>JABBOT010000017.1:7489216-7731253 GCA_016165875.1 Acanthopleura granulata
TCTGCTTAAGCCATGATGCTAGGGAATGCAGAAGTTGCTACTGTTTATGCGTTTACATGAACAGTTAAAATAAACCCGATCTAAGGGAAATTGACAAGTGGCCATCTTTCCCCGGTTACGTGTGGTCATTTACCAACTGTCACAGGGTCGTCACTGCTCTGGTTTTATTCTCGATGCCTTAAGCTTTTATACCGGAGATTAAAACCAATGGAGTGAGGTAAGTGTGATGTTTGGCAAATGGTTACCGGTAACCGGCGAAAATCCGGCCTCTTCTCCATTTACGTTTGTAATTAAGGCTTTATTCTAAATGTTCAGTTAAATGCTTGAACAGTATAAAAAACTTCAATAGCCTCTTCCACCATGTCCGATGGGGAATGAGGTGCAAAGATGCAATGATGTTAATAGCGACTTATTAGACATCACTGGTTTCACGAGAACAATGCAAACGGACCAGATCTGGGAAAATCTCAGTCCGCCGGCTGTACAAGCAGAACTCCGGTGTGACTCTGTACAACCAGAGTAGCGACGAATGTGTGATATTTTGGACGTGGTCACACGTAATTTTTTGTTGTCCATACTCTTTCCCTCAAATCTATCCGTTTTATTAGATATACGTCGAAACAAGCATTCCTATACCAATTTCTAGCCATAATGGACGTAACAGGCTAAAAATATCATGACCAATTTCCTAAAAAAGTTCCACTCAAAGCACTAAGATAGTTATTTCTTTATTTGATAGGTGCTTTACGTCATACACAAGAATATTTCACTTATAGGACGCCAGGCACCATTGTGGTGGGAGCATACTTGACAGAACCTTGGCAAATCCCACCACCATCCTGAAGTTGTTGATAGACCTTCCCACGTACACCCAGAGAGGAAGCCAATCAGCGCGACCTGGATCATTGTGCGGCAATATATAAAATAAAGGATTTAATCCGGATTCAGTGGAAAGATATACAGTGAACACGTCAATAATGTCCAAAAATCGTAATAGCTGCTTTTACTTTTCACGCTCTTGCGTTTTATATAGTCCCTACATTAGCCAGCGTTTTGATGGCCTCCCTGTAAGAAGTGAATATCTAAGCATTTAGAACAGTTGGAATGAAAAACTAAATGAGCTAAATTGACACATTTCGGCCGATTTTCCTCCATTACGAGTAGCCATTTGACAACTATCTTACTGATACTAGGAAAATACTGGGTACTGTATTATTCTTACCCAGCTGTACACAGATGGTAAGGTTTACGAAAGAGAAAAACTTGGATGTAAAATTATATATAGTGGCCTTTGTACCTTTGAATGTTGAATTTGAAGGACAGAAACAGCACTACATTTTGTAACTAAACAGCCTTCAAACTGAAAACAAGCCTGTTTTTCGCGCTGTGCTGCTAACCCTTTCTTTATCATTTTTTAGTCCCAGATGTTCCTCCCCTTCGCTATTTCCCACCTTGTCAAAGGGGGATTCTAATCGTGCATTTATCGAACAGGCGGAATCGGACTGGGAGCAATTTCTGTTGATGAGGTCAAAGGAGCTAAAGCCAGGTAAGGCATTTACGTGGGATACTTAATATTTATTTATGTATCTGATAAATTCCAAAAAAAAAAACGTTCACTTCTTCGAGGGCGGCTGGCATTATACCATCGGCAGGCTGCTGGCAGACCTTCTCAAGTGGCGCCAGAGAAAAGGTTATTTAGATACCAGTAAAGCAGGACAGGCTTTTGAAAGCTATCTAGATGTTGCCTATTTGATATTGCATGTATAAATGGGTTCTTTCTTAATATTAATTTCCCCGTCAAACGGCTGCATTATTGATGAAGTAAAGATCCTCCCATTTTTTGATACAGTGAAATTAGACCAATTAAGACAACAGACTACGGACTCCTCGTCTGCTTTACCATAAAAGTATTTGATGTGATGTATCACATCGCTGAATGAATGAATGGTCCAACGCGACATGACATGAGTTATGAATCTAAGCATCAAATTCGACATTGTTCGTAAACCATAATGAGATGTTCCCAGTCGATAATTGTAAGACCATTGTTAGGACTGACACTGCCCTAGTCTTCAATGTAAACTGGCTGGCTTAGGGAAATATTACACCGACTGGAATACACTGATATCGCCGTTTTCTATTAGAATGTTATTTTACCTAATTGACGTTACCTCTAGTGCTTGACGTCTATTAAGGACGATATATAACACCTTCTCGTCTGTACAGGGGGATATTTGATAACGCTTCTCCTGAATGTACCCCAAGGTTTCACGGACGATGGTCGTGTTCGCCTCGTGTTTGCTGACGAGTATTGTTCAGCTGTGTGGAAAGGGTTATTTGAAGACGGGTACATAAGCAAGGTAAGAGAGTTAAACACATGGTTAGCCAATTCCGTGTTTTGTGCTGACTAAACGATGTATAACTACCTTTAACCCTGTGTTTGGTCACAACTGAATTCTCACGGGAACACCCGTAAACGAGACGAGAATCGCTCTCGCCACAAGAATGTAATCCTGGCTTTAGAGTACCCCTAGAACTGCTCGTGAAACAAAAGTGAAGGATAAATAAGTATGTATCTGACCTGATATTTCACCTGATATCTTGAAGTAAGGATTACGAAACAAGTAGGATTAGTTCTGTTTTAGAATATATTTGATCACTCTGATGTCAGACGACGGTGTTACGGGTTATCAATTATTTACTGTTTATTACTGTTATTATTAGTAGTAATTTATTTATTGGTTTGTTTACAAACCAATACGACGTCGTTGTTTTTGTCAGCATTTTCCCCGAAGCCAATCAGCCGTTCGAGAGGTGGCTGGCTGGAGGCCAACAGTAGCTGGTTTGGCTTAGACTCTTAAGTCCGTAAGTCAGGAGGTTCATCAGGCAGCAGGAAAAGTATTATGGTTTACTGTGTTCCTTTAATTGAAGAATTGTTCATATTTAGCTTATCGGAGTGTTCCCATATGCTAAAGAAATGAACAATTCCTCAATACAACTTTTAAATGCCAAAGACTGCAGCATGGAGAGAAGACGACGGATCACAGCAACGACGACAGTGTTATAAATTTTCAAACCGTCACACCATAAACAGAAAAATAAGGAAACAAATATCTTAACATCTGATAAAAGCATTCTAAAACCGATTTTTTCCTTTGAAAACACTTCAACAGATTTTATATTGTCTGTCTTTGTGTTTGGCATCAGAAATTTTGTTACGGGTTTCATTGGTTTGAAAATACTGAGCACTGATTTCAATAGCAACTCATGTATTTGCTGGCCAGAATTTGTACACACGTGTATCTGATGAACGTTAATGGATCGATTGATTCCCAGCTCTGTTAAGTAATAAACCTAATCTGCCAAACTCTCAAGTCACTACACGTGACATAGTTCATAGTACATGCTCACTGTACATATATCGGTTAGGTCGGGTAACCGTCTCTTCCTGTTCCCACATGTTCGACTGCGTCAAAATGCTTCCTGGTACTTGGAGGAAGGGTATGTTTTCCTCATGGCACTGGTTTCCTGCAGCCATACATAGGACGGGTGGCTCATATGTACGCAGGTCCCACGGGTTCTGGAGTTGTGCAATATTGAACATATGTAATATCGCCAACAGAATATGAGCATCCACTAGTGCACACTTTGTTTCTTTTAGGCTGAGTTTGAAGACACATACGTGCCGATTCATACTCGGTCCCCCGAGGAAATCGAGAAGCCCTTCAAGGAGAAAGACTCGTCCGTGTCAAAAAGCGGCCTCGTCCTTGTCACCATAGATACCCTGTTTATTGCCAGTCCACTCGGGGAAAGGCTAGAAAAGCTGAAGAAAAACAAAACCCTTGGTATGTTACATTAAAAGTCGATACATCTCCTGTACGATATGTGGCATGACGCTAAGATTTTACCACTTATTATTGGGAGATAATTCCCTTTGTCAAATGTTGGTCTTGAATGAATGAAATATGATGCTTAACGCAACTTCAACAGTATCTCCGCCATGGACCCGTTTTACGAAGAGGCTGTATGCTACGTCAAACGTAACTATCATGGCGACGTATCTCTACAATATGTGTTGCCACATCAATTACGTTACAAAACTTACGAAAATGTTTGTCGTGGCGACGACAAGTTTAAACAAGGCGGCCGTGAATGGTTCCCTGCGTGATGTGACGTGTTGGGCACTCTCATCTATGCACAATTTTATCGCTGATGTGGGCAGCTCATCAGAGTATGTTAGGTTTGATGTCCAATATGGCATGAAACATATCCTGGTGACCGTCAAGACTTTGCTCATATTGGGCAAAAATTCTACACAGTCGACTCTATATTTGATATGTTTGACAATCTCAGTAACGATAGTGTCATTCATTTTTTGAAGGCCATTGGGCGTTATCACAGATATTGTTTTAATAGATGATATGGCACAATTCCCAGGGTTATATATAATATATATAAGGATTTTCTATTTTAACCGATGTTTAGTGCTTTTAATTGCTTTAAAAAATGTTCATCGACATTTTTGATTTTCAATGTTATCAATAAGTTGAAAATCACTGATTGCTTCCTGGTTTAAGCATGTTCTCGCCACGATATGGCTGAAACATTGCCGATAATCATTGCCATAATCATTGATTGATTCAGTCGAGCAAGGTGATCTAAAGTAGATCGACCTTGATTCAATCCACGTTGTATATTGGACAAAAGCTTGCTGGTTTCGAAGAACCAAACGAGCCTATCATTAATCATCCGTTTCACAATCTTAGAGACAGAGCTGGTAAGAGCTATGGAACAGCAATTATTTGGATCAGCATGATCGTTATCTACTTTATACGCCTGACACCTCCCTCCATGACGGCCGGAAATTACCAGTTATCCAAATATTATTATGTAAGGAGAAAAAGGACGATTATATTATTCTAAATTCCCAGAAAAAAGGGGCAATTTAATTTTCTTCTTGTGGATTTTGATATGATAAAATTCAGGAGAATATTTCTCATCAGGAGATTTATGAGGTATCGCATCTGCAAGTTTATCTGCTATATCAGACGGAGAAGTTAATAAAGTATCCTAATCTGTTAATGGCTTCATTTCTGTTTTATTGCTTTTGCCCTTAAGTTTTTGAACCATGTTCGAGACCTTAGGGATGGGTGTTTTTGACATAATGCCTGAAACAAAGTTCCGTCAACAGGATCGTCGCTTGGACTTTAGGAATTGACAAGCCTTAGTCTATAAAATACGAATCTGGCTTAAATTATTATTATTAGAACAATGATTATATCCGCGCTCGGACTTTTTACGATCTTTCATGGCTTTGCGACAGTGTCTGTCCCACCAGGGGCCATCCTCGGACCTGTCATGGCCTCAGGGATGGCTGCACCGGACGCCGACAGTACAAGTCCAGTGAAGTATAAGAAAGGATCATCTGCATCATCTGCAGCACCGAGGTTCTCCGGAGTGATAGCCTAACAGAGCCTTTGAAAGGCGATCCAATCTGCTTTATCAAATTTCCACACAGCTACACGTCCCAAAGAACTAGAAGTGAAATGCTGTAGGATAATTGGTAAATGATTACCAAAACGAAGATCTTCACACTCGTTCTAAGGAAAATCAGAGAGAAGTGATGGATCTGTGATAGTGAGATCGACAGCAGAGTATGCTCCGTTACCACGGTGTCATTAGGTATTAGACCCTTCACTGAAATAAATTAAGTTCATGTTTAGATAAAAAAAATCGTCTACATTTTTGCCGCTCTCATTCATACCTCCCTTTATTATAAAGGCGGCCACAGCCCGAAGTTCCGTATCCAGAGCAACAGGGCAAAGGATAATGTTATTGTTTACCAAGATAGAGGAGTCGCCACAAGCTCGCTCTTCCAGAAGAGAATAAGTACTGCAAAGTTTCTTTATTTTTAAGGGATATTTTTTTATCTTTGTCAGATGTCTTCAGGTTTGTTTCCTGAAGACAGAGGGCAATTGAATTCAAAGACTGAAGTCGAGTTGAGCGTGTTATTTGAACACAGTTCAACAAAGATTTAAAACGTCGACAATTCCATTAAGGGTCTTATGGAGGGAGGCATATCGGTGATTTATGTTTGGACCGAGAACTACATTTCATGTTAGATTTACATGTAGATCTTCCATGTGTCGATGGTGTATCCATCACATCCAACGGTGAAGGCGCAACGTTCTCTAATGATCAAAACTTATTATAAGTATGAACTGGGTCTGTAGGCCTTGAAAGGACGTTCTCGAGAAGAAGGCACTTGGCGCTAATGTGGTCACTGTGAGTTCAAGTCCAGCTCATGCTGGCTTCCTCTCCGGCCGTACATGGAAAGGTCTGCCAGCAACCTGCGGATGGTCGTAGGCTTCCGTCTAGCTCTGCCCAGTGTTCTCCCACCATAATGCTGGTCGCCGTCGTATATGTGAAATATTCTTGAGTACGGCGTAAAACACCAATCAAATAAATAAAGAAATTCTACATTGCCCTGTACCGTACCCAAACGCCAGAAAAGTGAAACACCTAGTTACGACAGGGATATGAATGTCAACTCGGACACGGTAAGGACCAGTGAGAATAGACTGGGGCAACTTCAAACTTAACAAGTCAATATTCCACTTAACCGCATTGCCTTCATGTTTTGATGTGAACCGGTTTACTCTAGTAACGCCCTGTGAGGATAATTCGGCGACTGTTTCGTCCTCCGATATGCGATAATGTTAAATGGAACAAAAATTAAGCTGAAGGGCGGACCAAGTGCCAAATTTATTGCACATAGTTATACAGCATGAGGCAAATAAAAACACTGTGTTTTCCCCTTTTTTTATTGCCAACCTTGCGTGGAACTGATTACAAAACTGGGACTGCCATTTTGACATGAAACTGCAACGTGTTATGCTGCATGACATTTTCGACGGACATGCTGACCTATGCAGAGAGATGTTGCTTTCTTAATATGTTATCATGTGAATGTACATGTACGTGAACTTTCACGGTATTTTATTTGTAAAGTTGCTAAGATACCCTCAGCGATCTAGTTTGTAAAATTCGTTCAGGTTGTTAACTGATAGATATCAGTGATACGCCATGAGAACAGTAAGAAGGCAGTGTATCTGGGCAAAAATACTTAGTTCAGATTTAAGGCAAATTTGTGTACTTAATAAATTGTAAAATTTTATCTTTTTCAGATGCATTCGCTGTAAAACAATACGCTGATCTAATTGTCCAAGAGATGCGGGCGTGGCAGGAGAACTTCCTTTATGAAGGGTTACAAGACCACAGATCTGAAACAGAAAAGAAAGAAATACTCGACCTGTTCTATGATCGATTAAGTGAAGTGCTGACAATTGATCCAGTTAAGGGTTACCCTGACGTATTAGAATTTTGTGTGGTTGTGAGAAAGCAAGAGGAGAAATAAGTCGACTAACAACCTACACAGTGCCTGAATATCAGGCAAAACTACATATGGAATCGGCAAAAGTAAAATACTCTTATGCATGTATAAAAGAGAGGTAAACCATAGCTGTGGTGGTGAAATATGGCCTCTTGTGAAGGTAGCTCATTTATGGGTTATTAACAAAATACATCTATAAAACGAAGAAGTGTATCTGTTAAATGTGCATTTATCACCCATTTACACTTAGCTTAACAAGCGAAGGAGGTTGGGAGCCCCTGCGAAACCGGTAGAAGATACAGCCAAAAAATGAAAATTGTTTCCATCGTTTTAGCCTCCTAGGGATTTTTGCGCCTCTCTGCCCCTCCCTCTCCCACCCCCAAGAGATTTTTGCACTCATGTATACGCACGTAGGGATGTTTGCACCTCTCTACACCCACTTAGGGACTTTTGCACATCCCTACCCCCACCAAGGGATTTTGCACCTTTCTATACACATCGAGGGAATTTTGCACCTCTCTGTACCCACCTAGTGGTTTTTGCACCTGTCTGTCCCCACGTAGGGAATTTTGCACCTCCTGCTTCCTCCTAGCCACCTCGAAAGTCTCTCCCTTCATCATTTAAAACTGTCGACACGCGTCTTTGCATGTTACCAGTTTTATTTACTATTTATACATATTATTTCTTGTATATTCCTTTGGGAACTGATGTGGAAGTGGATTTTGCCATTATCGACTTGAGACGCCTTTTCGCGTGGTATATGAGGGTTGGATACGAAAAAATCACGGTTGTGGTTTCCCTGTAATATATTCTTCTTGACATGAGGCTGAAGACCAAGGCGTCGAAACCGACATTCGTATACCAGCCGTCAAGCAAAATGAGCGTTCCGGGTTTCCAGTTTCCAAAAGCGACAAATAACACAAGCACCAAAGAACTAAGTAAATATGTAAAATATAAAGATTAGGACCGATTCATGCAAAGAGAAGGCAGTCAACTGTTTTCAATGATGACGGAATGACGTAATCAATGTTTTAGGCGGATGAATAAAATCAGTTTCCATATCGTGTAGCATTTTTGTATATATGTGATAATCAAATATGTATCCCAGCTGAGCTTTGATTGCAACTGTTCATATGTTCAAAGTGACCATCACACTGTACACACTGAACATACACGTGTGGCTTTGAAATCATATACCTGCGTACTGCTAAGGGGATTACGAACTACATGTAGCAACCAGTGAAATCAGAAAGTAAACCTCTGGAGCGGGTGCATGAGCAACTACTGAGGCCATGGTATCTTAAGTCCAGTACTCTTAGGCAGGGTCTCAGCAGTAAAAACCTAGCCCACACTTTGATACTGCCTCATCATTTTGACCTTGCGGATCACGAAATGTGTTTAAAGCTCTGTGATAGTACGTCTTCAGAAGCCAAGTGTACCATTAATAAATTATGCACACCCTCTGAACTTCCCCAAGTTTATCTCTGCATTACACTGCATCACATTTGTCCCATTGAAGTAGCAATGTATAACCCGTGTAATGTCACCACCAGTGCTGCTGCTCAGTAAGTGTAGTTTGATATACAACCGTGAGGTTAGTTTGTTACTGTACTACATTAGTCAGATGGTACATAAAATGACTGTCTGCCATGATGTGTGAACTGCCGACAAGATGTTACCTGCAAACGCGTTTTTGTTAGGGTAAAGTGTTTTATTAGACTTTAAAGAAAATGTTGGTAATTCCTCCAGTTGTTTACAAGACGACATCCTGCCGAAAGCAAATTCTCTTACCGCAGAAATAGATGTAACTATTGTACGTCACTAAGACGACTATGTGTTGGCTAATTCTGCACTTTGCAAACCAGTGTTAACTTGAATTTCTTCAGAAATTACATAGTTCGGTTTTTGTTTTAAAATTTGAATATGAATATTTCCATTCTCGCTAAACGCTGTGACGTGACTTGCTGACAACAGTGTTTGGTCCCCTGAAAAAGTTCACTGAATATATTGTATGTTAAGTGTAGTTGACCTCTCTATTCTCTTTGTAGTATGGATGTTGCAGGAGTGTTGGAACATAGCGTAAACACTTATTTTAACAGGAAATGGTGTAGAACGGAAGTGACAAATTGGAGTAGACTTGATTAATTTAACTGATTTAATATTGTGATGAAAGCATTTCATACTGTATTGTTAAATGAATGTCTGACTTTTTCTCGAACCATAGTTAGAAATCACAGGTGGAAAATAATGAAATGTTTGTAAAATTATTTCCAACATATATACAAGTATAATTCTACCAAGGATAAACATGGCGCTAAACATTTTACACCCAAAAATGCAACGGCTGAAAAATACATGCTGTACTCTGTTGAATGTGTAGTAGATACATCATCCATAATTAGGAAGGATGAAATTGTAAACACAGTTCAGTGAAGGCATAAATTTTTGAATTCGAATACTATCCTTACTTGTACGTATTTATAGTAACTTCAGTTACGGAAAAAAGGATTAAAGCAGACAAGAAACAATTCTTCTTCGTTTCTTTTCTTTTAACGGAAAGCACAAGGGCCAGTCACATATGCACGATGCAGTTTCTTCGTCACACCAAACTTGTTTAAAATCCAACTTATAGATCTGCTGGGAACAGGCATTAGGCAATGTATTAAAAAAACACGCATTTTTTCTGCTGGCCTATCTCATCGGCTACATCTGTTATATAACACTAGCACTGATCTATGTCTCCGCTTAGTGTTAAAAGTAGATTTCCCTCGCCTATTTCGGACAAACTGCGAAAACTTTGATCTGAAATATCATACAGCGATGTCTGCAAAAGCAAAACGAAAAGGCGCCACTAAACATGACATCTCTTCAAGTAAATGATAATGTTCCACTGGAAGGCTGGGTGAATAAATTCGTCGCCGGGCGTGTCGTTTACTCCAGTTGTCCCAAAATGGCTGATATGTTCTAAAACAAGTCCGATCGGTGCTATTTCCCTTGCTCTCGAGTTGTGTTGGGCTGGGTTTACGAGAGCTTCAACTATTACGCCGTGCCCTAAGCGCTTGTACACAGCTTTGCATACACACAAGCTTAAAAAACAGCTCAACACAACTGCGTCCGGGTCTAAGGGATTATGTATAAGAAATAACGACGTTTTCCAACAGGACTTGTACTCCGGTGGTAACGTGTATGCCCTGGCCATCAACGACTGTGCTGAGTTGAGTTGCAAAGGAAGTTCATGTGTATGTCGATCGTAAGACCCCTTTAAGTTGTGACGTTGCCCTACATTGTACTCTGGAGCGTAAATGAAGTCGTATGGGGAAAAATAAAAAGACTTCATTTCACCTATACCATCGTTTTGGATTACAAAGCTCTTTCATCTGGTAATATTTAACGCTTAAATATTCCGCAGGATTTTGAAAAGATTTTTCTCGATTCAGTAGGATTTTAAATGCCATTTTCTGGATTCAGGAGGATTTTAAAATACATTGTCCTTTAAACCCTCTAAAGTCGGCCTAATCATGTGCCCGTGCTTAAAAGCACAAACAGACTTTCTCTACAGACAGATTTACAAACGAAAAGAACCCCCTATTTGTAGTATATTTAAATAATAAATTTTAATATTTTTTCATGACTTCAAATCCTGATCTTGTCGACTTTTTGATAGGCTTTGTTCATTATGAAATTGTCGAATTGTAAGGAGGTCCATCGCTCCACGTGGTGAATTCTCTGAATTCCGACGGATTTAAGTTTGTCATTGATGAAAGTGCATGTGTTTTCTTCATCTGCAGGACGTAATCTCTGTGTGTTTCTTGGTGAGTGACGGGATCTCAATGCACATCGCGTGTCATTGTTACAAGAACGCCAGTCAGGAGGAATTTGACAGGACGTTAGAATTATCCAAGGAACGCCTCCGGACCTTCACCACGAGGCACATGGTTTTGGGCCACTGCTTTGCCGTAGCTTAGGATTTTGCCGACCTTGGGCGAAGTTATTCACTTTTTGGAGACCGTTGGTCATACTGTGACCGGGGAACCTTCCTCAGGGCAATTAGTATTCACCTATAATTCATCCCTATAATCTAACTACTAACTAACTAACTAATCTAATCTAACTAACTAAAATAATATTATTTATTTAGGCTCCCACCGGTGTACGTTTTTAGTCATTGCTTTACATCTGGTTTAATGCTTATTTCAGGACTACAGCTCCGCCCCCCCCCCCCAAGAGGATATGGACAGCACTAAACCGCAAGACAATGCAGGATGGTGGGTTATGCCAGTTGCACCGTTTTTCCGGTTTGGATCATTGCCTAGGTGAGCAGATGCACCTGAAGCCCAAGGCGCTGCGCCAGACGGTACAGAACGGTTGTAATTCTATAGCATTGCGATCCAATCGGTGTAAACCTGCGATCTGTGCTCCCCGCCACGGTAATCTCCATAAACTTGAACTTTCAAAATATTTTATTCTCACTTACACTCACAGTGTCTATCGGACGAACCTTAATGCTGACATTCGTCGAATAAGTGATCATTTAGTACGGTGTAAAACACCAAATCAAGTAATAAATAAAGAAGTGTCGTTAGGTTAGTGTTGGAAGTTTTTAGCAGTTGTCTGCCTTTGTGTTCAGGTTGAAGGAGATGTCTCAAGGACAAGGACCAAACGGTGAAGAACTACCAGAAGTGTTTGACCAGGTTTGTAACATCTTATTTCTGTGCTAAATAAGATTTTCTTTATTGGCTTAACAGTTATTCGTGTAAACGAATGTAATTTCAATAAAGTTCATGTTTTTTGCTTTCAGGTTCGTTGGTTGGCTAACCTCATCTGGTGATTATTACTTTGATGACCAGCCCTCTGTGCGACCAGCTGATGCATGCAAAGAATTGCGTTAAGAAGTGAGGGAAGTCCACAAGCTATGGGGAGACTAAGGAAGAAGTTGCTCCTCGGGTCGAACCGACCACCTCCAAGGAACAGAGGAGCCTGGCTGATTGTTGGATCATCATCAGGGTAAGCTTACCGCTCTCTGTTGCAAATGATTTGCTAGTGACTTGGAAATGTTTTACGGTAATATGATTGTTTGCTAAAGCTTTTTTCATATCATTTGATATGGAAGTAAAACTTTGAGGCCGCCCACGACGCTGAAAATACAACTGTGGCGCAGTATGTGACGGTACTGAACTTCTTTACAGCAACACTTTGCCCCCAAGCGCTTCCAGGGGATGAGTGTACTTGAGGGATTTAAGAAGGCGGAATTGGTGGCTGGATAAGTTGTCTATTTTTACGCTTAAGCTCTTTAAATTTAATGTAAATGGCAAATATAAATCTACAAGTTTTGATAGTTTCCTCGAAAAAATATCATGTTCAATGTGACTTCAATTTTTCAATGTATTTCTGCTGTAGTGTGGAACTCAAGGTGAACGACAAGCCTTACCATGTGTATTACGTTAAAGGCCACAAGACGGCGGCGACCCAACTGACCACTTTCTGCGTCAAGGAGGAGAAACATGCTGTTAGTATATTTCATGAACTTTGATTTCCTCCGCAATATTTAATCACAAGCAGAGCCTTCCTCTCGCACCATATTGCTGCCTGCTGTGCAATATACTTAATATACGCCATTAAATCAATCAAAATAGTTACAACTGACAATATTTTGCTTTCACAATGCTAATCGTGTACTTTGTTATCACACAGTGGTTTCTGCTCTGTGTGGAGAAGTTCCGACCACGATTCTGTAAACAGTGTATTTTTTCCCGTCGACCAGAGGGAAGAAAGCTCATAATGCTTCAAACGACCTAAATAGGTGCCACCGGAAGTAAGTAACGCATACGTTATTGTTATATTACTAACAGTGTTAAGGTCGATATTTAATCACATCTTATTGGTTTGGTCCACATCTATGTATTGCATTTATGTAATTGCAGATAACATCTGATAATTATCACGGCATCGGAAGCTCGGCTTGCCATGGAAACGTTTACCCAGGAGCCTATTTTCGGATGCACAAGTGCGACTGGTCGAGGACTACCTGGCCCAGTCAAACGCCGCAGCGTAGCGGTTTTACCGTCTACCAGAACCAATAACATTTGGCTAGCAATGACTGTATTAGAGTAAGTATTTTCTCGCTTTTCAATTTCAGTTTTCATTCATTTTCCTCAAATCTGTTTCACGGTATAGACATCAGGTAATTTATTAAAGTAATATATGAATTTATGTATATACATATATTATATTTAATATGAAGCGACACCAGTGACCTGTGATGTACCGGCTGCTCCGTCTGCTCCTACTCTTGCTCCTGCGTTTCCGTCTGTACCCGCCTCTGCTCCAGCTTCGCCGGCTGCTTCTTCTGGTCCTGTGTCTCCCTTTACTGACCCAGAACGTCCAGTTTGGTTGACTGCTGGTAAGCGAATGTCGGTTTCGACGTCTAGGTTTTACATTTGTTACACAGCCTGAATTCATCGTGTGAAAGACTGTTTAAGGCGATTCGCTTCACCATCTTCTACTGTTAGCTAAATGTGGTACGTAGGGCCTGATCACCAGTTATGGACTAGCACATAAACACCGCCCCTTCCCATTTTTATGTCATGGACAAGGTTAAACTGAGGTTTGAGAGTCAGATTGGACAATATTATGTTTTTTGCCGGTAAAGTATTTTTTCCAACACCTAATACGACAGCGGAAAAAACTGACATTTAACCGTGCACCGTCGGCTTGCACGAAACGCATGCATTCTGTGTGCGTTGTTACGTAATTGTTCCAAGCGCGGATCACTCTTCTCACCTGAGACTGTAGTAAGCTGCTAAGGTTGTGGTTGAAACAAATTTGTAACAGGAAATGATCAAGAAACTTACTCCCGGCATAACACAGTGGTCTGCAAAACACCTTGCTGTGTTGTTCACACGTGTACTTGTTATAGTTAAACTATATAACATGAAAACAGTGCCCTATCCTTATGTTATAACGAGTTACACTGACGGTCAACTCCGGAGATTGACGTCACAGCTTATAAACAGGTGATATCTCTGAGCTCTCTGATTGGTCAATATCTCAAAGGCTTAAAAGCATGGGCGATACCAGATCCCCAGTGGGCAGCAAAGTACTCCACACTTCAAACAAGGATAATTAATCAACGAATTCATACAAACAGGTTTTTGCATTTGAAATAGAATTTTGTGATCTTTTTAATGAACAGTGCCACATTCATTGTAGACGATAAATGAGTCCTCACTGTTGGCAAATGTAAATGTATTTAAAATGTTCCAGAGCTCGAGTAAATAATTGCGTGAGTTTGATCATTAAGAAGTTCAAAGAAACATTTAAGCTACTAGGTAATTGTAAAAATTTTTGTGTTATAAATAGTTTGTGATGGAGACTTTATGTTATTACGAACGTTGGCAAAAACTGTTGTTTTGGATGGATATAGGCTTTCCAATTACCTTTAAATTCATTGGAATTTCGGCATTACCGGAAAACTGTGCATAGAGAATTTGCTCAAGGTTTCTAGAAGTTGAGTTTCTGATACATTTCATTTTAACATCATAGCTCATATTTTCGCGCCTACCAAATGTATGACTCGGGTGATCTCTGAAGAACTTTAAAGCCTAATTTGTGGTATTTTTAGCTCCAGCGAACAGCATCATGAGAGAACGGCGTTGTTCTTTCTGGTCTTCCTATTGCATATTATTGCAAAAGGTGTTACATGGTAGTTAAACGTGAGAAAAATTTAACCTCGATTACAAATGTTTCGCCAAATTGTATGTTCCAAATATCGCATAGTCTATGTTTTATAGTGCACAACCGGAGATTCTCCTGGTGGACTAAGTATCCTCGAAACTAGGACCCGTCGCATTGTTCTCATGTTATTGTCAAACTGTACAAGTGATCACTACATATTATTATGAGTTAATTAAGACCAGTGATAAGCTTATAACGCACATTGCTTATGAGGTGACAATCTTGTCGACTTTATGCTTGGTGATGTTTCGGCAGGAATCGAGGAGTTTGTCATCCATAAGTAATGTGCCTTCCCAGTTTGTTACTACAGCTCCTAAATTCCTCTGAAAAAAGCTTGACCAGTAAAATCTAATAAACTGCATTAAACAACTCTACTCAAGCCATGGAGATAGGGGTTATAAAGGGGCTCTCACCTCTTAAATATTTGTATGAACAATTAGAACAAGACCATAAATTAGGCAAATTGACAAGAGACCGTGTGACCAGTTACCAACTATTACAATGTCGTCGCTGTTGTGGTTTTACTCTTTGTGTCCTTGTTTTTTTTATATAGAATTGAGTTGAATCATATCAATAAAGGAATAACAGAACTAAAACATAAACCGATAAAAACAAGATCTTCTAATACATCTGAACACATGCAATATATGAAGCAAGGAAGCAAATGTTTTTCACTAATCCAGTTGTGTTGTACAAAGGGTCACAATACACCTGAGTAAACATGAAAATGTCACGGCCACTTCTGACTTATGTGTATTGGTCTTGTACTGGTGACAACACAGGATTTGTATTTGATTCAGCAACGTCTAGGAAATTTCAACTGACATCATTGCATTTATTTCACTTTTTTCTGTTTTTCTCCTTCTTTCTTGGTAACCAGACACATTTGCAGTAGTTCAGGACAGAGATTAGCAGGATCCTCAGCAAACGCTTCTCTTAGTCGTTCATAGAACAGGTTGAGAATTTCCGTCTTCTCTCTCTCGGATCTATGGTCCTCCAATCCTTCGTAAAGAGAATTCTCCTGGCATGACCAAAATCCTCTGGCAATTATATCATCGGTTTCTTTGTTATTTACTTTATCTAAAGCGAATATATATTGCAAAGGTAAACATGGAGTTGGTCACAATTCACAAGAGAAAGGAAATGTTTGTCGCATGGATGCCTTCTATCCGTACGGGGTGTATCCATTCTTGTATAGTATTTCTTACAAATTCCACAAGAAGGCACACTATATACACATCAGAAGGCCTCCTCTTCGTCATATGACTGAAACACTCTTATATATTCTTATGGGAATTGATGTTTCATGTGGTTTTGAAAATGTATCGTGTGGTTCCCGGCTTACAACTGCTCTTGTGGATTACAAGCGGCTTGCGAATGTCAGATTTGATGATTTGATCCGTAGTGTTGTTTGTAATGAAAAGTTCAGATGTGACCAATGGTGTGTAGAACATTTTTACAAATAAAGAAGATTAAGATGATAAAGATGATGAAGATGATAAGAATGATCAGGAAGATCAAATGTTTTAACAGTGGTTCTTAAAAATACATTGCTATTCGGAAACAGGTATTTGGAAAACACAGGGAAACGCTTCCGTATGTGTGTTGTATCTTTGTATCCAATCAATTTTAGTCACCATGCAATTTAAAACGGTTTTTGCTTATATCTTATCATACATATCTTATGTAAACTACTTGAAAAAAAATGAAATAAAGTTGCGGGTGTTAATTAGCTGTATATTTTAAAGTGTGCGCCCCTAAACAAATTTGTAGATAAAACTTGTGTGGCACTTTAAGGAATTCCTTAACGATGTCATCCGCATACCTTATTGTACAACTTATTCATTTAATTGCTTTTAGGCATGTGACATACATAAGAATATTAAGTCAGGGTATTTTCAGAGTTTTGTTTTACTTTACTGGAATTCGAAGTAACTTTGGCTTCTGAATTCTATTATACATTGTAGGAAATTCCTGTTACATTTGTGAACCCTGTATCGTCAATATACTGTAAAATTTTGATACGTAATACGCTAGATTTTAGATACAGCTTGAATTGTTTATTCGGGGTCCACTCCGATCTGAGGGGAGGGGTGGGGGTGGGGTGGGGGTGGGGTTGGGGTTGGACACCAATTGGAGTCATTAGGACCACTATTGACAGCCATTGTTTGTACACTCCGAGGTCCAATATCTCAAAAACATTCAACATATTGCAATGGTTAGAAGACGTTTGGTTCTATCGGGCTTTTCATTGATCACGTGGTTTGAAAGAAATTTTAAATTTTTTTGGTGACTTTAAAAATTTTCTCGTCAAAACACCTGAATCGATCAAACTGTTAATTTATATACTGTTACTACATATACAGACCTACTCACAGTGTGAAAACTTTTGAATTCCGTTTGCAAATTACGATCTGACAGGCCAATAAAAATAGTGCAAAACTGGGCCAACTCTACAAATGAACAAATAAAACTATTTTCTAGACCCTTCTGACATTTGGCCAATGAATTCGAATATAATATTTTCCTGTTATTTGTGTGTTTGAAGTTATGGCGGTAAACCTTTTCAGAAATAGTTAAAATTTCTCTCCTATATTTAACATGGGAGTTTTGTGTAAGACAGCGTAAAAGTAATCACTGAATAAACCTACAACAATGTATACCCTGTGTCTTTTGTTATCGCTTACAAACAGCTGATGAAACCTGCATTGTCTCCCAGGTGGTTTTCAGTGCTAGGCCCAATTTATTCGACCCACCCCCTGAGTCGGGTCATACCAAAAACTTTAAAAAATGGTACATCTTGCTTCCTCGCTAGGCGCTCAGCGATAAGAGGATAGAGGGTAGACTGGTCGGCCTGGTGTCAGTATAATGTGACTGGGTGAGGGGTTGGGTGTCTTCGGCAAGTCGTCTCCCTGAGGCAGCACCAGATAAAAGATACGCTAGAAATCCGTCCAAGGAGACACCGCCTTCGTATAAGTGAAATATTCTTGAGTGGGGCGTTAAACAATAAACATTCATTCGTTCATTCCAATTTAGTTGACACCTGGCAGTGTCGAATTCAAATCTAGCTTATTCCGCTTAAATTTCATCAGCTTGTTTTGTCTTTTTATTACCATGACGTCCACATTGGGCTACCAGAAAGGGTAACATCGTGGACCTTGACAACGCTGTTACATACGGATTTTTATTTACTTTTAATTTTTATTTTCAAATCAGAGATATGCGGTCGCTGTGAGTTCAAATGGAGCTCATGCTAGCTTCCCCTCGGGCGGTACGTGGGTAGGTTTGCCAGAAACCTGCGGATGGTCGTGTGTTTCCCCTGGGTTCTGGTCGGTTTCCTCGATCGTATAAATGAAATATTCTCGAGTACGGCGTAAAATTTATTTATATATCTGATCGGTGTCTTACGCCGTACTCAAGAATAATTCACTTACGACGGCGACCAGTATTATTATGTCTTTACGTAGAAGGCCGGCATAAAAGCCAGACAGCATCGGCACACGCTAGAGTATGGGGCAGGTCTCAGAAGTGGAAATTGAGCGACGATCTCATATCTAAAGCAAATTATAACGTCTCAATAACCTCTGACTACTACATCACAAGCCATTGTCCCCTTTTGTGTATAAAAACCATCGCCCCTATATCACACTGATAAAATGCACAGAGGCCGTTAACTGACCCTAGAGTATCGGCAGGGTTGTCGTACATGTAACCCCATGCGACAACCCGAGAGATATGTGTATTTATTATGCATGCAAATCACTTATCTTGCTAATGTATCCATCGTCAAGCAGGCCTTCCCATGCTCCTGTGCAGTGCTCATCAGCAATCGGCAGTTGGACACGATTGTCATCCGGGGAATTCGTGGGGCCTTTGACGACAACTTCGTGCAAACCTCCGTCTCCGTTGTGTCATCATCGATCAAAGGACGAGTCTGGTACGACTCTAAGATTTTTCGCTGGGTACCAGGTGATGTTCTGGTGGAAGATATAGTATCTTAAGTATTTAACGAACCATCAGAATCTCCAAAGAAAATACACTTTTAGTGGAAATTGAAAGGATTCTCTTAAAAACCAAGCAAATCTCCATTGGCTGTGCCTCATTGAAAAATCACAATTCTGCCATCTCTGTGCTCTGTAACTCGAACAAACAGCGATTCTACCATCCTTATGCTCTGTGACTCGGACAAGCCGCGAATCTACCATTCTAATGTTCTGCCACCCGAACAAGATGCGATATAACCATCCCGGTGTCTTAAAATATCTTGGGCAAAACGTTTGTTCTCTGACAAAAGAAAGCGAATGAACAGTATTAATGAATACTTGCCAAAAACACCATACATATGGTAGATAGGGCCTGATTACCTGAATATTACCTGAAAATTACACAAGAAATTCAAAACCCCTTTTGGAAGGATACATTTGAAGCCTGGAGAATTCTGAGAAATTAGATCACACCAACAGCATTGTCAGATATTTTTGATGAATCGATATGGCATAATACTCACCCGCCTATATTTATAGGGAAAAGGTAAGTAAAAGGCGTGGAATATTTAAGAGACATGATAGATTCTGGAACGTCAACATGTTTTCACAACCAACGATTTTTTTTTGTTGAAAACATATATATAACATAAGCGGTACATGTTTAGACCTGGGGCGAGTAATCAGATCAATCCCAAATGAATGGAAAGATATGATTCAAGATCCAAATATTAGTTCGGATCTATAGCGCCCATCTTTAGCACCGATACAAGAATACTTAAAAAAACCAAAAAAGAAAAAGGACGTCGGCATTATTACGAAATACTCAATAAAATTAACGCAATTCAAGAATTACCATTTTGAAAAATTGAAAAATTTTCATTATAAGCTTCTCCATCCCATCATCTGTGCAAACTCGCCCCTTTTACCAATAGGAGAAAAAGATTCTGATACTGGTAGCTATTGCAGGACAGAAAGAGAAACCATTGGACATCTATTTATTTTCTGCCCGGTGGTAAAATCTCTCTGGCGAGAGTTGCAAAGTTGGTTCGATAGTACGATGAGACTAACTATAAATTTAACAAATTCCTAAAAATAATAGCTTGATAGGGACGATATGAATATTTAATTAATTTTATCACAATTTTTGCGCAGAAATACTTTCATAATAGTAAATTTTGAAATGCCAGATTAAGTATAAATAATTTTCTCCACCTATTGGATGATGAGAAATGTTTTTTAAATATCAGAAATATCATTATGGAGAAAACTGAAACAAACTACCGTCTATGTCGATGTCTTTGTCTCTGATGTGTACACTGTATGTAGATATACTGTATGTATACATATCATGCCAGGTCGTTGTAAATATGTATGCCTAGAGATATATGGTGTATAAATGCTTTCACCCAGCTGATAACTGTTTTCGATTAGGTGATAACTGTTTTCAATCCCATACTCATTACTAATGTGATACATGTCTTATACGTAGGCCTGGGCCCACTCTGATAAAAATTCGTAAATCAATTCCTGGTAATTTTTCTCGCAAATCTCTTCGCCTTATGGCGCTATAAAACAGACAACGTCTCTTACGAGAATATTTAAGAAAAAAAGTGAGGATTCTTTATCGATACATTTACATATATGGTGTAGTGTTGTCTTTTCTTTTAAAAACGTCCAGTTTTTTTGACTTACTGGTCATTTTGGGTCTTTTATTTGATTGCTGTACGAATGTATCGGAATGTGTTGTTTTGAAATTTTCGTTGCGATTGTGGCGAACTGTTGTTCATTGTGTAATAATACACACCGTATTTAGAGTAAAGGTGGCATTCTTGAGAAAAACTTTTACCAAGTCCACAGACAAATGAATGTAGCATGCATCGACAGGCTGGAAGATAGTCTTGTGTTTAATAATGAAACTGTTAATCCTAAGAATGCTGACAAGCTATCCGGTACTCCCAATATAAGTACACTGAAGAGTATTTTTCTTACATGGCAGCGGTCAGGCCTACGGGTGACGCAAAGAGGGTGGTGCAAACAGGGCTCGGGAAACATTGCACTTGTACATGTATCCTAGAGCAGCAGGGACCCCAACACTTAGCCACTAAACAACTCATCTGCTCTCCCTTGTTATTTGCCACAGTCACACTGAGGCTATATTTGTCACGTGATTTTGTACGTCATTCCCTAGGACTAATCACAACGACGAAAAAGCTTCCTACATTGATGAAAGAACCTTCGAATTAGTTCAGGTTAAATGAGAAAACGAAGCTGATTCGATCTTTTTCCGGCTGGTGTGACCGCGTACGTAACTTGAAATGTTTGTATTAATACGAAAAACTTGTAGTTTGGCCGCGGCTTATATCATAGTTGTTTTCGTGAAGACATTGATACATGTTTGCGTCTTGTCATTTGTGGTAAAATCCGCCCTGCTCCGGGCAAGATGATTACTATAGGGGATTACGGTACTACCGACGGTGGAACATCTTAGGCCATACTGAAGAAAGTCATTGTTGAGAAACATCACAGCTAAATTATTATTATTCTATTTATTTGATTGGTGTATTACGTGGCACTCAAGAATATTTCATTTATACGACTGCGAACAGCATTATGATGAGAGAAAACCGAGCAGAGCCCGGAGGGAATTCACGGCCACGGTCGACCGAAGAGGATTATCAGCTCGGTGTAGTTACATGTTAGTCTCAGTATAATGTTGAAATATTATAAGAAGCACGGCGACACTCTACCGATCCAGGTAGAGACCAGCTTACTAATGACTTGAAACCGGCCTTTCTCCAAGCTCAAGATACTAGTGCGAAGCAGAGGATAATACAAGAGCGAACCGACACACTGTCAACATCACACCACTGAAACTTTGTGAAAAACTGCTATAACAATATCACCTTTCCAAAACATCTTCGAACAAAAATGATTCAATTACTGAGCTCTGACTCTATATATCTATGGTTCATCAAGACCCCGTTAAAATTGAAATATTTTGAACAGATTTAATTATGCTGAAGACAATTAAATACAGACAGAAGAAGTTTAATGACGCGTTGGTGGTGCTTCCAGGAAATTCTTCATGTAATGTTTCCTTCACTAAAACACTTCGGAACATGGGGTTTGCGGAACACCCAAGCCCTGCTATTGTACACAGTGTGAAGGCCGATCATTTCACCTGACAAGAGTTCCCTACCTTTGCTCGTTAACTCACCTGTACGGCTGGGTGTGTTTAGAGGCTCAGATGTACTATCAGCCAATAAGCATGGAGGTGATTACCAGAGAGCGCCTGTGAAACTAGCTAGCCTCTTGTTTTTCTAAAGCCACCAGGTGTGTTACTGACATTAAGGTGGAGTCATTACCAGACTTTATCTATCTATCCTAGGTGGGGTAGTATGACCAGGATCTCCATCGGACCTGGGGCTGCCTGTTATTACATGACGGACAGGTAGCATTTTCTCGTTTTGACCTAGATTACTGGGTTAGTGGGGAGGACGATGAATGTGCGCTGTCTACCTGTAACTCGCTCCCTTTCCTCTCTCCTGCTCTCGCTTAGCCACATGTGTGGGTTATTGAGCTCTGTCTCGTAGCTCTCATGTGTACCTAGCCCTTATGTGTCATACAGGTGGGGAGGCGATTAGCTCAGGTAAAAACCTTGTCACCTGGCTGAAGATGACGTGCTTACCTGGGGAACTTTGAAAGGGGTTTGGAAGCTTAGGGGGAGGCAGTTTAGAGAAGCAATATAAACATGTTTTAGCCGGTGTCCTGCCAGTTGCACCTAAGCTGCATGTATATGTACCTCTGCCTGAATATAAACCCGCCTGTTAAAGACAGTGTTTTTATCAAGGAACTCAACCATTAAGACTTCTCACGTATGTAGCCAGCTGTGACATAATAATGTCGATTGTGTATCTCGTTGTGGTTACGTAAGCAAACTCTACATTAGTATACCAAACACATACAGATATGTGCAACGCATCTGTGTTAGTTTACATGTATTTGGCAGAGAAAACAAAAATATCATATAGATGTATATCATCCTCAGGATCTTAGCATGGAAATACATGCAGATGTAGACATGCACCTGTACATGTGTAATATGTACGCATGGCCAGCCTGGTATGAATTCCTGCCTTAGCTTTAAACAACCATATACCTGTAACTGCGTACCCGTTTACCTGTATGTAGCCGGAATAAATGACTGAGGTAGGCTTCTCAAGTTGATGCTGAGATTTATTTGGAGCGAATTATAACATTACAGGAAAAGGGGCAGCGACAAGCTGTAAACACAAACAAAAACAATGTTCAGTTGTACTGTGTTATTGAGCACAAGCTACATATGATGTAATAAACACACTTTACCATAAGATATGCCTTTACGTCACAATCAGTATTAATTTTACACATAAAAATGGAAATATGAAATGATCAACTGTAAGTTACGTGCCAATACATTATGGTGTCGGGCCATCAGGCTATGAATTATTAACTATAGCACAATCAATCGATTACGCAAACCAACAACTCTATTACGCATAGGACTATGAAAAATCTGTATATATGAGAAGTGCTTACAGTTACTGTCTCTACCAATATCATATCTTGCGTAAAACTAAGAACCGCATACATATTTTGGGCCTACCATGTATCGAAACACGTCAGCATTTGTAAGTTAAACATATTAGCCTACATAATAGTCAATCAACCAATTTAACGTACAATTACTATCTTCATATTTTCATAAATCAAAAACAACTAACACTAGTGTTCGTGTATCGCTGAGCAAATCTCTGTGAAAATAATCACTTACCACGCTAGAACACATAATGCCGTTATGTTATTACATGTACATGTGGTCACAAATTCAAACGATCAGATATAACAAATTCCAATCAAACTACATTTAAAATTATCCAATACAGTGTCAGAAGACACAAAAACAGACGTTCAGTGATAAGTACAATCACGCAATAATATCAAAATTGACTAGAACGCTCTGCATTACACAGAAACTAACATTCGTAAGGTCCACGCTTCCAATTTCCGAGAATTAGTTAGAAGACAGATACAGAAAATACAATCGCATAATAAACAGAAATGTTAAATACGTAGACTTTACGCTTTATACTCTTGAGTTAGCAATGTTAACAACACAACCGAAAGTCAAAGATGTTATAGAATCGACCACTATGTCGGAATCAAGCACACAGTTGTGACCTTACAGTTCTCTTTCTCGGAAAAGCGAACAAATACAAGGACTACTAAACTATATCAGAAAAAAGATTACACGGTTATTTCGCAATATAACTTGACAGATGCGGTTTTGAATAAAACCTTATCCACTAAACGTACCTACTGACAAAGTATTTAGTTGGTATAGCACTATTTATGAAAGAAAAGACGTAATTACCGTTGACGAAGCGCGCTGGACTTGTCAACCCGACAACAACAACGGATGTGCGCACAGATCATTGCTGGGGGTGGGCGAAAGCGTTAAGCCCCTTGTTTCTCCAGTTACATGTATCCTATCTTGATGTCGTATCGTTTGTAATTTAGTTATGCCTGACCAGGTTTCATCGCTGAAGGTACGTAGCACACGCTGCCTGGAATGGGTAATTACTGTGTGTGTGTCCGGAGTTCTTGTTAATTGCTACCTGTGTATATTTATACATTTAGTCTAGAACAAGAAAACTAGCACTACCCAGACCATACATGTACATATATTGATTTTCAAGTAGCTGAATGACTACCCTGAATCTGTTAATCATAACCTGGATTGGGATACAATACAGGGGCATTTTTTATGTGAAAATCCACTTGTACAAGGCATTCATGTAAATAGGATGTGTGCGTTTTGTCATCAATTACATTAAAGCTATCAGAGCGGCCAGTGGTTTTCCGTTTTGCACGCCTGGGCATTTTGTCATGTTGGAACTGTCCTCAGTGCTTCACGTGCTGTACCCTTGTATGTTATTGACATATTTTTGAATATACGAGGGGGCCTCTGCAATAGCACAGTGTAATGAAACAGGTGCCTCCCACCAATGTGGTTGCTGTGAGGTCAAGTTCAGCTCATGATGGCGTCCTCTTCAGCTGGGCATGGGAAGGTCTGCCAGCAACCTGCAGATGGTCGTAGGTTTCCCCGAGGCTCTGCTCTGTTTCCTCCTACCATAATGGCATAAAACACCAATCAAATAAATAAATAGAGTATAAGATGACCGCTCTAATTATTTACTGTTTTCATGTTTGATATAAATTCGGTGTTCTTGTCCACAATCAACTGGTTTCCGTAGCCCTTTTCATGCATTCACGCTTGAATGTTGCAAGACACGTAGTGTTCCTTAGTTGTTTCATGACTCAGGTCCCGTATAAAAGATTTTCATGACAACGACCATGAGACTAACAACCCGTATGACCCATACATGTACATGTTCATACGTGTAATAGTGTTAAACATTAATTAGTAAATCCAACACTCAATGAAAATAATCATTCAATCAAAATATCTTTTGATGATAATCCTGTGATTTGACATGCTACATAGTGTACACATAGCACTTTGCTAAAACCAATCAGTAGGTGTACAATGAAAAGTGAGTTTGTAACTACCTGTATGTATACACGCACACAGGTATGAGCACAACAATCTGGGTTCCCCCAGGCTCTGTCTGCTTTCCTCCCGCCACCATGCTGGCCGCTGTTGTACATGTATAAATGAAATATCCTTGAATACGGCGTAAAACACCGATCAAATAAATAAATGAGCGCTGCAATCAGCATTACAACATGCATGTCCCCCGGACAGGTGCTCATCATCACACAGGGCGAGGAGTGCAGCTAACAGCATCGGCTGCGTATGCTTGGCTTTGTGCCGGCCACACGACGGTCCATTCTCACAGAGAAGCCCCCAAGGCCTTCCCTTCTATGAGGAGGCTTTAACCTTCGCTGCGTCCAATTTGATGCTTCCCTCCTGTGTCTACAAAATTTTCTGAGCGGAAAGTTTGCCTGTAAACAATGCTGGCTAATTTCCCCAAAATGCTGGCAGATTGAAAATGCCCCACTAATGATTAAGGAAAGCGGCTATAGCCTATTTATACCTTAGTTGTCTTCACCCGTGGGGATTATAAACTCCTCCCAAACGGGGACGTCATAAAATAAGGTGTGCTGTGCTCTGCCCAGTTTTACATGTATAAATTGCGTGACGGCCTCAGCACCACGAAGAAGTATACACTGTACATGTGTCATTATGTATGTGATCATGAAGAAACGGTTTACGTTGTACGATCATGAAGAGACATCGTCATTTAAGAAACATGCCATTTTACATTGTACATGTACCAACATGGAGAGGAGATCATCATTATTATTGACAGTGAAGAAGTACATGTATGTGTTTATGGTAATCATGCATACCAGAGCCTACAGCATGGAGATTGTTAGGACCAGAGCAACAATGACAGTGTGAGAGTTAACAAATAGTCACACATTGTGATAGTTTACTAATGGTCACACGGTGTGACAGTTGACAAATGGTCACACGGTGTTACAGTCGACAAATGGTCACACATTGTGAGGTGTGATAATTGACACTGTGATAGCTGACAAATGGTCAGACGGTGTGATAATTTAGAAATGGTTACACAGTGTGATGCTGTGATAGTTGACAGATGGTCATACATTGTGATAGTTAACAAATGTTCACACAGTGTGATAGTTGATAAATGATCAGATATTGCGATAGTTGACAAATGTTCACACACTGTGATAGTTGACAAATGGTAAGACAGTGTGATAGTTGACAAACGGTCACACAGTGTAATAGTTGACAAACGGTCACACAGTGTGATAGTTGACAAATGGTCACACAGCGTGATAGTTTACCAATGATCACATAGTGTGATACTTGACAAATTTTCATACAGTGTGATACTTGACAAATGGTCACACGCTGTGATAGTTGTGAAATGATCACACAGTGAGACAGTTGACAAATGTTCACAAATATATTTTCACTTGACCAGGGCTAGTGGGCAAGTGTTAAGTTCCAGCATTGACCTTCTTTATTCATGATGCTTAAGAAAAATTCCACTAAATCACAAACGTTTTACGTAAAAAGCACCAAAAAAATATTCATGTAGTAATATATAATGCATGAAATTCATCGGGGGAAAAAATCAGCAAAAATACAAGGTGTTATCCATATTACTACGTGTAGAGCGACGGGGTTCCTGGTGTTTTAACCACAAATCCTGCCCCATGTGATGGGATATATCATGGAGCAGTGGTGTTTGACTGATCTGTGGTTGGGTTGACAAGACTTTGTTTGCTTGGATGGTGTCCCCTTGCCTGATGGATTTGGCACGGCATACTTGCGGAATTTGGGAATCCTTGTGAAGTGTAGGGAAAGGAATGTAGAAATTGTCTAGAGGTTTTGATTACATGTAAGGTAGATGTACATGTCATAATGCAAGGTTCTCCTAGCAGCTTTGGGGAAAACTGTCCATTTTTGAAAAGGTACCTAAGTACTGGTTTCTTGTTAAGGTCTGATGTACACGAACACATGCACTTGTTCTTATAAATAATATTTTATTTGTTTGGTGTTTTACACTGCACTCAGGAATATTCCACTGATACAAAAGCAGTAAGTATTATGGTGGAAGGAAACCGAGGGGGGGGAGAACCAACGACCATCCGCAGGTTGCGGGCGGACCTTCCCACACACATGCAACTGGAACTGGATTTGATCTTGCGGTGACTGCATTGGTGAAAGGCTTCTGAGCCATTGTGCTGGATTAGCATGTTAACCCCTCAGCTAGGGAGACCCCCTTGAGCAAAAATTCCGCCATGTATATGTACTTCGGTTATTGATGATGTAAAGAAGCATGACAACAGTGTGGTCTGCATGGAGAGAACTGACTGATATAAAGGTACATGTACACATAGGCTACTCGTAGGCCAGATATTTGTATGTACTCGTCCTGTATTATAGATTACTTAAAGCAGATTTGCTAGAATCAAATCCAGCTCTTGTCAGTTTGACGGCAGCTTTAAGTGAGGTTTTTTTTTGTTGAGGCAAATGGTATTGGTTTACTTTAAATGGTCTGGTGTTTAAATATTTCATACGCAATTCTAGTCATTCCAGTGTTAATTTTTGGAAAATACATGTACTATTGTGCACTTCGAGGGTACATGTTTGTAGAAGAGTGGTAAATAGTTTTCCTGTATAGAATGTGTGCATGTGATGAGTCTGCTTGTCTGATGTGGTAAGAAAATGTGTCATTGTATACTTGTAGATAGTTTGCATAGTCAAAACCTTGTTCTTCTGAGGAGTTTGGATATAAAAATGACATGTTGTGTCTTGGCAATTAGAGCTAGCACTTGTACTTCGCCAGTCAAATACAACACCTGTCTTGTGGACTGGTGGTGTAGTTTTCCAGTGAAGAAATGTGCTCGTCCGTTTGCTTTTATGAAGTAAAAATGTTTGCGTAGGTCTGAGCCAAGAACTAGTTCGTATGTTGCTCATCAGCTCTTTAACGCAAGGAAGGTGTGTTATGAAAATGGTAATAATGTTTGGCAGAGTTAGTAATTGAATACATTTACAAGTACACATTACATTATGATCGCATGGATACATGCACCCATTCAGGACTCGGTTATAACTGACCCGCTGGTTTTCTGGGTGAAAACTTGTGGTACATGCATGAAAGGTTTTCCATGCCAAAACATTCTGTGCTGTGACCAGCAAAACCTGTTGGAAAATTATTACCTGAAAGTTGATCAGGAACAATTTACCGTGTTCAGCATGTTGAAGTGCATGCAGTTGTGTAAGGTTTTTAAGGCCAGTGAAAGAAGACTATTGGCTGTCCAAGCAGGTCAGGACCATGTTTTTTTCTATCCAAGTGTATTGCGTAGCTTGGTTTGTAAGTGCAACTGAATCTGTACTGTTTGTGCGTGAATATGGGAATATCTGTTTGGTAATTGATGGTATTCAGGTGATAATGTTGATTATGTCATTGGGGGTGAGAGGGTTTGTCTGACATGCTGGTGTGGTGTATATACTGCATTTCACTTTGGGCTTCTAGTTCTTGGTCAGTAATATTGAGGTTTAAAATCTACTGCCATTAACTCATTTACAATCATGCATTTAATATTTGTAAGTTTCTCTGGTATCTGATGACGTGATTTTTCTTTGGGCTGTGTTCATCGTGGTAAGGAGGCAACTTGTTGAGGTGGCGTTAAGCCAGCATCGTTCATTTTGTGGGCTGTGCATGATAAATTCCTCCGTCCACGAATAATTCCTAATTCATTCCTAGGTTAAGGTGAAATTTACATGTATTTGTGCAGTGTGTTAAGAAAAAAGAGAGAAAAAAATGAATTAAAATAATGATAAGTGAAATAAATAAACACAAAAAGCATAGAAGAAATGGTAATGGATATTGCATAGGCCTGTACAGATGTTACGTTCAGAAAATAAAAATTGCACAGCAATGACCAGAAGGAAGTTGGAAAATAAGGCTACATTTGAGTCAGTGAAGGTGGTTTTGATGTGATGGAATGCACGTCATCACTCTTACCTGTACATGTAACTGTAAACCATATGGAGCTAGAGGTACAGGTACAGTATCTGGTGCTCATGTTTATAAGCCAAGGGTTGATTCTTTTTATTTTCTCCGGTTTGAAGATCAGTTTGTGAACGAAGGCCGATGTACTGTTCTCCGACTATTCACCAAAGACGTTTGTGGCCGGATAGAGAATGCTAATCCGATTCGTAAATACTATCACCAGGAAGTTATACCGAAACTCATGAACTTACAGCGCAAGACGGCTGTTACAACCCATATAAAACCCGAATCAATATCTCTCACGCCCTGGGTCGTCAGGCACACGGGAGTCCATAGGACACGGAGGAGTGCAGACGTGGTATCGAGAACCAGCCCATTGTGAGGTTATCTCTACACTACCTTTGCTAATTCCTAACCCTGTATATATGTCTTGTATATACTCGAGCTTGTATATATTATAACACATAACTTTGTAGATACTTCCCGTACTTCCAGATACTATTTAACCAGGATTATTTATCGGAGTTGAGGCCGACAGTTGCCGGTATTTGGCCATATTCTCCCACCCCCTCTCTCACGCTTTGTAATTAGGTGTGTGTGCCTCGTGTTTGAGTGGAAGTCTTCAATCGCAGATTCTTACGTGTAGAAGGATACATAGCACCATTAGACTGATAGCGGCTTGTGGGACTCTCAGAACAAATATTTGTATGTATATAATAAATACCGTTGGGAAATCTTCATTTAGAATAGGGCTATAGTCTGCTATACCTTACGTATAGCGATAGGATTGTACTTTTAGAGAAGCCTGTACTTGCACTGTCACTCTGCCATACTAACAGAGCGCCTATCGCTGTGTCTCTAGCGCGGAGCAGCTCCCGGGCGACCCCCTTTGTTCTCTTGTAACAGTCATTACGTAATAACCCCCCTTGTCCGTGCGCACCTATATTTCTGTATTTACCCACACTAAAGCTACACTTGGAACATGTCTTTCTTATGGATATACAACTTCTTGGTTTATTATCACGACGTTTCGATGTAGATACTAACATCGTTATCACTTGATAACACTTGATAACGATGTTAGTATCTACATCGAAACGTCGTGATAATAAACCAAGAAGTTGTATATCCATAAGAAAGACATGTTCCAAGTGTACTTCCATCCCAACTTCTAAATGCCACTTAAACAAGTCACACTAAAGCTGCCAGCATGGACGACGCGGAGGGGGGTGAAGAAACCTCAATGGAATTTGTACAGACCCGCTCTGCAACTAAACGCAGTCATGATCTCTCTACAGAACGTACCAACTCAGATGGAAAAAAGATAAGACAGTCGAGTAAAAAAAAAAACAACCAAAACAACCACAATGTTATAATCACCTCCATGGGAGGTCTACCCATTTCGGCTTGGAATAATATAAAGTTTGGTCAAGCTTTACAACAAGCTATACGTAACGTCAAGGAAGTCAAGAAGTGTGGTAGAAAAGACCTACTGATTGTATGCTCAGGTCCTGCACAAACTAAAAAAGCCTTAAGCTTAACAACACTTATGGAAAGGGATGTACAATGCCGACTGCAGTCATCGGCCATGTCTATTCGGGGAGTTATATACAGGGTGGGTGAAGAGTTGACAGAAGATGACGTTCTAGGTGCCCTAAAAAAGAGTAGGTGTGTAAAAGTTGAAAGAATGTATAAAGGAAAGGAAAAACGTAAAACATCATGCATGTTATTAGCCTTCGACCTGGAGGAGCTGCCCACGGAAGTTACGCTGGGTTATGAAATTTTCCCAGTCAAACCATACATACCGCCTGTCCCTCGTTGCTTTAAGTGCCAAGCTTACGGACACATCTCTACTTCTTGTAGGGGAAAGCGAAGATGCCCGAGGTGTTCGGGTGACCATGACTTTGAACACTGTGACAATTTAGATAGGCCATTATGTGTCAACGGTGGCTCTCCTGGTCACTCGTCAGCGTACCTCGGGTGTCCATACAGGAAACAAATAGGCAGAGCCCAATACATCCGGTTGACTCAAAAGATCCCGTTCCCTGAAGCTTTAAAAAATGTGCAGTTTAAAGACAGACAACCGTACCCCGAGAATCCTGCAGAAAGAGCGCTGTTAGAAGGAGAAGACACCACAGCCCCACCTCCAGCACAGCAAACTACAATACAGCCCATAACTGAGTTTAAACGTATCAAACCCGTCATGAAGTCTACTTCGACCCAAACTGAAACCACCTCCTCCACACAGACAGAGAATCTGTCCGTTAATATGGCCACTCGCATCATTGCCTTATTTGCTGAAATTATGCTAAAAATCTTTGACCTGAGTGACAACAAGACCTTCGTTTCAGAAATACTCTGCATCACCCAGGCACGTTTGGGGCCTGAACTAGTCAACTTTCCCAGTCTAGCCCCTATGTTGAACAATTTAGCGGAAAGTATCCATACATAATGTACACTTTTACCAACATGAATCTAGTTTATGTCTTGCTTTCTTTCTTAACAATGGCTTTTCACCTACTTCAATATAACGTACGAGGCATTGGTACACACGGGCAAGAACTTAGATTCTACATTTCTAATATAAATCCTACGCCACATGTCATATGTTTGCAAGAAACATTCTTAAAACCACACCTCAGTCTCACCTATCCCGGTTACTCTATTAGTAGAATCGACAGGCATATAAGATAAAAGGGAGGCGTTGCCATATTACTTAAACATGGACTCTCATACTCTGAGATCAAAATTCCTCAACTTCAGAGTATCGAGGCCCAGTGTGTTAATATATCTAGATCTTCTGGCCCTGCTGTCAGTATCGTAAACATCTACAACCCTTCCAAACATGTCGAACGGGATGATCTTAACATAATTATGTCTGTAGTTAGCCCATCGTTTATTCTATGCGGTGATTTTAATGCCCACAGTCCGATTTGGGGATCTTCTAACACTAACTGTAATGGGAAAATCATCGCCGATTTTATCGACGACTACAACATTTGTGTACTTAACGACGGGACGGGCACTCGGATAGACCCCCCACTCAGGCACTGTATCCCACTTTGATCTTACACTATGGTCATCAGACATAAGCTTATCGTTCGACTGGTCAGTCGATGTGACGTCTCCCTGTGGCAGCGACCACCTCCCTATTTTCGTCTCAAGCCAGTTTACTCCCCACGTTAATGAAGTCGGTCAACCTTCTAGGTGGAGCACCAAACGTGCAAAGTGGTCTGTCTACCAGAAAGAATGTATAAAATCCTTCTCCGAGGTATCCATTCATAAAGATGTAAATATATTTTATGACAATATTGTCAGCGCAATTAATACAGCAGCCGCTAAGGCTATGCCCAAGACAGTAGGAGGAACTTTCCCAAAAATGCCCGTCGCTTGGTGGAATGAAGATTGCTCTAGATCTATCAAGGAACGAAAGCGTCTTAAAAACCGTGCGCGTAGAACAAGGCTTTACGAAGACATCATCCTATATAAGCGTGCTAAGGCCGAGGCGCAGCGTACAATCAAGCGCAGCCAAAGAGAACACTGGCGTCAATTTTGTTCTAATTTGAAAGAGCACACGCCTTTGAAATCAGTATGGGCCCAGATCAAATCCATAACTGGGAAAAGTAGATTGGTCTCTTCTCCAACTATTGTTCAGAATGATGTCAGTTATGTCACTAATGCTGATAAAAGCAATGTATTAGCTGATAGTTTTTCATTTGTCTCTAGCTCCTGCAACTACCCACCAGACTTCATTCCTCACAAAGAAGGCACTGAAGAACTACACCCCTTTACCTAACATTATGCCCGAGGATACGCCAATTAATGATGATTTCTCTCTCTTGGAATTAAAGCAGGCCATTTCAACATCTTTGGAATCTTCCCCAGGAGAAGACGCCATTATGTATTCAATGTTAAGTAATCTACCGGAGCAATGTATCGTACTTCTGCTTCTCTTATACAATACCATATGGGCTAATATGAAACTTCCTTTCCAGTGGAAACAGGCCATTGTAGTCCCTATACCCAAGCCTGGTAAAGACCCCTCTGTTCCCTCGTCATACAGACCTGTTGCCCTCACTACTACTCTGTGCAAAGTGATGGAGAAGATGATAAATAGCCGACTGATGTGGTATTTGAATAAACATAACATTCTTAGCCCTGTCCAGAGCGGTTTTAGAAACATGCGATGCACTGCTGATCACGTCATTACCCTGGAGAACAATATTCGAAACTCCTTGTGTAATAAAGAATATCTATTCGCAGTATTTTTAGACATAGAGAAGGCGTATGACATGGTGTGACGTACGGGAGTATTAATTAAAATGGAAGTCATGGGTATTGCGGGAAGAATGTTAGGATGGGTTAGCGATTTTCTCACTGACCGTTCCATCAAGGTCAGAGTTGGCCGGGACTACTCCAGACCAGTGCCCATTGAGAACGGAGTGCCCCAGGGCAGTGTCTTGTCTCCAACTCTATTGAATATTGCTATCAATGACCTACCCGGTGTCCTGTCATCTAAACTTAAATGTACTCTATTTGCCGATGACAAAGCCATGTGGTGCATTTCGCGAAACCTCAAGTTATGTACCAAATATATCCAACAGGGTTTGGATGATATTGTCGATTGGAGCCTAAAATGGGGGTTTAAGTTCTCGTCTGAAAAAACAGAAGCAGTTATATTTACCAGGAGGGCCATAAAGGATGTTGAGATTACCTTAAATAATTTCCCAGTCACACTTTCCTCCTCTTTCAGATATCTCGGGGTAGTACTTGACGCACGGCTTACTTGGTCTAAGCATATTGATTACACATTGACTAAATGTAAGAAGGCCATCAATCTGATGAATTGTGTCTCTGGGCGAGAATGGGGTGCTGACAGACACTGCCTGCTGTTACTGTACCGTTCCCTCATCCGTTCAAGGCTAGATTACTGTTGTGAGGCCTACGACTCGGCCTGTGCCAGTCTTAAGTCTAGGCTTGACGCCATTCAGTGTGCGGCGCTGCGAATCTGCACAGGGGCAATGCGAACGACGCCACTCAATGCCATGCAGGTGTTCTGCCAAGAATGGCCCCTGCACATCCGCAGACGGCTGCGCACTGTGGGGTTCTCTTTTAGAAACAACTCTGCCTCTGCTATCCTCGCACCTTCCTACTATGACGGCTTGTATGACAGTCGGCCTAATACAGCGTTATCATTCAAGCAGAGATCCAGCCAAACAGCCGCTCTTATTCAATCTGCGGATTTAAACATACAGCCCTCCCCTGTACCAGACTTCCCACCATGGAACCTGATTTCCCCACATATCTCTACTGACCTTCATTCTAAAACTGGCAAGTCTGATAACTCTACTATTTCCTTATTATGCGCTAAAGACCATATCCAGTCTAACTGGTCAGAGTACGTGAGAGTTTACACTGACGCGTCTAAGTGTCCTAACACCAATGTAGTGGGAGCGTCATTTTGCGTGCCAGAAATTAAACATACCAAGTCCTTTAGGCTGTCTGACTCTTTAGCCGTGCTCGCTGCTGAACTCACTGCAATTATCTGTGCCCTCCAGTTTCTGATGGAACTTAGGACTATACGGGCTGTTATTTTTACAGACTCTCTCTCTTCTCTACAGGCGCTGCTAAATTTTGCGTGGAACAAGTTCTCTAAACTCATACATGAAATACTCTACCTATGCACCACCCTTGACTACCGTGGCGTCTCTATGTCGTTTGATTGGGTGCCGGCTCATATCGGTATTCCTGGTAATGAATAGGCCGATCAATTGGCTAAACAAGCTCTTCTGTTGCCGGGCATAACGCTCACTGTTCCTGTATCGCTGAAAGAAGCAATAAACTCAGTAAAGCAAAAGTTCATAGACATGTGGAAGAACGAATGGGATAACTCCGACAAAGGGAGATTTTTCCATGAACAGAATTCACTAGTTACCTGTCGCTATGACCTATCGCTTAGGTGTCGTCAAGACGAAATACTAGTATTTCGACTCCTCTCTGGTCACCTACCCACCAATCTATACTTGAACAGATTTGGTCTCCATGATACAGGACTCTGCGAGGAATGTTTCGTGGAGGATAGTATTCCCCACCTTATGTTTCGATGTCTACGGCATACATACCCCCGTCATACTATGTACGCAGAACTACGCCTCCAGGGCATCCGCCGCTTTAACGAAGTTACTGTATTGAGCCCTACGAAACAGCAAAATAAGATATTCCAGGCGGTGGCTAATTTCCTAACTAGATGTCATAGATTCTAGACACCTCACCATAAATTTTTTTTTTTTATTTTTTTTTTATTTTTTGTTTGGTTAACTGACCAATATAACTTACCGAATGCTAACAACCTCAAACCCCGTCTGGCGTGCATCGCCCCAGTGGGACGGAAAACGCCAATACAAACTAAATCCCCCCCCCCCCTTTTTATTTTCTCCCTCCCTGTTTGTTTGGTTACTCAGGTTGACAAAAAAATGTTCAGAAGTGTGGGAAAGTTTCCTATCAATATCAAAGGCTTTCCTAAAGCGATAAAAATCTTACCTGGGCCTTTGTACATGTATACCTGTGTCTGACAGGTGTACAGGGAGATTTACCTTTTGAGATTCTACTGCTGTACCTGTGTATGCATGCAGATATAAATGTATTCTATTGAGTTTTGACAAAGGTACATGTATGATGTATGTCATTGTCAGTGTTACTCAGTAATGGCCACAGTTTACACGTACCCTAGTTTTTCTAATTATTGGGACATCTGGTCTGTCCTTTTTAGCCAATATACATGTAATTGTAAAAATGAATACACCGTTTCTTTTCTCTTATCTGAGTAATTAACAATTAAATATTTCTAAATTTTTCTAAAAAAGAAACAAAGTGGAAGAGAAGTTTTCATTCTCATTGGTTCTTATAAATGTTCCCAAAGTTAGAATGAATGATTATGGCTTAAAGCCACATCGGCAGTATCTCAGGCATATCGTGGCGACCAGAAATTAGATGAATTAGGGTATATAGAAAAGAAAACTCATACCGGTATTTAGTCAAGCTACATGAATATCATCATGAGAAAGACTACTTAAAACCCTGTCTGAAATACATACATGTATACTTATCTTTATTTTGAGAAATCGTTTCTTTCATTTAAATTAATAGACCATTATAGTATTAAAATAATGACTTTGATGATCATGAATATTAAATCACACAGCTGTACTATACCATATTCTCAGTGTGTCTTCTTTTATGCATGAACATGTACTGTACTAAACGCCTGTCAATATCAATATTGTCCTTATAATTTAAAAAAAAATGTAGGGAAAAAATGTAAAAAAAGAAAAGAAAAAGTTTATTTCTTTCTGTAAAATAGACATTTTATTACCTCATTAAATGCTTGTTTCTGCTTGAGCTATCTGTTTTTTGGAGTTGATTTTCCCGAGTGATTTCTAAGCATGAACATTGTACTCTAATATACAAGTTCATCTCATACATTGTACATGTAGGGCTTCATAAATCATATTAATGCATGTATGTTTTCTGCCATAATTTAAATCTTATGATTTGAATAAGAAAGACAAGTCAGATTTTATAATAATATAGAAGCTGTGATACATTTCACTAGGGCATTTACCTTTCACGGTATATGTATGTCAAGAAGATGTAAAGAACAGAACACAGATACCCAGCTTTGTGTATTAAGGACAGGTACATGAAATTTACTTTACCTGGGGAAGCCGTTGACTGTTTTCTTTAGAATGTGATCTGTTGACAGTTTGGGGGTAAACCCGTAACATGTAAATGTTACAGCCCTGGCCGAGATTACATGCACCTTGTAAGTCTCTTTACCACTGAAACACTACATATAGTATGAGTGTTCTGTAAATTTTGAAAGTTGAGATCTATGCTACAGACTTCGTACTAAGGATCGTTGAGAGTTCAAATCTGAGTCTTGGTAATGTTTTTTTTATTTACATGAGGACTGCATGTTGTCAATGCACATATTTGAATATGTTTGCTTAGATTACAGTAAGTGGAGCTATTTAATTTACTGTAAGTCAATAATTCTTGAGAGCTACTTAAAACACCAACCATCTAAAGAAATACTAAATATTTTATTTGAAGGTGACGCTTCATTTCCTTCTTCAGTGGGAACTACGTGTACATGTTTAAATGATGAAGAATGCTAATGTAATGCTAACCAGTGGCACAGTGCTTTATAATAGTAACCTATATTTTCATGTAAGTTTTAACCAACTGCAGGTATGAATCAAGTATTGCGCCGATTTGGAGAAAAATCATGTGAAATTTTGTTTGAATTGCTGTAATATTTCGCTTTTTTTTGTCACCAGCTTATCATCCATCTGGACTACGATTCATAGAAGTACATGCATGTCCTGTTTTTCACAAGCATATCCACTTAGAACATAGGCCATCCGGTAGCCTGTAAAATAAATGTAGCTCGATTGTTGTTTATATATTCGTATATTACTATATTAATAATATGACAGAGAAGGCTAAACTCAAATTTTGATGCAAATTAGAGTAGATTAATAAAACTAGGATTAAGGAAAAGTATTATAAGATAATTTAAGATAAAGGAAACCTCTAAGATAAAAATATATGGTAGGCATTACCGGTATTTAGAAAACGTAGAATGTTTCCTTTCAGTCTGGTTTATGGACGGATCTGGAATTTTATTCACATTTCTTTGTACGAACTCTGTTAAAGTTTCTAAGACATGGGTTCAGCAAACTAGGCCGACTGTTTAGGCCTACATTTAGGCTACAGGAACTCATGGATAAATATTATTTGGCTACAAAGAGAATAAGCCACAGTATAATATCGTGAGTAGCTGAGTTGTAATATTAAGTCTTGTAAGGTTGTAGAAAAATACCCAGTACTGCACAGTATTGCCATTGAATGTGATCAGGCCTACATATTATGTTTGAACTTGGAAGAAAGTCATGCCAACAGGTTCTGTGATTAGTTTGTTAAGAAAAACCAAAACCAAAAAAAAAAAAAAAAAAATCCAAGGTGTTTTCTAGATGATCTACTGTAGTTCAGAGAAATCTAGGTAAATGTACTTTATGTTCATATTTACAATGCTCTGTGTCAGAATGTCACATTAAGTGTATAATATACATCTCATCATATCTGTTTTAGGCTTTGACCTGCCAAATGTATTTTCATGAATCAACATATAAGTCGCTAGATCTAATACATGTGACATTTTAATGTATGTGTGGTTGTAAAATATGTAATTACAAAGTTGAGAGCCACTTACGGAATGAATTAAAGGTGAAAGATTGTAAGTTTATGCACAGCTTTTCAAGATGTGTGAAAAAAAATAGTTTTTAGGTACACATTGGTCCTGAATAACAGTTTTAAGCAGTTCTCATTTGCATACAGATATTTGTGTATTATGGCAGTGTGCTGTAATGTTTGTGTCATCGTGTTTATTGTGTAATGTTGATAGACTAATTTTGTTACTCACGTGCGTTTACAATGTTATTTGTGTGTGTTTCTGTGTACATCGTGAGCTTGTCGGGTATTTGACCCATTTTTGCCAATCTATATGGTTTGCTTGCACTTCCGGGTACATTTCCATTGAAATATTAAATGTCATAGTACATGTAGCGTTGCTTTTCACAGCCAGAGTTCAGACCCACTTCTTAGGAGTTGTGCCGCTTTTTTGCGATATGAGAAATGTATTTGTTTCATGTAAAAACTGTATTCGAAGAGTTGGTTCATGTAAACTAGGGTGGTTCTGTGTACAAGGTATTTCGATCATCAGGACCCTGAGCGTGATAGTATTTTCAGCTACTCATTCCAGGATGTAGAACAGGTATAGTGAGGGTCCGAATTTCATCAACATATGTCTCTTAGTGCAGAACTTGGGGAGTAAAAGTTTTATGTGGCAGTAAGAAGTGTTGAGTAATGACGCTTATACGGCGTATAGATAACATGTACGTCTATGTATGGGCAAATAAGCATAACCAGTGATAAACAGTCATGCATTCAGTTGATTTTTTTTCTTGCCATTGTAATGGTGAAATAATCTCGACTACGGTGTAAACAAGATTATCAGATCAATATACATGTGGAGGCTTATACCATGTTGTTGTTAATTACAGATGATTCAATACTAGCCGATCAGTGAGAGGTGTTCTGAGTAACAACCAAGATGGTTATCCTGGCAAAGGTAAGACAGATTTTCAAACTACGTGGTTGAGTTAAAGTGTGTGCCTTCCAGTGGCTTAAGGACACGCGAGGTGCAGGTTCAAACCCCACACTGAACAGGACATCCGTAAATTCCCTCACGCTCACTGTTTGTGGGACCTGGAGGACAACAAACGGTCAGTGACGCTTATGTGGCCGTTTTTCAAGTCCAAAATTCATTGAAGACTATTTGTATTCCACCAACACGGATTTCATATCAGTACATGTATGTCAAAAGTGGAAAAGTTTGTCAGTAACTTGCCACACGTTGATGGTTCTGACCTTGATACAGTTTTCTGCACCCATAACTTAGAGCACCATCATATAAATAAAAATTTTAGACTACAGTTTGGCATTGAATAACAACAAATGAGTTTTAATCAAACCAAATTAAGACATCTCAGGTACATGTGCTTTCAAGGCAAGGTGAATATATATATATATATTATTTACAGCTGTACATATATACATTCATGTGTGCTGTTCTACTGTCTCTTGACATTGAAGATTCACTCAGTATTTTTTTATTCTCAGACAGAAAAAAACATCACTTCTAACACTCTCCTTATACGCTATATGTACACTGTACATGTATTTCCCGTCCGGTAATGTATAGCATGCACATATATAACAATGTCATGATGCAGTGTGAAGTGGTCCACATACAGGCACTGTACGTGAATGTATAAACCATGAAATATGAAACCTAGTTCGGATTAAAGCTGTTATCCAACAGCATTGCAGGGGTTGTTGTTTGAATTTCAGCTCAATCGCATCAGCCGTTGTGGAGAACATGATGTTTAAATGTTTTCATCAAAATCCAGTCACATGTGATCAAATGTTTCCTAAGGTTTAGATGCAAAACTTCAGGTCAGTAACTAAAACATACTGAAGTTTCATAACTGTATGACTTGCCGTTTTCTCTAGAAACGTGGGACAAATTTGCCGAGAATAAAAAAATTTATTAAAATTGCAAGCAGTGTGTGCTTGGGTCCACGTTATTTGTTGTCCGCTCTTAATATCATTTTTCATTATCAACTTATGTCATAGATATTTTTAAACGCATGGCCACCTTTGGAAATCATGCAGAGTTGGCAGTGAAAACCAGACTGTCGTACAACCATATGTTTATGAAGTTATTTTCTTCGGACGGTTTCCAAAGGTATTTCTTGACGTTACAAACTAGGGACAAGGAACAAAAGCAGATTCAGAATCACCAGCCCAAAATACATCAAGGTTATATCAAAAATCAAAACTTTTTCGAACGTCATCTGTTTAATCAATGACGAACTTTTAACGTTTTTAACGCCTTTCTTAAGCTAAATGCAACCATGAATGTTCTACATGCATATGAGATTCAATAGCAATCCGTCCACTAGTTCTTGAGAACAATATGTTTGAAGATTTTTCAGTTTCAAGGTGGGTGCCAAACTAAATGACCTAAAAAAGAGGACGATAACACAACATCAATTCACATCTGAGAACCTGTCTGTGCTAAATTTCAGGTCAATCGGTCTGACAGTTTTCCTTCTAGCTCGCTCATAATGCTATTGCAACAGTACTAAAATTACCTCCAAACTATATGTTCAATATAAAGGCTTACAGTTCTATTTCTAAGATAGGGTAGTTTCATTTAAACATTTCTAGCAAGAAAACTATTCATCATAGCTCAAATCTATGGGCACACTACAGAAAGTGGATCCTTTGCGGCTACAGTTGTTTTCGATTTTTTAGGTCATTGAAATTACGTAACCAAAAAAAACTTTTCTCACCTTATATCTAAAAGTTATATTGATGGACTAGCAACGAATGTAGATTCGGAATCAGCATCCCGAATATAACAGAACACATCAAAACATTATCAAAATTAGAAACTTTTAGTGATGTCATAAATTCGACCAATGGCAAGATTCCAAAGCTTTCAAAAGAGGTCAATGGTTTTCTCAAGGTTATTTTAACTATTATTACTCTACAACTATATCATACTTCAAAACAATCCGTTCATTGGTTCTTGAGAAGAAGATGTTTAAAGGTTTTGATCAAAATGCAAGATGACCGCCGAATTAAATGGCCTAGACAAAAAAAAAAGAAAAAAAAAATACACCATAAAAAAACACCCCCCCCCCCAAATCTTTTGGCTGTAGCTCGTTCACAAAATAACAATAATATTAATAACAATCTGAACAAAAACAGTAGGTGTCCCGACATGATGGCATGCACCCGTAATTCTGCAATCTTTCTAGGTTTGTTGTCCTGTGGGAGTGTTAAAGTGACAAGGGTAGTCAGGAAGTGCTCTGAGATGCGTATATTGGCGTTGGAACAAGAACTTGTACCCCTGGTAAAGAACGGTGCCTGTCCCAGAAACCCCTGGTTGAGTGCATGAGATCTTGAGTGCAGTCCTATGCCTTGTACATCACACGATTTACAGCGTAGACCTACACACTCTACATGTACATGTATGTGTTCCAAATATACGTAGCTTTGATAGTAAGATTGATTCTCTGATATGTACAGTGTAATTATGTTAATTGACATACCTGTACATGTATGGATGTCTTTCACTTGCCTTAACTGGCTGATGGGAGAAGCCACAATTTATTACGTACATGAAGGTTTTTTTTTTAAACACTTTCTAATCGGGGTAAATTGGATGGCAAAGGAGTTTTTAGCATATTTTGAAACTGAGTTTATGAAAAAATAAATTGAGTTCTTTGGTTATTTGGGAATGCTAGGCGCTGTTTTTTTTTTTGTTGTTGTTTTTTTTTTGTAGTTTTCTAACATGAAATGACGCCTGCTACTACCGCCAAAGGCTTTCCAGTGTGTAGAACTGTAACGTTAGCAGCAGTTATGTGCCGACATTATACATGGTCCAATTTCCGATACCTAGCGACACCTTACCAACATACCTTTCTTGGACTCTATGAACCGGACCATTGTGTAGCGAACAGTGATGGTGTGTAGGCGTCCATTATTGCCCTTGGTAGTATATAGCATTTAACTTATTCATTGAAAAAGAAAGCAGGGATTCACTTGAAGTTAATCTCTCTTAATATGACATCCTAGATGGCGCTACTTGTAGCTATATTTGAACTCTGCAAAGTAAGATCGATTTACAAGTCTGAGTTGTAATATTGTGAAGGTGTCAGTTTCAAATCAGCAGGATCATAAGATATTTCATTCAGGATGGCGTTTAGTACAGTTTATTTGGCAGGGGAAAAAGCGGTTAATGAAAGATATCTGTTGAAGTGAAAATTTTGTTAAAAGAAGTAGAATATACAACCTTTTCACAAGCATATCCACTTAGAACATAGGCCTTTCGGTAGCCAATAAAATAGATGTAGCTCAGTTGTTGCTTATATATTTATATATTAATATATTAATAACATGTCAGAGAAAGCTAAACTCAAATTTTTGATGTAAATTAGAGTAGATTAATAAAACTAGGATTAAGGAAAAGTATTTTCAGATAATTTAAGAGAAAGTAAACCTAAATATACGGTAGGAATTACCGTTATTTAGAAAACTTAGAGTGTTTCCTTTCAATATGGTTTATGGAAAAGTATGTAACTTTATTCACATTTCTTTGTACAAACCCTGTTGAAGTTTCTAAGAAACGGCTTCAGCAAACTAGACCGACGGTTTTAGGCTACAGACACTCATGGACCAAGATTTTTTTTTTCTGCAATGGGAATAAGTCACAGTTTAATATCGTGAGTAACTAAGTTTTAATATTAAGTCTTGTAAGGTTGTAGAAAAATACCCAGTACTGTACAGTAATGCCACTGAATATGATTAGGCCTACATATTATGTTTGGACTTGGAAGAAAGTCATTTCAACAGGTTTTTGAATGTCAGAAAGCATAAAAATTGAGTTTTATTGACTCTCCAATATGATGAAAAGCCTGAAAAAGTCAGTTTTTTTGCACGCCTTTGGCATGGAAAAAAAGTTGAGTTTTTTCATTTTTAGAATTGAGTTCGATAAAAGATATTTGTCCAAAATAAAAAAACCCTGTACAGGATTTCAAGCCTGCAAATTGGTGCCTGACATTTGAAAACACCCCTTTGTTGGAAGTGGTATGAATCAAATGAACTTTGTCCAGAAAATATGGTCATACTACTTTGTCCAAAGGTGTGTTCTGAACAGTGTCAGGCACCTGTATGCAGGCTTGGGACTTAATCAAGTTTACTGCCTTATCACTCGTTCAATCTGACAGTCATGTGAACTGTTCATTTACATACATGTCTAGGTAGGAAATGCTCCATGATTTTGGACTGATAGTATCTCAGATGAACTGATATCATGTTTGTATTGATTGATTTTCCATCATGTCTACCATTCTTGAAGTTTCACATTAAATACCTTTATTGTTTGTTAGTTGTTTTTTTTTTTGTTTTGTTTTTTCTCAATGCATGTATTATGGCAGTACTAAGTTCCAGAACTAAATAATTACCTTATTTGACATAAAGTTCTGTCCGTGACAAAGTTGCACATTTTGACGAATTTCAACAGTTGTGTTGTCTGAGAATGATATTTTGAGATTTGTATTGAAAGTAGAATGATATCCTTCCAGTAAAATATAAGTAGCAGCAATTAGGGTAATGTTTTATGAGCGTAATTTCCGTTTTTTGGGGGGTGAATATACAAGTCAAAGATCTAAAGCACATGCCAGCTGACTAGGAACGGAATGTGTGTGAGTAGTTTTCCTAGAAGACCATAAGTAGCAGCAATTAGGGTAATGTTTTATGAGCGTCATTTCCGTTTTTTGGGGGGTGAATATACAAGTCAAAGATCTAAAGCACATGCCAGCTTACTAGGAACGGGATGTGTGTGAGTAGTTTTCCTAGAAGGCCACATTTCCTTGCTGTTAGCTTTAAAGCGCTTCCATTGAAATGATAGATACATGTAGATATGTAGCACTCAGGGGCCTGTTCTGGTGTGGAAGAAAATATCCATGACAGGCTTGAATTTACGTGTAGCATTTTCTGACTCTTTGCAGCCTTGTGTGAGAATGTATCTTTTGATAAATGCATCTGGCAATTAAAAAGGAGTGGTTTGAAGTATACCCCTGACATGTACATACAGTGTATCCTTGACTGTAAAAACTCCTGTCATAGCCGTCAACTATCCTTACAGTGCAAAAAATTTATTTCTCATACATTTATTTGACTTGTTACATGTATTGTTACATGATTTATTTGACAGTTACATGTATGTTTAGTTTTTATAGATATATAGGAATATTGGTGTAAAACCAGAAACATTTTGCATCCACCTGACAAACTTTCTGATCTGGATGGCCTGTACTTGCCTGATTATAATATGTCAATATTTAGTACGTGTAAATAATAAAGCGCATACATGTGTATAGTTGGCCTGTCCACATCTGATTGCAGTATAAGTAAGGAGTGAGGGGGGAAGTGCATAAATAAATATGCTAATGAGAATTCCCATATAAATACATGGGATGTTGATATTAAATGTACTGTAATAGCCACTCATTGTTGTTGAAATGTACTGTACATGCAAGTTATTTTTTAGATTACAAAAAATATGGATGAAAGCCAATCTGTCTCGTGGAATGGAAAATGTGAAATGCGAGCATATAACTGAGGAAGACTTTGGCCACGCATGAAACTTGAACTGCACACATTTACATACATACATGTACATACAAGCTTGGAAGAGTTTGACTATAAGAAGCCACCTGTATAGAATTCAACAATCTCAGGTACATATAGTTTCAAGGCCAGATGAACGTATATACTTTACTTACACATTGTGCACATGCATGCTGCTCTATGGTAGGAGGCAATATGACAGACATTAATAATTCAGGAAGAATCCACAGGTGTGGGATAACGTTAGTCAGAGCTTTCAGTTGTTGTGTTTTATTACCTGCTTTTATACTTACATGAACATGTATGTGTGAATTGTGAATACATGCATATAGATGTGTGGGTACATGTACTGGCATATGTGTGTAAACGGTAAATACAATGTCCAGTATTTGACTGTCATACTCATTTTATACCAGGTCCATTTTTTATACTCTGCTATTAGTATAAAGCTGAGAAGAGGCGTGGTCTTGCAGACAGAGGGCTGAGACCAGATGTGGGAACACCGCTCTCAGTTCATGTGGGAGTACCGCTGTCAGTACATGTGGGAGTACCGCTCCCAGTACATGTGGGAGTACCACTCTCAGCACATGTGAGAATACCACTGTCAGTTCATGTAAGAATACAGCTCTCAGTACATGTGGGAGTGCCGCTCTCAGTACATGTGGGAGTACCGTTCTCAGTACATGTGGGAGTACTGTTCTCAGTACATGTGGGAGTACTGTTCTCAGTACATGTGGGAGTACCGCTCTCAGCACATGTGGGAGTACCGCTCTCAGCACATGTGAGAATACCACTGTCAGTACATGTAAGAATACAGCTCTCAGTACATGTGGGAGTGCCGCTCTCAGTACATGTGGGAGTGTCGCTCTCAGTACATGTGGGAGTACCGTTCTCAGCACATGTGAGAATACCACTGTCAGTACATGTAAGAATACAGCTCTCAGTACATGAGGAAGTACCGTTCTCAGTACATGTGGGAGTGCCGCTCTCAGTACATGTGGGAGTACCGCTCTCAGCACATGTGGGAGTACCGCTCTCAGCACATGTGAGAATACCACTGTCAGTACATGTAAGAATACAGCTCTCAGTACATGAGGAAGTACCGTTCTCAGTACATGTGGGAGTACCGTTCTCAGTACATGTGGGAGTACCGTTCTCAGTACATGTGGGAGTACTGTTCTCATTACATGTGGGAGTACTGTTCTCAGTACATGTGGGAGTGCCGCTCTCAATACATGTGGGAGTGCCGCTCTCAGTACATGTGGGAGTACCGCTCTCAGTACATGTGGGAGTACCGTTCTCAGTACATGTGGGAGTACCGCTCTCAGTACATGTGAGCATACCACTGTCAGTACATGTGAGAATACAGCTCTCAGTACATGTACATGTGGGAATGCTGCTCTCTGTACATGTGGGAATACAGCTCTCAGTAAATGTGGGCTGTTGATATCCTCTCCCTGTGACCTGAGGGTTGTCAGGCACCTGGTCAGGTATGCTGGCCCCCTGCATTCCGTAAACATGTCATCACAGTCATCATGATCGAGGTTGGAAATTAAGGGGGCAGGGGTGCGCCCAAGGAAGTTTAGCCAGTGCACACCGAAAACCTTACCTGTGTACCCATTTTGCACTTCTACAGTTTTTTTTTTGTACCATATTGAGGATTTATAGGTACATGTACTGTGATGTCAGGAGAAGTTTTTCTCACTCTGTGAGCACAGCTTGTAATGCTGGAATCCATGTACATGCACATGTAGCTTGAAATGCCCATGAATAAAAGACTGCTTAAAATAATAATAAATTTTTTTCTTTACTTGACTTTAAAGAAAAAAAAAAGTTGATGCGACATCATGCCAATGGAAGCATAGCCCGTAAAGCCCACCATGCACGTATAAGTAGCATTCAAACATTCAAATGCATTAAACATTTTCTTATAAAAGTATTTTTGCACATTGCTTTCACTTGTCCAGTTGAAGAACATTTATACTTCATTTTATATCTTTTTTAATGCTTTAACGCTCTGCATGGTTTTTACATACTCTGTATGTTTCACTCATGTACATATATCAGTGACGACAGGGTGAGAGCCATGGGATATATACCCTGGGTATAAAATCTCTTTTCACACGAGCGGCATATTATAAATACATTTTAGTTCACCTTATATACTTTGGTTAGAGGGTGTTGCTCATAGCTTCACAAAAGAAAGGGGGATAGGAGGCAACTAAAAGAAACACTTAGCTCCTTTGGAATAAGGTAACATGTATAGTGTTGAATGGAGTCTGAATTTTCATCACACATCGCCATGATGAAGAAAGATCTATTGGGTGTTCCTGGAAAAATTGGAATCCGGAACATAGCAATTCCTATTTAATACACTTTGAATGGTTCAAGTATCCATGTAACTACACATACACAATGTATAAATTTACATTTTTGCTTCAATTTGGACTACAGAATTTTTGAAACGGTGACAATAATTAACACTCGTCACCTCCTACTATAGGCATTTTCATGACTCCGTATTCTTGATTCTTTGCTCTTTCTCACTTTTTATTACCATGTACACTGTACAAATACCACATGTACCGTATGTACATGTGGTGCCCCTCCCGCTCTCCCCCCCCCCAACCCATTTGTGTGAAGCATTGGCAAATGTAAAGATAATGCGTTGTAGTTTTAGCTATATCCATGTATATGTAGATGCCCCGCAACCATTGTGTCTCGTGTGGTGCACTCACTAAGGTACATGTATACTGTGGCATATACTACTTTCAACTAGGTTACTTAACTGGTAGGAAGGTATACAAGTAGGTCTTTTGAACTTAGTTTTCACTTGAGCAACAGTTACATGACATTGTCAAAGACTTGTTGAGTCATGGGTGAGAGAGTTTAATCTCTGTATACAGTGCTACCCCTAGAAGTACGTACCTTATGTTACTGTGTCGACTGTAGACCCATATATTGAGGGGGAAAAAAGAAGACAAAATTCAGTAAGTTCACCAGTGATTACTAACTAGGTCTCCAACACCTGGTAAATCACCTGTAATTTATATTTTTCAGTCGCCTTTCTGTGCACACTTTGGTACACACGCATGGTTGGTTGGTGAAAAATTATGTGAGGTTAAACATACATGTATATATATTTGTGATTTACTGTACTGGGCGATTGATTCCATGAAATTACAGGCGATTTTAATACGACATTGTACTTTCTGCTACATGGAGTTGAAGAACATTTTCAAAAATTAAAAACGTGAAATAAAATTTCAAGTGTGGCTATAAACCCACTCATTGTGCTGAATTCTGTGAGTTCATTTTGCCTATTGTTTCATTTGCATAGATTGTCATGTCGAACAAGCAGTTTTTAAATTTAGTTGAAGGTGTGTGATTTTGAAAATGTTAACTACAACGATAAACAGAGAATTAAAATTCCAAGTACATAAGTAGAACCTGTAGAGTGAGTACATGCAGATATCTCTACACATGAATTACATGGAACTTCATTAGGAAAAGTGCTTTCAAGGGAGCCTGACGCACATCAGTGTAAGTACATAAAACTCCATTGAAATAAGTAAGTAATTAAAGAAATACATGTAAAGCATAAATGCTGGTACATATACATGTAGAGTGACACAAAACGGCACATCTCTTGAAACAAGCAGGTAGAATGACTGCAAAGTTTGCCCCAGAAAATGTACATATATATGTTCCTTTAATCACTACATACAAGGGGACAAAACTCTGCATTTCACTCTCGTTACTAAATAAGTAACTAAGTAACTAAAAATTGTTTAAAAATTCCTGGAACCTGATGCCAATCTTGAGATAGATCACCACCAAAGATGAATGGATAGATCCTTAGCCTGAAAAATTGAGATTTCATCCAAATCTATGTATTACTTCTTTGATCAAGTGGCAGACACCCAAATGATTACCACCAAAGATGAATGGATAGATCCTTAGGCTGAAAAATTGAGATTTCATCCAAATCTATGTATTACTTCTTTGATCAAGTTGCAGACTGTCAAATGATTACCACCAAAGATGAATGGATAGATCCTTAGCCCGAAAAATTGAGATTTCATCCAAATCTATGTATTACTTCTTTGATCAAGTTGCAGACACCCAAATGAACGCCAGCTAAAACAGAACCGCTTTTGACAGAGGTAATGGTGAGTGCTGCATATATGTATGTTTGAGTTCGCGTGTAACCATGTAGTTATAATTCACATGAGAAAAAGGTTTACAATTATAAGCGCTCCCCAAATTCTCTCACGCACTGAAGCCCTGGCAGAATAACGAGCCAAATTTTAGCTTCACATACCTGACCAGCTCTAATACCCTTTGACATTGATTTACCTGCTGTCATTCTCATGTAACATAGCCAAGTTGTATCTACCTTAATCCATCTGTATTTCCTCACTGATTACAGGTAACCTGCACTCAGGTAAATTATATATTATTTGTTACGCATTTTAAAACCTGTGATTAGTTTGTTTTCTTAATGGTTCCTCAATGTGCACAACAAGCAGCTGTGTAATATAGACATGTACATTCTTGTTCCGTGTAAACATTGACAGGGATTACCAAATCATCAATACGTCACCTTTGATTTGAATCTGTTTTTTGTTTCGTTCAGCTTTTTTATATTAACTTATTAACTTGTGCCCTCAATGGTTTATTCATTCTTGACTTTCAGCTACATTTATTTTTAAAATATGAAGTAGACATCGACATCATATAAAAACACAAGGGGCTGAAAAATGAAGGGTTGTGATCAGTCTGTGTCAAAGAATCAAAACAACATTTCAAATGTAATAGCGTCAAAAAAGACGAGTCTTTCTTTTTTTGCACTTTGCATTAGCCTTCGTAATGTTAATAATGCTTGTAAGCACAATACAAATCACCTGCAATTCAGTCCGCAATTTGTCTTTTGTAAGAGTCAGGAGTTCAAGAAAAGCAGAAAAAATGTAATTGCACCTGTAGAAATTACCTGTACTTCCAAGAAGCTTTGTCACCTTGTACATATATGTTTATATTTCTTGAGTTTTATTCGCGTAACAAGGACTGGGTCAATTATTGCCTCGTTAAGCAAATGCCTTTGGAGACATGATAGCTAATTAGTCAGGGCGTTGGTCACTATTATCCCTAATCAATCAGCCACAAGTGCGCTATCCAATAAAAATGAGTCGAAGATCCCTTGGGAAATTGCAATCAATGTCTGGACCAATCAGCATGATTATTGACGCTTTTGTTTTTGTACAACCCAGTGCTTTTGTCACAGATGACATGTTATACGTAGGATAGAGGTACATGTACATCATTTATTTGACAGGTGTGGCCACTTTTATGTGACACGTGTGCCTGTTTGTTTTTGGGATGACCATCTTCACTTTTATGTAACAGGTGTGTCTGTTTTGGGGATGAATATCCCCACTTTTATGTGACATGTGTGCCTGTTTGTTTTGGAGATGAACATTTTCACTTTTTATCATCATGTACATATATCTGCATAATTTACCTGGAATTTTGACATTGATTTGGGGATTACTGTGAGTGTTATACCAGATCTATGGATTATAATCTTCAGAAAGCCTGTGGACTTGGTCAGAATTATGGTCAGAATTATGGTCAGAATTATGCAGTGTTGATTTGATGCAATAGCTGCTGCCTTCTTTGTGTGGATTTACATGGAGACTGTGACAGAGTAAGGAGATTTCGTGAGTTTGTGACACATTATCTCTGTGAATTTGCATATATAGCACCAATATTTCCAGACCTGAATTGCAATTGGTTACAGAACAGAGCAAACCTGCATTGGGGTTGGTTACATGTACAAATAAAAGCTGAAGTGGATTTGGGATTAGCTACAGATCAAAGCTGAAATGGATGTGGGATTGGTTACAGATCAAAGCTGTACTGGATTTGGGATTGCTTACAGATCCAAGCTGAACTGGATTTTGAATTGATTACAGATCCAAGCTGAACTGGATTGTGGTTGTTAACAGATCAACGCTGAACTGGATTGTGTTTGTTAACAGATCAAAGCTGAACTGGATTGTGGTTGATAACAGATCAAAGCTGAACTGGATTTTGGTTGATAACAGATCAAAGCTGAACTGGATTGTGGTTGATAACAGATCAAAGCTGAACTGGATTTTGGTTGATAACAGATCAAAGCTGAACTGGATTGTGGTTGATAACAGATCAAAGCTGAACTGGATTGTGGTTGATTAAAAATCAAAGCAGAAGTGAAGTTTGATCGGTTAGAAATTGGAGCAAATCTTGACTCTCACTGGTTACAAATCAGAGCAAACTGGATCACCAATTGACTACCACAATAGAAACAAAACCTGTACCAATTATGAACATGTTTCATGCATTTTACTTATTGAAAGTGTGTTGCACTGTGAAGGGCAGGTAGTGTTATGCGGCGTGAATGACATTGCCAGCATGTCGCGCTATAAGACAATTGAATTTACCCTGCCTGTAAGTTGAGATCATTTTTCCAATGTCATTATTTTATGACAACATAACTATCATAAGTGTTATTTTCAAAATCCAGAAGTCCTACACATTCATAAGTACACACGTGCATTTGTACAATTTGTAGAAACATTGGAGAAGATTTTTGTAATTATGCTTGGTATACACTTCCATGTTTCAGCATGAAGTTGTGCCTTCGTCAGGCATTGTGCATACAAATACAGCTGCACGTACAGATGCACACAGAAAGAAGAACGCAAGGGCTGTATATGTATACATATACCTATGAGCCAGGTACATGTTATATCATGTACATATTTTCTGTGTGTATACGTTACGAGTTCATGTACATAAATATCATTTTATGATATTTATCTGCCTCTAAAAAGCACTTACAGTAATGATGAAGTAGAACTTCATAGGACGTTGAAACTCTGTTAACCATTGATCTTTACTGTTATGTTTTCTCCCTGCAGGATGCCCAGGATGTGTACTTGGAGCAGCAGCGCGAACAGGCGCTGGCGCGGCGTATCATGATCATCCAGAGGGTGGTGCGTGGCTGGCACGTGCGCCGACGCTTCCTCCGCATCAAGAAGAGTTCTCTCACCATACAGTCCACGTGGCGCGGGTACGCTCAGCGCAAATGCTACAGGCTGGTAAGATAAACCTGCTCTTTGTTGAACACATGCATACATGAATAGTTAAATCATAAGGACTAATAAATCTAGTGCAGTGTTTTGTTTGGAATCAAACTAAATTTTGTATTTACCTGTAGTTTAAGATAAGCATACTTAAGAAAGTGTGTAGAAAGAAGTTAATTTTCACAAGTTTGAAAATTTCAAGACTTACTTTCACAAAATTTCCCATTAATCAGTTTTTCAGAACATTTTCCTATAAATCATCTTGCCCTATGGCTTTTGAACTAAAACAACGCTCTGTGCAAAAAAAAAAGATTATGAAAAATTTGATTTCCAAATTTTGTGAAAGTGGCCCCAGCTCTCTCATTGGAATGTCTTATTTAAGACAGTCACCATAATACATCAAGACGTGCTCTCCAATCTGAAAAATCTGATGGGTTTATCTTCTTCTATTTGGAATAATATTGTATGATAAGAGAACAAAGGTATAAAGGCCAGTAGGTTCTCTTGACTCGTAGGTTCTGCTGACACCTAGGTTCTTCTAACTCCTAGCTTCTATTGACTCCTGTTGACTCCCAAAGCACTATAGTTTATACGAGGAATGGCTGTAACTTCCCTTGTCTTCCCCCACACAGATGCGACAAGGCTACATGAGGCTGCAGGCGCTCTTCAGGTCTAGAATCCTCACCCAGAGATTCTTCAGTGTCAGAAACAAAATCCTACAGTTCCAGGTGATTATTTTGTCTCCCCGTAATCCCCAATTCCCCTTGTTGTCAAAATTAAAATGTATAAAAAAAAATAGATAAAATGTTGTCGTGGAGAAATTTTTTCCTGAACGATAACATTATGGTGCCCAGTTGTTGTGATAAGAATGAGCATCTTGTCAAACAGATAATAGTTTCATGGCTTTCTATATGTACATGCTTAATTCAAACGTTACGTTTGTCATCTGTTGTGTTTGTCCTGTCTTCTCTTTCTTGATCATAGCAGCCACACTGTGTCATGCATGTTAGATATATAAATAAATAACCTATAAGGCACTCCAAGAGTACGAACGACCACCACAACTACATGTACAAATCCCCGCACTACTGTGCATTAATTTCTTAGCTGGGTGAAGGCTTGCTGGATACGGGTCACCACCAAAACTTCAAGTATTGTTGCTGAGCCCAGGGGCAAACTGTGGTTAAACGTTTAATGCAGATCCGTGCATAACTTTTCCCGCAGCTTAAAAAAACAGACTGACAAATGAACTGGAAAAAAAAAGGACTGAAGAAGAAAACATTACTGCTTTGGTGGAGGTAATAGGTTAAAAAGACATTAACATGTTTATTTTGTGTGTTTTCAGAAATATTGCCGTGCGTTCTTGATCCGTCGCTGGGTGCAGAAGAGAATGTGGGCCGTCGTGAAGATTCAGTCGGGTGTGAGGGCGGCCGTGGCCAGGAAGAAATACCGCCGTATGAAAATTGAGGTGAGAACATTGTGCACACACAGGAGTCTTCGTTGGCTCAGTGATGGGACAGATGTCGCTAAAGATCTGAGGCTCTTGTCAAGCATGGCATTGTGGTTCCTCCACGGATAGGCTGGAAATATAGAGAACCCTACTTGACCTAAAATTTCATTTCATTGCACCTTTTTTCTGATTCGGAGAGTTCTGTTGATTGTAGAAAAAGTGTTTCTGAGGTTTGTTTGGAAGGTAGGCTCATGTCCTACTGGGAAAATAATTTCAGCACCAGAAACAATATTTTTGCACCTGAAAAAAGCAGTCTTTTTGAGGAGAAATTTTAGGTCCTTCAGGCTACATGTAAATGACTAGTAGTTTGATAGAAGTTTTCACCAACTCATCACCCTGTTATACTAAGTTGGTAAAAAAATCAGGTGGTATTTTATGTGAATGACAGTATGTATGTAACAATTAACTTCACGTGACTTTTCACCCACTGATCAGCCTTCTGGTCCACAGTTTGTACAACAAGGTGATCAGTTTGTGAAAACGTCCGTAAAGTTATAGGTGAAATTTTCAAAATTACATGTACAACATTAAACATCAGTCAAATGAATGATTATTTGAGCATGTGAACAGAAAGACGTAGAACAATATTTACTACACAACAAACGAGGCTATTACATATAACTGAGAAAATCAAAATCTGTTTGTATATGTATTTGGCTGTAATGTTCTTGTCGTCAATTCGAATTTCTTGTGATTTGCAGCGTGAGAAGAGAATGGAGGCTGAACGTCTGAGGAAGGAGGAAGGGGAAAAACTGAGGAAGAAGATGAACAGCAAGAAGGCAAAGGAGAAGGCAGACAAGATGTATCAGGTATTGCTGAAGTCTTCTGCTTCATAAAGCAGAGTGCAGATAATTGCAGTAGAGATTTTTTAAAGTGTTATCCTTCCGAACCCTGTTCCTCAAAACTATTTCCCAGAATTACCTTGGTAGTTGTAGTCACCTTAGCATATAAGTGCTGTATAGATCAGGGATTTTGCGAGATGTCCTAATTTTCTCTGTTGTTGTTGCCTTAGGTGCGATACATGGCAGATAAGCACTAGCAGAGTTGTTGAGGCGAATTTACTTGAAGTTTATGACTGATCACTATTCTTCCACCAGTGTGTCTTCATTTTTGAGCTCCCTCTGCCGGTGAAAATCCATGTTCGCCAGTTACTTGCCAAAGGCAGATGGTTTTATACTTCTGTTTTGTTCATCCATGAAATAGTCCACCAGCGTAGACATGAGATACTTTTTGAGTACAGCATATTAAACCAATCAATGAAACAAAATTGTCAGATCATCTTTTATCTGAAGAAGATCTGCTAAGGGAGTAGAACTAAAACCATTGTTTTGCTCTGTGCAGGAACGCTTGGCACGAATCCACCACGAAGTCGTGGAAGAGGAAGTTCGGCAGAGACAGGAAACGGCGCTGAAGAAAGAGCAGATAGAGCAGGCCGAACAGAAGAGGAATGAGCCGGTCAATGATTCAAGGCTGGTCAGTCACTTGAACACATGTCAGAAGTTGAAAACCATCCTGTGTCATCATCAGTTTGGTAAAACATGCATAATGATATCTGAACAAACTTGAATATCATCACCTTTTTTTTTTGGAAATTTTAACATCATTACGAATTTGAAGTAGTGTTTTAGGAAAAAAGGAAAGAATGAGGCCCCAAGATCACAAAGCTGTCATAGACTAAAATCTTAACTTACGGTAAAATTCTTGAAGACAGATTGGAGCTTAAACACCGATTTTCATTTTCGTCATGAAGCTCTGGCACAACTGTTGGTATTAAAATAAAAATTTGTGAAGGGAGTCACAATTTTAACATTTTAAAATTCAGCTGATTATTTAGAGTGACCTATTTTTTGTTGTTGTTGTTTTTCTTTTTTTTCAGGTGGACGATATCTTTGGATTCATCCATCCCGAGCTCCCACAGAATGAACAGTCGGCACCCAGTGCTTTCAAGGTGAGTTAGTGTCGAGGTTTTTTGTTGTTGTAATGCCAGAGTGCACTGAGGTGGAACTCTTGTACTATTTAAGATTGTCTGAGTGAAATCTGGGATTGTTTTTTAACAGGTAATTCTGATGCCTGGTAATTAGTTGTTATTTCCTTGACATTCCGTTCTCGGTGAACGCAGTAACCCTGATCACGTCACTGCTTACTTACACTGGTGCATTCGGGGACACACATGAAGGAAAGTTGGCATTTATGTTTGTGTGGTTTGGATGACGTTGTGGCTTTCATGAGCTGTTTACATTTTGCTTTTAACATGCCATGAATGTGCCGAATTGTTCATTGACAAATCGAAGGACTTCTTCCTTAACATATATGTAGCAAGGAGGAATGAACCAGGCTTTTACCAGTAATGCGTTGCGACAAACAAGCGATGACGTAGTCATGTGTTAGGATAATTTTGACTTCAATGATCACAGGAAGATTGACCATTTGTAAACAGAGGGTGGCAAACTTGTTTGACCAGACGATGTTGATTATCATTGTGTGCTCTTGATTGACAGTTTGGGAAAGTTTAATAGTGAAGTTAATAATGCTAGCAATAATAGTAGGGATTTTCTATTAATTTTCCGACCTACTACAAATCATGTCATATTACATTTCAGGACCTGGAAAGAAGGAGACAGGCCATTAGGGAGAATGGAGTTGACATCCCAATTGGTCATCTTCCCTTACCAGACGAAGATGAGGATATATCCGAGTACAAGTTCTCCAAATTTACGGCGATGTACTTTCAGAACAACGCCAGTCATGTTTATGTCCGCCGATCTCTCCGATCACCGTTGTTACCACTCAGCAGCGAAGGAGATCAGGTGGTAGGGAGATGCGATTGGTCAATAATATTGATAAAGTATACATATTGTTTGATTGGTCAATGGGGCTCACGTCAAGGTCAGCGTCTTTCAAACATGTAGGCATCATTATATAGAAAGCAAAATAAACTCATTCAAAAAGATAGTCTGAGTTTTCAAACCTGGTTTGCTCAATGAGTCTTTTATATTGTCTTTTCTATTTTTTATTGTCTTTTTTTTTTGGTTTGGAAATGATTCTTCTCGATGTTTAACTAAAAAAACATCGGCGAACATTTGTGAAGGTACTAGTATCTTTGATTTAAATTTATAATCTCTTCCTCTTCCTAATTTAGACATTTACATTTCATGGCATATAAGTTTAAGAAGTCTTTAATGTCAAAAACAATGTTTCATGAATGTTAAGGTACCAGGTGTGTTGATGAGTATGTATCATTCAATCTGCCTGTGTATTTTAGGCTGCCTTGGCGGTATGGGTGACTATTCTGCGCTTTATGGGAGATTTACCAGAGCCCAAGTACCTGACCTCCATGGCCGAGGCGACTGTAAGTGTTCAAGATGTTACCTGTGTGTTGTAAACACACTGGACAATTGGACATTTTCAGTGTTGATATTGATTTTAAGCTGATAGAAAAAAAAACTCTGACAATCCTAGGCTTCGATAAGGCTGCCGGGTTTCGCACAATAAAGTCCAGTATCTGGAATATCTCAATAAACCAGATGGCAGTTTGGAGAGTGCAAGATTTATCTGGGTCTTGGCTAGGATAAATGACAAAACTTTACACGGACTTCAGAATAGTTTTAAGATGAAAACATGAACACTCAAAGATAAATTATCAAAAAAACTTCGTTCAGTTCCTGCAAGATGTATTATAATTCTTTAGTCTGATGTTTGAAAAAGAAACATTGCAGGAATGACAACATTCACAGTTGAACAAAGGTGTGATGTGTGATTTGCTTGCATGTTTACCTGTTTTCACCTGTATGTTACCTGTCATTCAGGACACCACACCTATTATGACCAAGATCTACACCACCTTGGGGAGCAACTTCAACAAGAAAGACTTGGAAGAGGCTCAGCAAATGGGCATGGACCTGGGTATAGGAGCTGAGGTAAGAGGGGATTGGGTGGAGTTCGGTGTTCGGAAACTTCAAGAGTTTTGTTATTTGTCCATGTGACTAAGCATTAGTAATTTTTATTATTTATACATCAGTGAAATCCCAGGATTTTTTTACTGGTAAAAGTGTTACTTTCACTGTAGTGAAATATCAAATTCTGATATCAAATTTAAACATCAGCGAAATCCCAGGATTTTTTTTTTAGTTGTAAAAGTGGTATTTTCGCTGCAGTGAAATATCAAATATGTCAGAAAAGAAACGTCTTATTTTATAAAGTTCCAATCTGAAGGGAATGATGTCATAATGCATGTTTAGTCAACTCCTACATTCTCACGTCACGCACGAGGATTTGTGAAGTTCTGAAATTAGACAAACAAATCAACGTAGTTTTGTCTCCAAAATCAAATTTTAAAGGTGCATAAGTCACACTGAAAATAGCGCTTTCAGATGCAAAAAGGTTGAGGAATTAAGTCACTACAGAGTGAATTATATGGACATGTAATTAAGGGATAGCTGAAATGGTCCCTCATCGTATGAAGGGCAGTAGGCATAAACATGATAAATGAAGTGCCCTTGAAAATCAGATATTTTAAAGTTTCTGTAGTTAGGCCTTAAGTGTCATTAGTATGTTCTATATGTAATATTGAATTAGGGTTAGATAGTTTGGCTGGAATTATGCGAGATAGCATTAGTAGTTTCTTAATGCAATAGATTACTACAACTATTCAGTGTACTGGTTGAACTGTTTGAATAGATGATTGATTGGGGTTTGCAGTGCCATATTGAAGAAGTTTGTGACTAGTTGTGGAAGTTGATCACCATTGTATTGGCTCATTTGCATGAAAGATGAAAACCTTTTTAGATGGTGACGTTTAGTTGAATTTACATATTGAAACAGTATTCAATATTGCTCTGTTTTTGGCTTCAGGAAAACGATGCAAATTTCCCATACCCGATCCGAGAAGGCGGAAAGCGCAGCGAAAAAATTAAAAAGCTGGTGTCCTCGACATCGAAGAAGAAATTAAAGATAACAGAAGAAGTGAGACGAAATATGAATGACCCTGAAGCATTTAGCAGCTGTAACGCCCTTCTGGAGGATCGCCCTTTGTCCAATCTGGAGAAGCTTCACTTCATCATCGGCAACGGCATTCTCCGTCCAGATCTCAGGTTAGAAAAGACACTAGAATGCTTAGATTGAATCCATCCACTGACTGATCTGATGTTATTCCTAAACCACTGAAAGCTCACACAGCTCTGATAATTTCACGGTTTCTGGGGCCTGGGGGAACTTAGTGCTCTGGGGTGTACGCATATCTGTATATCCCATAGCGCTTCAGCAAGTAACCAAATTTTGTTGGTTTAACCTGGGCACTGATTTCCTTTGTTCATAAAGCTGAATGCTATTGTAGATGTGAAAAATTCTTGGATATGGTGTTAAGCAACAGTCGAAGAAATAAATGAGTATAAAACAAATGCAAGCTCAAATCATTTTGATACAGAGGGAATACCACACTGTGATTTCATTTTTTGTCTCTCTTGCTGGCTCGTTCGGTTTCAAGAGGTTTGTAGGGTACATGTTGCTAGAGAAGAACAGCCATTTGCTTCAGGTTGTCATGAAAGCATGAGACTGTGAAAATGAAAATATTATGAGGTGTGGGAGTGTGGTCGCTTGTTTTTCATCCCAGTTTCTGTCACCTGGCCTCCGCTCTTAGTATTATTTAGTGACATGTACACTGTTTCTGATAAATATATTGCTGTCGTTACCAGGGACGAGATTTACTGTCAAATATGTAAACAGCTTACCCAGAATCCCTCCAAGAGCAGTCATGCGCGCGGCTGGATTCTCTTGTTTCTCTGCGTCGGGTGCTTCGCCCCCTCTGAGAAGGTGAGATGAGTTATTAGCGAAGAAAAAAGGTGTGGAGTATACACTGTTAACTTTTGTTGTGTTTTCTGTGGCTGATTTTCTGTTAATAAACTTTGGTGATTTGTCAAAACAAGTGTCAGCATATGCAGTTTGCATTGAAAGCAGTTTATTTTTCACGGGAAGACTCTGGATGACCAGCCTGTAACCATTAGGTCATGAGATCAAATCAATCTCTGGTTGGTACGGCCCTTTCTTTTACACCAGGAGGTTAGTCAGGGTAGACAGTGAAATGCAGTGCTTTTTTTCACATTCTTGAGCAGATTGCACCACCTGTATACATCACAGGCATCATGGATTTGAAACATACTTGATAGCAAGATAAGAAAATTGAATAGATAAAAAAAAATGAAAATCAGTTAAAAGAAATATAAAGCACATGTCTTATCTGGATGGGTTGCAGTTAAGTTGGAGTGTTTCAGTCAAATCTTGGTTATTTACTAGGTTGAGACATTTTAAGCAGCCTTCCCTTGTACTAGGTCTTACTCCTACCATTTATAAACTTAAATCGGAGTCCAAAAATTCATGACTTGCTAAATTGGTTGACGTTCATGTGAAATATATCTGTTGCTTTGTCATTGAGGAGACAAGGGGTTGAACCCTTACTGCACGCAACAGCTCAGGCAGACATTTGCTAACTTGGGTATCTTTTTTTGTTACATTTCAGTTTGTGAAGTACCTCCGTTGTTTCATCAGCGAGGGACCACCTGGTTATGCGCCCTACTGTGAGGAACGTCTCAGACGGACATTTGCTAATGGGACGAGGAATCAGCCCCCCAGCTGGTTAGAACTTGAGGTATGAGGTATAGTAAGCATGAAATGCTGAACAGTTGAGCACATTGTATTCACCAAGCTGAAGGGTTTGAGTGGCAGGCCACTAGCTCACTACTAGCACCCCTAAAGCTGCCAACATTTTGGTTAAATTGGTCAAATAGTTGTTTTGTAAAAACCAGTACGTGCTTGTTTTCCCACTGACATCCCTAATACCTGTAATGTTAAATAATCACTGCAGTTTCGAGTGAAAACAATTTGATTCCGTTTTACATATCATACACATGTACTGGTAGATATATAAAAGCTCCTAAATAGATTGTAATGAATTTTTGATTGTACATGTGTTAATTTGACAATTTAGACAATGTACATATGTTCACAATTCCCAGTTGGGGAATAAATTTTTATCCAGTTTTCCATTCTTTCTATAGGTCACAAAGTCGAAGGAGCCGCTGATGTTACCTGTAACCTTTATGGATGGGAACACGAAAAGTCTTCTCGCGGATTCAGCAACCACGGCGAGAGAATTATGTCAACAGATGGCGGAGAAGATTGGCCTCAAGGATCAGTTTGGCTTCTCCCTCTACATCGATCTCTTTGACAAGGTTAGATTGGCCAAAACTGGACAAATGGTCTATTCTTTTACTGATATATATCTGCAGAGGTCTCTGATAATATCGGGCCTGGCATTTTAAGGCGAAGATCAGTGGTCTTTGCGTTTACATGTGTCCCAGCCATCTGGAGCGATTGGGTTTTCAGTCTACCTCGGCAGTTTGAGGTGAATTTTGTGCTTGCCAAAAACAGATCTCCTTCCAGGAAGTCTTTTATGAGTTTGTCCTTTCAAAAGTAAAAAGTGAGTAATTATCCGATGTCGTACATCAAAAATGGCAGCCCTGGTGTGAGAACAAATATCTGGTTCAGTTTTGTCCAAAATGGAAAAAGAGGAAAACGGTTTGTGACAAAAGTCTGGTGTCGCCTTTGTCAGAAATACAGAACCCAGCTGCCAGCACATTCAGACTTGAGAGGAACTGTGAAAGAGAGCAGACAAACTTACATTGACGGTCCTACGTCAGTGTGGAAAAGAAACATTCTGTTAAATACAACACCTATTAAAATGGAAAGGTCCACAGTATTTCTTTACTGTTCAGTTAGTATAATAAAAGTTGAAATAAAACTAATAAGTCTAATTACATGGTTGAGGAAATGCATTACGACTTAGTTTTGGGAACCCTTTTGGAGGGGGAGGGGGAGTGTTTGTTCCAATCTGCACAAATGTTAGGCGGCAAAATGTGAAATTAACTTTCCCAAGTTTCCGCCTTGTCAGTGAATTCATACCTCTTCGTTCCACTAGATGTCGTCCCTGGGAAGCGGTGGTGACCACGTCATGGACGCCATCTCGCAGTGCGAGCAGTACGCCAAAGAGCAGGGCGCCGAGGAACGTAACGCCCCCTGGCGTCTGTTCTTCCGTAAAGAGATATTTGCCCCCTGGCATGATCCTAGCGAGGACCCCATGGCAACTCACCTGATTTACCAGCAGGTTGTTCGAGGGGTCACGCTTGGAGAGTATCGTTGTGAAATGGTGAGTATGGCCTAATCGGAAGAAAAACGTGCTCAGGTGCTCGTCAGGTTTTTATTGCAGCTATTATGCTGTTGTCTCACTGTGTTGTTTTCTCACTATGTTGTTTTCTCACTGTGTTGTTTTCTCACTGTGTTGTTTTCTCACAGTGCTGTTTTCTCACTGTGTTGTTTTCTCACCATGCTTTTTTCTCACTGTGCAGTTTTCTCACTGTTGTTAGTGGTATAAACTTGTTTGCACCAATGCATCTGTAAATAAGTTTGCAAAACATTTGGTTGCCTGTCAGTTATTTATGGCCCAGAATGTGGTATAAAACTTTGCATTACTGTGAAATTAACATCGGACTGGCTTGTATGTATCTACAGTGCGTCTAAGACACTCTCCAGTCTTAGACGTTTAGTTTGTGTTCTTTAAAGTTAAGATACACAACTTTATAAACTCAGTTACTTTTTCTACTTGGTTGATCACATTTTAAGACTTACTGTCAAAGACAAATCCACCAATCAGTGTTTACCTTTTTTCAGGAGGAGGAGGACCTTGCCTTGATTGCAGCTCAGCAATACTACATCGAATACGGTGCTGCCATGGACACAGACCGACTCCTTACACTGTTACCGTCGTACATCCCGGAAAGCGCCGTCAGTGTCAAGACGCTCAACTACTGGGTACAGACAGTCAGCAAGAAGCTCCAAAGCCCCTACTTCACCAATCACATCCAGATTAACAATGTGAAAGAGGACATTGTCAGTTATGCCAAATATCGCTGGCCACTCCTGTTTTCACGGTTTTACGAAGCGTACAAATTTGCTGGGCCAAGCTTGCCGAAGAAGGATGTAAACATTGCAGTGAACTGGGCTGGTGTATATGTCGTTGATGACCAGAAACAAGTGCTGCTACAGTTATCTTTCCCTGAAATTACGACAGTTTCCAGCAGCAGGTAAGGCTTCTCTCTGGTTTTGGTGATGCCCCAGTTTTAGTGACACTGCAAAAGCAAAATCCAGACTACAGGCAGGTGAAGTATGACTGGCTAGCTGTGTGACTGGATGGTGTCGCCGTAGGTTAAAGTTTAGTGTTTGAGGCTTGAACTTCAGGGCGAATCGTTTACACTAGATATGGTTAATCTAGTATATTACAGGCAGCAACCTGCGGATGGTCGCGGGTTTCCGCCAGGCTCTGCCCGGTTTCCTCCCGCCATAATGCCGGTCGCCGTCGTATAAATGAAATATTCTGGAGTGCAGCGTTAAATATCAATCAATGAAATAAAAAAGTATATTATGTTGTTCCTTGGATCAGAGAACTTTAATGCAATCACCCTGAAAATCTGATCTAGACAGACATATCTTCTGCGTATTTAAACCAGTCATCATCTCTCTTACAGAACGGGTGAAATGCACGGTCAGAGCTTTACGTTGGCAACAGTGAAGGGCGATGAGTACACATTTACCTCCCCTAACGCCGAAGACATTCGTGACTTAGTGGTCACGTTCTTGGAGGGCTTAAAGAAACGGTCCAAGTATGTGGTGGCTTCACAAGATTACTCCTCCCAAGCTGCTGGTAAGCCCTAACTTCTGTTTTGGACGGTTTTTATCCCCATTGACGTATTGATGTCGCGGACAGCTTCGGGCAGTCTATCCATATCCATATCCACCAAGCTTACCCCACACTTACACAATGGCATGATGAAGAACTGTTTTGATGTTCAGCGACCTTGACCTTTTTCTTCAAGGTCACTGGGGTAATTTAAGTTTAATTTCATAGAAAGGCTTATAAACGCTCTATCTCTTGAACGGTTTAGCTCAAGTTCACCAAACTTATACCACACCTACATTCTGGCATGATTAAGGACCCTATTGATTTTCGGCCACCTTTTCTAGGTCATGCGTCATTTGAATAAAATTTTATGAATGGCTGATATGATACGTAATATCTCTTGGAATATTTATCTATTGATGACATTGTACATGTGCTTTAGGCCGAGGGGTTTTAAATGCATTGCAGAGTATTTTTTTTTAAATTCCATACTACGGCAAAAGCAGAGCAATGCAGAATTTTATCTTTGAACAGAAAAAGACCCAACTTCCTGACAGATAATTAAATGAAGTAAACTGGGAGCTGTATTCAATTTAAACGATTACCTGCTCAGTGTGTTTACAAAAGTAGGAGGCTGCAGGTACAGTATCTCGTCATCCTTAAGAAAGCACAAAGATATTAATTTGTTTTAATTCGCCTTTTGACTTGTGCTTCTTTGGCTTCTAGGCAATAATTACTCAACATATTGGTATAGGGACAGGCATATTTTGTGCCCCATCAGATCAATATGGGAATCCAATTTGATCGACACAGAAGTTTTGCGTATCAAATTTGTTCAATTCAGTTTTGCATGTCTTGGGACATCACTTTCCACTCCTTTAAAGCCAATCCAAATTAGTACCTAATTAAACAAACACTGCCTTTCAGGTGAGGGATCATTCCTGAGCTTCGTGAAGGGAGACTTGATCATGTTGGATCAGGAGACTGCGGAGACAGTCATGACGTCCGGCTGGTGCTACGGTCAGTGCGTGCGCACTGGTCAGTCTGGTGACTTCCCTGCAGAATGTGTCGACGTCCTGCCCACGATCACCAAGCCACCAGTTGAAATACTGGTGAGGAATCATTCACCAAAGATCAAGAATCCCATAATTGACTGTAATACAAAACTTGACATGTATGATCAGTGAATTGAAATGTTCAAGACTTTATGTTCTGAGATAGTCTTCATTGTACTAATTTGATATTTGCCTATTGAAAACTGAGGTTTAGTCAACTTACTTCGAATCACCCATTTCAAACGATTCTCTCCAAATGGGATGTTTCTGGAGATGCTTACCTTCATGTTTCTTATTTCATCAGATTCAGGATGTGTTTCATGATCAGTTAAGTTAACTTCTTTATGTTTATATCTTGTCAGCATGGGTGAAAATCTCGAAGTAATGTTGGCCACATTATTTATTCTTGTTTTTGCAGAACCTGTTTGTGCAGTCGGGTGAGGAGCGTGTGGAGTCGTTCGCACGACCTGTCTCAGAGATGTCCTTGGATCAAGCAGTAAATCCTCATACACTAGAGGAGTATTCCATGAATCACTTCAGGTAAACCTTCTTAACAGAAACGGTTCTGTATTTCACTTATTCAAGGTTTCATTTTGGTCAGTGAAATTTGACTTTCCAAAGCACATGAAGGCCTTAAAATGATGCTCCGATACATAACTTCTTCTGATGGTAAGTTAATCCAACTTCAATAAGAAGAAGAAGAAAAGCGTCAAGCCGTTCTTTAAATTGGATGAATAAATCATAAACAAAGGCCACGTCCAAAAAACAATGGGTACTTCCCTTTTTACTGCAAGTGTCACAGTATGTACATGGTGAATGAAGCCATTATTCCTTAAAGGGAAAGACCACGCAAAAATTAAGTTACGTTGAATGAAAAAAGGATTAAAAACTGTATCTAAAAATACCGTCTTTGAAGTTTTTACATTTTTTCACTGAATTAAATGCAGTCAAATGTTGTGATTGTATGGTGGGTTGTATGGGCCACATTGGTAATGTGGTTCGCCAGTGGTGTCGCAAAACTTTTTTCACACATTTATGCTGATCTCTGAATAAAATTCTTGTGAAAAGTGCACCTCTACTGTTTGCCTGTGTATGAAAAAGCTAACATGACATTAAATATCTGCTTTAGGGTGAGAGAAAAATCGGTGTGACGTCACTGGGGAAACACATCATCAGTATGGTCCAAAAAACCACCATACAATCAAAACATTCGACTGCATTTAATTTGGTAAAAAAAAAAAAAAAAAGAAAATTAAAAAATTCAGAGAAGGTATTTTTAGGTACAGTTTTTATGCATTCTCAATTTACCATAACTTCAGTTTTGTGTAGTTTTTCCCTTAAAGTAAAACGTCAGGACCAAAGCTGCAGGAGATAAGCATTAGGAGCTTGATGTAATCATGTTTTTAGATAAACATGATGGTTTTGTTTCGCATCTCAACAACCAATGGGATTGATTCAGTTGAATTTGTAATATGTATCATGCTCTGAATGGCAGAACAGTCTGAAGACAAAGATAGGCATGTCCAAAACTGACACTTGAAATCCATATTATAGTTTGTTTTGTGCAACCTCAGCGGATCTTAGCAATTTCATACTGTTGTCTGACAGCTTTAGTATCTATATTTTTACCCACAGACCTCCTCCTAAGAAAACCTTAACCAAAAGCCTGGCAACGGCCTGGTGGAAAAAAAAGGGAGGCCTGTGGCGACATTCCAAAAAACCAATCAAACAGCCTCTGCTGAAGAAACTGATGGGCAAAGAGGAGCTCAGTCAGGAAGCTTGTTTCTGCTTCGTAGATATCCTTTGATGGGAGTTTGTAGGTTGCCTTTGCTCTGATAGTGTTTGTGCGGCCGTGGTGACAGAAAACCATGGGTGACCCTCTTGAGGACATTGGCGCAGCTTAACAGTGGTTGTAGACATACTTGGTTGGTGTTGGTTGGTGTTTTATGCTGTACTCAAAATAATTCACTTATACCATCCCGGCCAGCATTATGGTGTTAAGAAACAGGGGAAACCCACAAATATCTGTAGGTTGCTGGCAGAGAGTCCCACATACGAGAGGATATTTGTTATTAAATCTTCTCACAGAGATCATACAACGTGAAGTCTGTTTTGATATAACGGTGACAATTTTAGGTAATATGAGTCTATCACGCTGTCTCAGTTTTACTTAAATGACTTGAATTCTCCTTAATGGCGACCACTTATCCTGAAGTACATGGGCGACTATCCGTCCAAGAGATTCAGAATCGCCAACGAGCTCACGGATCAGATCTTTGAACCGCCTCTCAGGAATGTAAGTTACCTTGTAAAACATCAATTGCATGTTTTGATATGTATGCTTTAGTATGTACCAGTTAATTATGACAAACACATGTATGCTAGATGTTAAGATTAAACGGCCAGCTGACATAGATGGAAATGTTTTGATAACAAACTCTTTAAAGGCAAAAGAGAACACGTAGAAGGCCTACATATATATGTCAGTTGAAAGACCTTTAGAAAGGCAGGAAAATAATTTTATTTATTTATTGATTGATTTATTTATTTAGTTAGTTTCCACGAGTAAAATGGATTGTGTTTTCCACAAAAAGCTTTTTGTGCTATACAGAAAAAGCCAACAAATCATGGAACAGAGTAAAAGAATTCGAAGGCTTGAATGAAACTGATTTAGACTCATAGTTTTTGTGAAGTTCATGTACATTGTTCTGGATTTGTATGACTTGATTCATAGGATATAAATTACTTGATATGAAGGTGACATGTTTTTTCCTGGTACAGGAAATCTTGAGAGATGAAATTTACTGCCAGATCATAAAACAGCTTACCGATAACAAAACCAGGTGAGAAGAAGACAGTTCCAATATATTTTGGAATAGCGGTGACGAAAGTGGAGAGATGTGGTAGAGTCTCCGTTGTGACAAGGTGATGGTTTCAAACACAACAGCCACGATTCCCACTGGCCCTTGAAGTCATTGAATATACTTGAATTTTCAAGACAATGAAGAACAGTTTAATTGGTACCTCCTTCAAAGTACTAGCTTTTTCAGTGTTAAATGTTACCTAGGGCTTGTGCTTTAACTGACATCAGCCCTTGAAAGTGCTGGAAAACAGAAGGATATTAGGCCCTTGAAGTTCCTTTAAGAACGTTTCTTTCATGAGTGGGATTCCTAAATAACCTAAGGTTTAGTTTTTGCGTTTAGTAATTTGTGATGGTTAGCATGGAAAAAGCCGCACACAGAATTTGAAGTGTTAAAGGTTTTCTTATGATCGTCAACTTTCTGCAGCTACTTTATGTGAGTAAATTTTTTAACATATTTTATTGATAGGAAATAAATAGTAATTTTCACTGGTTATACCACGCCCATAATGGGATAAACTTCATGGACGTTGTTCACAGTGAAATACCATTGGCAAAACAAACCAATCCATTATCTTGACCATTGCTGTTGTTGTTGTTTCAGACTGAGTGATGAAAGAGGGTGGGAATTGATGTGGCTAATCACAGGATGTTTTGCACCCAGCACCAATCTCCTCAAAGAGGTCACCATTTTCCTGAGGTCAAAGCGGAACCCTATTGTTCAGGACTGTCTCATGAGATTACAGAAAACACTGAGGTAATTTACATCCCTTTAAGCAGTAACTCTTTGATGTGAAAACCACAAAATTTCCTACATCACACATGTATACATGTACATGTGTTGGCCAGAGAGGACTGAGAGGTTAGTTTGCCTGTACAGTAACACAGACCCAGGAGCATCTCACCTGTGCAGCTTGTGAGTAGGAAGGCTTGTCAGCACCCAGTGTGTTGTCGGTGGTTGCCCCATTTCCTCCCACCATAATGCTGACGGGCATAGAGTTAATGAAATATTCTTGGGTATGGTGTAAAAACCAATGAAATAAATAAAGGTATCACTCACACTGAATATTCCTAGTGGCTTGCTACTGGCTTGGCTTTATTGGGCTTCTGACAATCAATGATCATTCTGTTAGCCTTCATCTGCAAAAGGTTAATGTTTAGAGTGTATGGTGGTCTGACTAAAAGTTTTACAACCAGAACACTGCCACTCCACACGCTCAACACTGTTACATCATAGGCACACTAGTAGATCACTACTGCGACTCTCTCAGAGAACTTCTTAGTGTTCCTTCTAGTTTGTGGGTATGGTGTTTGCCCTTAAGCTACAACTTTTGACCATCAGAAAACAGCCATTCCCCAAGCTCACTCTTGTTACATCATAGGCACACTAGTAGCCCACTACTGCGGCTCTCTCAGAGAACTTCTAGTGTTCCTTCTAGTTTGTGGGTATGGTGTTTGCCCTTAAGCTACAACTTTTGACCATCAGAAAACAGCCATTCCACAAGCTCACTCTTGTTACATCATATGCACACTAGTAGCCCACTACTGACACTCTCAGAGAACTTTCTAGTCTACCTTCTAGTTTGTGGATATGGTGTTTACCCTCTGCTCTTGTGCATTTAACAGTAAATGGGTTATGGATACGGTGCTCAGATGCAACCATAAACATTTTGATACATGAAGATGGACCTGTTCATGACCATTCCACGTGTTCACCACAGCCAGGGACACTCACAGAGAACTGTTTTCCTGACCGTCGACATACTTGTAATATTAGATAACTGTAGTTTGTAAGCATCGTCCAGGAAACACCTGAATGCTAAAGTGCATGTATATGTACATAGGAAGTATTTGCCCAACAATCAGTCAGGAGATGTTTAACATCACACAGTTTGTATGGATAACAAGTTCTGATTTATTATACCTCAACATTTCGATGTGCATCCTAACATCGTTGTCAAGCGAATGAAGATTACAACCAAAATGAGGTGGGTGTTGAGAAAACAATAATTCTGACTACAACATACTTGTGTGTACGGCAGTCATCATAGACAAGTATGAACTCCACAAGCTTATTGACAACACCCTCAATGATGACAACACGTACCGCCCCCTCCACGAAGGCCTCACCCAGCTATTAAACGCCACACATAAATCGCTTACCAGAAAAATCTGGGACAAGGAGATTGCTTGGAACATTCAGTAACCCCAACCCCCAAATGCAAGAGCAACTATTAAAGTCCAGAAAAACCCAGTAAAGGCCACACTGTTCATCTGTAGCAGAGATACAGTTTATTATGACACGGCCAGGTACCAGAGGCAAGTACCCGGACCCCTCAGAAAAACTGCCAATACATACTTAAACAACTCAAAGGATTTCTGCTCCAAACTCATCCCCCTCCGTCACCCCAATCAGATGGTTATGATGTCGTTGATCTCTTCACAAATATCCCAATCAAAGAAGCCCTTGAGATCACATGTGAAGGCCTCATCATGGAACAAACCACCCCATCAAACCCCTCCCCCACCCACCCCACCACCCACCCCCCGCCGAGTGTAGACAGCATGGTCGCGCTCCTAGAAAGCTGTATCACCTCTACCTACTTCACCTGGGGAGGTAAAATTTACGAACAAATACATAGTTTACCCCTAGACTCCTCACTTTCACCTGTTCTCACTCAAATCTTCATGATCCACTTTGAAACCCTAGCGCTTATAATCTCCTCACTAAATCCTAGCTGCTGGTTTAGGAAGGTTGATGACACTTTTGGGATCCTAAAAACAGACCAAGACCCTTCTCAGCTGCAGGAACAAGTGAATACCCTTCATCCCCGCTTCCAATTCACCATGAAATTAGAAAATGATCAACAAATCCCTGTACTAGACGTCCTCATCTCCCGCCACATGAATCTACTCCAGAGAAGTGTTGATTGCAAGCCAACCCCACTGACCATTTCATCCACCACAGCTTGAAACACTCATCCCATGTCAAAAGAGGAATCTTATCCACCTTAACAAAAAGAGCGGCCAACATATCCTTGACTCAAGGAGCTCTTGACTCCAAAGTCACACACCTCACCGGATGATTCACCAACCAGAACAGCTACCCCCCAGATTTGACTGAACATACCACCCAGCATACCTTCAAGAGTAACCAGCAGAACACCCCAAAATTGACCAGAGACCCATCACCGTTCATGATTATCCTACCCTTCATTGGAAGGACTAGCTACAGTAGACAATGATTACTTGAAGAGAAAGCTAACCTTGATAGTATATTCACCAATGGATTATTATGAAGACCATTCTAAACGCAACAGGAAAACGGCCACCCACTACCACACAGCAACTCAAAGGCTGTGTGTACAGAATTAACTGCTCCTGTGGTGAACACTACATAGGTGAGACTAGCAGACCACTGAACAAGAGAATCAAAGAACACCAGACCGCCACTCAAACTAAAGTTATAAAATCAGCCATCTCCGAACATGTGTTAACCAAACCCCACCACATAATAAACTGGAACGATGTGAAACCTGTTAAGACAAACATAACCAACACCACAGCCAGAAAACTGATGGTGGCCATTGTGATCCGGAAGACTCAACCATAGATCAGGAGAGACCAAGCATCGTTAATCCCAAAAGCCTATGATGATCTCATGACTGACGTACCCGGTTAGTCCTTGAGAAACATCTTGCTCATCATAGATATCACACGTGTTGCCTTTACCCTGTATATCTGTATTATGATACTGTATGTTTGTTTGTGCTACATCAGCCAAGTAGTATAATACTTAATATGTTCTTTATTCATGTCTAGCCATATGTGTATACACATGTATGTTGTAGTCACAATTATTGTTTTCTCAACACCCATCTCATGGTATATAAGTTATCATTTTGGTTCTTATCTTCATTCGCTTGACAACAATGTCAGAATGTACATCGAAACTTTGCGGTATAATAAATTGGAAGTTGTTATCCATATAAAGTGTGTGATGTTACTCTGTCAGCCTCTAAATGCCCCTCAAAGAGTAGATGTTAAGTAAGTCAAGGTATCTTCTAGGAATGGGACGAGGAAGTACCCCCCTCACCAACTGGAAGTGGAAGCCATCCAATACAAAACCACACAGATCCTGCACAAAGTCTACTTCCCTGACGACTCCGATGAGGTAATAATAATTAACACTACTCATATAATACTGTACCAGATGACACGTGGAATATTTCTTGATTGCTGGACTGAAAGCAATACGTTGTACAATTTTATTTTGCCATGAATTTTTTCTCTTTTCATATTTATTGTTGAAGTGTTCATATTTGGATATTGAAGGCACAGTGTGGCACAGACTGGAGTTCATTTTTCAGCTATAACAAGCAGCTTTGTAGGAAGGAGGCCTTGTTGTTGTTGGTGGTGGTGATTGTGTGTTTTTCAGTCATGTTATTAAATGTGTTTGCCTCGAAGCTGCGGTCATCTTTTCATCCCTTTATGCTGGTCATTCCTTTTTGAACATGTTTTGATCATTGGTACATGTAGTCTTTGTCTCTGATCTTTTCAGGCATTCCAAGTAGATTCAAGCACAAGAGCAAAAGATTTCTGCCAAAATATTGCTGACAAGTTAGAACTGAAATCTTCGGAAGGATTCAGTCTCTTTTTGAAGATTGCTGACAAAGGTAAAAACTTCTGTATTTCGAATTTATGCTGCAAAAACCTCTATTAATTGTAACAAAATCGCACTTTGAATGTACGGGCAAACAAATGTATTGCCAATTCAAACTGTCGACCTGCTGAATTTCTTTCTGTCCTTCCTGGAACACAATATTTTTGGACAAACATGGGAGAATGTTGTTAAACACAGATAACGTACGTGAAAAGTAAGGAAGTTTTACAGAAACAAGTGCACATACCTGACAAATAATGGCAAAATTATGTCTTTCATGTTGACAGTTATTAGTGTACCAGAGGGCGACTTCTTCTTTGACTTTGTACGACATTTAACAGACTGGAGAAGGAAAGCTAAACCGCAGAGAGATGGTGAGTATAAAACAAATGATTGTGAAATTTGTAATTTGTCATAAATCTTCATCTCATTTGATTCTTTGGGAGATCCTTGTTCAGCTGCCATCATCTGAGGTGAATCTGAGAAGGTTCAAGCCCGGCCGTTGACAGGAATTTTGCACATTCTTTTGTCCTCACAACTCATGGGCCTTGGTCACAACATAAAGCAGAAGGCTACTCTTCTATTTCCGTTTGAGTACTTTCGCTGAGGAGTTCATATCTTCCACAAACATGGTGTCTATATCTCTACATTACATGTACGAAAGTTTGTCATTAACTTGCCAAAGGTCAGTGGTTTAACCCAGGCACTAGGGTTTTCTCCAGCCAGAAAACTGATATAGATTGTATAAGAGAATTCTTGCTGAAGGCATTAAACAACAGTCAAGTAAATAAATCTTACCTGTCTTTTTCTCTCTCTCTCCAGGTGGGCCTCCTCAGTTCACCTATCAGGTGTTCTTCATGAAGAAGTTGTGGACTAACACTGTACCAGGCCGTGACATTAACGCTGATATGATATTCCACTATCACCAGGTAAGGTGGGAGTGAATTATGCTATGGGGACATGTGCACACTATAATTGATGCCATTAAGCTAAATACACTTGCTGGAACATGTGGCTATGTAAAGCATTCTGGTTGTAGCCAACTGGATCTTCACCAATGAGGTCAGAGGCTCAAATCCAGCGCTCATTGGTTTTACAGAGGCTTTAAATTAGGAGGTTTGTCAGGCACGTGAGAAAGGGTGTTGGTTTTATCTCGGCCTAGATACTCCAGTTTCCTCCACCCACAAACATTGATGGTATATATGCCATTAACACAGATTTTTAATTGAGGTCAAAGCTCTGCACATGTAGTCTGTGTTCATTTCTGTGTGTGCGAGGATGTTTCACCTTGGTCAAACCGGTAATGCAGTTCTCATGTTTTACAAGGGCAGAGTGGTCAGTTCAGAGTTGGGTATGAATTGTCATCACATGGAAAAAAGTACCACATTGTGCATGGATTAACTGTCAGTATATTGGCATGATTGTTGTAAATTATGTCATTAATGGTCATGACAGGTCCAACATTGCAACATTGTTGATATTCGTGTTCATGTAGGAATTGCCTAAATTGCTGAGAGGTTATCACCAATGTAGCCGTCAAGACGCCACCCGATTGGCTGCCCTCATTTACCGTGTCAAGTTTGGGGAAGACAAGTCCAACCTGCAGCTCATATCGTAAGTCATTGTCCCAAGTCATGGTGGCTAAAAATGTATGTCATTGTGTGTGTTACCCCGTCGTTGTGTGTGTGTTACCCCGTCATTGTGTGTGTGTTACCCCGCCGTCATTGTGTGTGTGTTACCCCGTCATTGTGTGTGTGTTACCTCGTCATTGTGTGTGTGTTACCGCGTCATTGTGTGTGTGTTACCCAGTCATTGTGTGTGTGTTACCCCGTCATTGTATGGGTGTTACCCCGTCATTGTGTGTGTGTTACCCCGTCATTGTGTGTGTGTGTTACTTTGTCATTGTTTAAGCATGTACATGCACACACCAGGGCATAAGATTTGAGTTAAATTTGCCCAATGGAAAATTTACATCACTTTGTGTAGGTATATGTTATACTTATTATTTCAAACCCTGCTCATTTAGATTCAGCTTGGATGAAAACTGCTATCTAATTAAACCATTTCAGAGACATTGTGAGTAACCTAGAACTTTTCCTGAGACGTGAAACATCTTTCTGAGCAAATATTTCTCTCGTTATGTCAAAGCTGAACTAAAAACGTTGGTGGAAGGTCCATCAGTAAGAAAGACATTAATCAAGTCATTACTGTCATTGAGGAGACTCACTAGAAAAATGAGTCAGTTGATTCATAAAAACAGTTGTAAACACACAATCTGGCAATTCGCTCAAAATAACAGTGAGATGATTCATTCAAAGGAAGTTCAGTGATTCTTAAGGTGATGAACCCAGACCAGGAGCCCGGTGATTTCCTCAAAATAACAGCCAGTTGGTTTGTTCAAGACGATGACCCAGGTTTGTGTCCATGAGGTGGACGCAGCAGACTAACAGGTCAGCAGTGGTGGTATTGATTTAATACTAGTTGTTGTACAACTGTTAACATGTATGATTTGTTGTTGTTGACATTAGAATGCTGAAGGAGTTGGTGCCAGCTGACATGCTGAGGCAACAGTCACCGGATGACTGGAAGAGGGTGAGTGCCTAATTCAAAAATATCAAGTTTGAATGTTTCAATATAAGGCTGACGTTCTTCTGTGCCATGGGGTAACTCTTGGTGATGTCTTAGCCTTATGGCATGCTGGGGCAAATCAGTGTTTTTACCTTACAAATTTTCTAAAATCAGTGTTGAACGTAATGAAAGTCATCCTTTTTTTTACACTTAAAGTGCAGCTCTGAAATATTACAATGATATGAAAGAAATCCTGCAGAGTAAGCCTAACACCATGTTTCAAAAGTATTTTGATGAATAACACTACTTAACCTATATAACTGAAGATTCCTTGAAAAACAAAATCTTTGGCTGTGTCCATAAAATTTTCCTGATGTGACGTGTTTTGACACAAAAGTAGCTCTTTAAGTTTCTTTGGTGCTAATATGCAGGGATTTAGTCAGATCTATTATCCGATATCTACACCCAAATGGTCATTTCTAAACACAAAAGCAAGCATTCTCACCCCCTGTGCTGAAGTAAAGTGAATAGATTACTTCATTTCCCAGAATATAAAAACAAGAATTTGACTGGACTAAAGTTCACTGTTTGCTTACCCTTGAAATGAGGAACAAAGTCTTTGTCCTATATTTTGCCCGTTATTTGTATTCATTGTGCAGTAAGTGACACCGTATTAACCTACATTTCTGTTTCTATATCCAGGCAATCATCAGTGCGTATAACCAAGATGCCGGGAAGAATAATGCTGATGCCAAAATAGATTTCCTGAAAATTATCTACCAATGGCCAACATTTGGTTCTGACTTCTTTGAGGTTAAGGTAAGTCATGTTTAGTATAGCTCAGGAAAAGTTTATTAAAGGGTATTAAATGAATTTTGTCATTCAAATTATACATTTGGTAATATCTGACAGCTGGATATGTCTAATGCGGTCAAGATGACTGGGAGCTCTTTCTTGCCCAGTAACCCAGGCTTTAAGTCATGAAGTTTGGTAATCGCCATGGGTTTTATTATCTTTAGCCCAGATTATGGGACTGCATTGTGAGGTCATTGTCTGGTGTCTTTGACATGGCCTTTCAGTGAAGCAGCACTATATATGTGGGCATTGAGGCTGGCCTTCCATGTTCGACTGACTTTGTAAACCCTTGTTGGAAGAGATCTAAAACTTTTACTCTACTACCAAAAGCTGTCTATTAGGATGGACAAATGGACACTAACGTGCACAGGTTTTTAGGCGCAATGACAATCAGTTTGTAAGAAAATATCCATGTCGTTTCAGCAAACAACGGAGCCACATTATCCAGAAATCTTGCTGATTGCCATCAACAAGAATGGAGTGAACCTGATCCATCCACAGAGCAAAGTAAGTCCTCATTTTGTCAGGCATCCTGCCAGTCTGGTGAAGGGTTATGTGTCTGTGTCCAGCATTGTAAGAGTTTTTTGTAGTGGACTGAGTGTCCCATACTAATGTTGTACCCTGACCACAACAGCTGACCACAAAACTGATAATCCGAGACACATGTATATGTGTATTGGGGAGCATTGCACCGAGTCAGATGTGGGTCCTTGGCCAGATTTCTTCACCTGCACTGTTCTCAAGGACTCCAAATAAAGCAGACTATGTATCTTGTATTAAGTGGTCCTACATGAAGTTTGTATATATGGGGCCACGTCACTTCTCTTTACATGACCTTGTCCTAATATGTTACATTATATACTGGTAACCATGGGTGATATATATTGAATGTTTTGGAAAATGGTCTTGCGATTTTGGACTCAGAACGTCCATTTTGGTTGATGGATTAGTATGCTGGTTTCTGTTAATACGATGCATAGATTTTCCACGAGACTACCAAGACGGAATATTCTTGCCGGGGCCAGTGGTTTACTCTGATTTCCTCCACCCATGAAACTTCCTGTTTCATTGCAAATGACGTTACATACTAGTCAGTAACTAAGTATAAGGTCATGGCTCTCAGCGTTTTCCTGCCTACATGTATATTTTCTTTCTTTTTCCAGGAGATTTTGGCCACTCACCCTTTCACGAAGATCTCCACCTGGAGTAGCGAGGACACTTACTTCGACATGACGATAGGAAACCTGGTCAGGGGTAGCAAACTCTTGTGTGAGACGTCACTGGTGAGCACTGAACTTGGCAGGATTTTCACCTCCCTGTAACTTGACCTTAGGCCAATAGTGGAGTTTCAAGTTCGAACTCTTTTATCGCTAAAGGTAAGAAAAGCCCTACTGTACCATAATGTTATTTTCATTTCTTTTCCTCAGGGGTACAAAATGGATGACCTGCTGACGTCCTATATTGACGTCCATGTTGACCAGTATGAAGAAGCAGAAAGGTTTACGAAGATAACTGGTTAGCGTCTACCACTATGAACAACCAGGGTTCCATGGAGACCCATTAAAATGACGGTGCTTTCTGACTTCCTGCCAGTTGCCATGACAACCAACTGCTGACTTGTAATTGCTTGTTGTGTTGCGGCGAAGAGCCAGTTTTCAAAACTGCATTGGTTTATTAAAATTTCAGGATAACTTTTATTTGAATTGATCCCGAATTTTGTACATAAAGGAAGTCAGCATGTGGAAGGAAACAGCAGAAAAATCAAGTCTGTGACATACCTCAGAGAAACAACCTGGGTAGAAAATATTCTGTATAAAAAATGTTGCTTATTGTATACCAACCCATGACAGCATGAGTGTACATGTACTGTATATGGGTAACCTTCTTGCACAGCATAGAATTTTGAACCTCTACTATTATATTTCTGAATTCATTTGATGGCCGAACATATTTGTATATCTTAAGGAATGTTCGGTTCAGCACGCTTTAGTATTAACCAGTCTGCTCACAGTATAACGTTTGTGTATATCATGTTTAGATATAAACATCAGTTATCAACGTAAATAAATAAGTTTTAATGTATTTATTGAGTAATTGCTCTGAGAAACCTTGTGGATATTAAACTTATCCGTTTTAATTTTAGCCTTATTTATTTAGGGTATGCTGTTAGGAATTCTGGGTCTTGTACGAGACGCTCTTAAACTCAGCGTGATGCTGAGGCTTTCCACGCAGAATTTGAATGATGTAAATTAATTTAGTTCGCTAAGTTTCTACAGGGTCTGGCTCTAAATAGGTTGAAACATGAAAAATGTGAAACACATCCTATGCCAGGGCTTTACACATTTTGTCTCGAAAATCTGTGTAGGCCTAGCTATTTTATTTCCATTTCGTAGCTAGATCTGTTTGTTCCAGCTAGCAACGTGTGTATCTTTGAATCGGTAAACCTAAGTACTTTTTATGAGTAGAAAAACATCTCTCGTGGATATAGTCGTAAGTGTCATTTAACGTGGGATTTCCGTGTGTGAAAGTGATGGTATTTTGTCTAAACCGGTTATATGTGCAAAGTTTTTTCTTGTTGTTTTCGGGTGAAGTTTCAAGCCCACCCACCAAAGGTTCAATTAGATAGGTGGTCGATCGCATCAGATTTGTGCTCCTTACAGTGGAGGTACTGAATGTTGACAGTTTAAGGTGGAATGTCCATCCTGAACAATTTGAAAGTTTCTATGCAAATCTAAAAGCCAACCACAACATATCTGTGATGATTTTCTCTTGTTCTTTTTTGCTGCTTACAGAAGTTACTTCTCCTCATGAAAATATGTGTTTTTGGCCAAAGTTTTGTACAATTTTTTTTTGTTTTCTTTTTTTTTTTGCCTGGATTGTTCCTATGTCGTAATTTTGTGAGGAATTTATCTTTTCATCTGCAATAAGATATGCTAGAGGTTCATGTCTGAAGCTCAGTGAGAGTGTAACTACATAGTTACTAACACATTACAATCAATAATGACTAGGCATTAATGGATAGGGTATTTGAAATATTGTAGATAAGTAGTAATTTTCTCATATTGGAATACATCATATATACTATTTCTTTGTTTTACTTTGTTCACTTTTGTGCAAAGATTGGTTTACATTTATTACCATGGCAACACCAATCAGCTGATAAAAACCAGAGGATTCCAATATGATGATTATTTAAAAGGTGTTCGAGGGGAAACAATGAAAATGTTTTCACTTGACCTGAAAGCTGTACCGAAATACACTGTTGTTTTTCTTTATTTCTTCAGAGGCCTTTATAATTTTTTTTTGTATTTTGGGCGTATATTGAGCTGAGGATTTGGACTCTATTGCGGAGGTAGGCCTGCAGTGTTTGTAGACCTGTTTTCTGATTTTGTTTTTTGTATTTGCTGCACTGAAACTTTACATTAAATCACTGGTGATACGGTCATTTTGTTTCTCCTCATCTTAGCTCATAGTACATTTGCCCTTGTCCTCATTCGACGGTTGTGATACCAGTTAGTGTTAACGCAGCTTTTTCTCCGCGAATGTTGGGTTTCGTGCTAAGCTGTACAGGTACATTGAAGTTCCTACAAGATGTTACCCCCTCCCCCGACATCCAAGAACCGACAGCGAACAAAGTCAACCAGCCCTATCTAAACGTAATCTTGTTGAAAGGAATTTACTGCTAACGTAGCCAAACTTCAGGTGGACACTGGCTACCGGCTGTCAAACATTTTGATACTGTTACCGGTATTTTAATCAAGGACCTTCTATGGGTTCACGTCACGTATATGTCCATCCGCTAAGTGGTTTTTGGCCCCTTCACCGTATCCGCCTGGTGCCTATCACTTATGAACGGAGGTAACTTTCTATCCCATTTGCCCCAAAGCGCGAGTTTCATGTCTACGTATTTTACTGAAAACAGAATGTATAGTGACTAGAGCTAAGGATTAGTATAGAGATCCGACCGAAAGCCTTACACAGCAGCAACACAACCTAAAAGTTGATTTCGTAATGGTTAAGTCATATACAAATATGTTTAATCAACCTTTACTATTGACATTACTACATATCCACTTTTGCTAAACGGTATATTTGTCACCATTGTATGAAAGTGTCAATTTTTAGGCACTTGCCTTGCCTCTTATTTTTGTATTATATATATATATATATACTCTTATTATATATATATGTATATGTATATTATTAAAGGAATTCACATTTTTTTGGTGTTTATGCATTCTTTTTATGCAGCTGACGCATTTTCTGTGTGCGAATATTAGCACGGCTTTTTGCTAAACTTAAAGGCAGATTTCTTTGACCCTTATGGTGTACTTTAAAGAAAAAAACAGAATAAAAAGCTGTGACAAGTTATTGATATGAATGTGGTGTTAGATGGCACGAAAATCCTTGGCGATACGGATTTGTAGTTCATACTCATGTCCTCATCCTGAGCTTTGAGTTTTACCACCCCTTTTCCTTGTCTACTTAAGGCTAGTGTTGTTGTTTTGATTATGACTACTAATGCATCCCATGAGCTCCCATGGGTATGACAACATTCCATAAGGGATCCATAGATGTGTACGTGCACGCAGTTACATGTGAAGTGTCATTGGTGTATGTGATTTAGCACTGAACATTTCTGTATATTTGGCTTCATATTTCGCAATAAACACATTCACTTTAATAACACTGAAATTATTTTTATCGTGTTTATTTGCAGAAAAGCTGATACATGATTTTTTGTTTGATCCGAAAAGAGTAACCGCACTTCTATTGATATAGTTGCACGGATTGAAGCAGATTGCTGCAGCGCAGTGAAATGCAGTCGTTATAAGGTCGAGCCCGCTCATGCTTGTTTCGTGTATGTGGGACGGTCTGCCACCAACTTGCCGATGGCCATGGATTTCCCTGGGGGTTCTGCCTGGTTTCTGCCATCTTAAGTGAAATATTCTTGAGTACAGCCTAAAACACCAATCAATTAAAAATTGAAAAATAAAAAGCATTAATAAGGCTCTTATTAGACGGTTTCCTCCCGTCATACTACTGACCACCGTCAGTGAAACAATTACGTTTCCGGCGTAAAACACCAGACAAATAAATAAATCAAATTCATCCGCGAAAAGGGGGGATATCACATATAGGATAGGCTTAATTTCTTAATAATTTACATTACATGCGCCCATATTTACGGCATGGGTTGTACTCACTAAAATGAGAATGGCGACGAGGATAAGTTCGTTCTATAAGGCTTCAACTGTTCCAAAATTGTAAGTACTGTTTTGCACTTCAGTTAGCATTTACTAATAATGTTGACGTAACTATTGCTGCTGGCGAGAAAGACTACATCATCAACACGATGCCTTACTTCATTTTTCCAGGCGTCTTCTACGTTCCACTTTTAATCCACAAATGGCATATATAACAGCAACTGATGAAAGCCTACAAAGCAGTGATGGTGTTGGTGATGAACCCCAAGTCGCTGATCAACATGAAACAGGCTACAGCACAGAGAGGAAAACTAGAACACTGACGACAGTGGGATATTTGGCAAATGGTCACCAGTGAAATGCGGCCTCTTGTCAGTTTACATCAGTTAGGATTTTTTATCAGACTAACTGTTCATGTAAATGTTTAAGCAGTAACAACTTTCACGCCCCATAGCACCATGGCTCAAGCAGAATTAGGTAACAAAAATCACAGTGATGTTAAATGCAATGTATTAGACGTTTCTGGTCTAGAATTACCCAAAGTGCTGTTCTGTGCTGTCATCACATTTAACACATGTATGCACAATAACATGAAAACAATGCAAAGGGACCAGGCCTCGGGGATGCATTGTTCATCAGCAGAATCCCACAGTATACAGGAATACAATATAAAAGACTACAGCACAGAGAGTGAAACCAGAACAGCGACGACAGTGTAATTGCTGGTAAAATGTGAAGGCGTACAAGAAGGTGATAAAGTCCCACAGGCCGCTGACAAAGGTCAACAAGTTCTTGCTGTCCGGCATGTAGACGGATCGACTGTCACACGGGGTGTTGGAAACTTCACGACTGTATCCCACAAAAGTAAAAACCGTGAAGATAAAATTATACATCTGAACTCCTGAGAAATCCTTGAAAGGAAAGAGGGTAACAAGCCTTGAATTTTGACAGGAAAGTGATGCGACTGTGAAATACTTCACAACTATAGCTTGATGGACTTACCGTAAAGGTTAACAAATTGTGTAATCATTTGCCATAAACATGTTGACCAGCCTCTTGATGTGTGTATACGGTAATTCTTGAAATGCTGTTGATGGTTATTTTCACAGATCAATCCCATGGTTTTAATAAATTAGTGATCGGTCGGGCTACATCGTCCGCATGTACTTGAAAATCTGTCGGGAACCACAGCATTCAATTTCAGGTTTATGAAATATGTCTCCATTCTTCAGGTGTTATGATGAGGTCAGATGTTACATTCATATACTATTTAAGGATACCAGAACCCCTCGAAAGCAAAATCTCACATTTTGTCTTATGTAGCCCAAAACGGTCATAAAATATGGTCATATTTATATATGTTCTGAAAGCTAAACGACTGCTGATTTCAAATAAGCTTTTAAAATGTTCCAAATTTTACCAAATTTTATATAAAATTTTCAAATTATTCTTGCTTAAGTGGATATGTTACTACATGTATTTTAACTAAAAAACGGTCACATCGATCCTTAATATTCATAATGTTAAAACTTTAAAAAAAACTTTGAAAATGTTAAAATTTAAGAAGTTTTGGAAACTTTGATACACTTACTAATATGTTTAAAACTAGGAAAGATATTACAAATTTGTGGGAAGCTTTTTTAACTTACGTAATTAGCTAAATACGTTCCGAGTTTCATAGCATTACATATTTAGTATTTCACCACACTCAAAAACAGAAAGGGAGAAAATGACCAAAATGTCTGGAGCAGCATTGCTTGTGATAAAATTCGTCATTAATTCGTTTTGAAAATTAAACTTTGCATAGTTTATAGCATCAGACAATACACATTTTAGAAGGGGCCTACCTATTTAGCAGCAGGTGACCTCTCTATGAGCTAATCTCCTTAAAATTCGGGAACTAAGGAAATTTTACCTTGGTTCACAATATGTATACACTTTTTGTCAAATTTAAGGTATTTATGATTAGAATTTGGTTGTCATCTGTAAGTGACAATAAAGATAGAAGAATGGGGAGTGAGAATGTGAAACAAAAAAAACAATGACTAAATTTCACCTTTGATGGGTTCTAGTATCCTTAAGACCTGAGACAGTCTTAGATATCCAACTGGCTTTACTCCAAATATTCGCAACATATTCGTTGATTTGATTCGTTAATTTAATTCGCACAGTTTACAAAGACGCGAAATAGCCTAAACACTGTATCAATCTCTGTACAAGCCCATCTGGGCTTAAATGGAGACAGAAGGAACAACCTGCCTGAGAATTTCTACCACATGTTAAAGTTTATATATTTGTCATCACTTCCCAAGAACGGTTTAGACATTTTAGCCTCTGGAGTGAAAACATTTCAATTTATTGCTGGGCCTGGAGAAAAATAACACAGAAACCCAACATTTGCAGGTTGTGTGAGAGTATAGACATCTGTCAGGTTGTGTAAGAGTATAGACATCTGTCAGGTTGTGTGAGAGTATAGACGTCTGTCAGGTTGTGTGAGAGTATACACGTCTGTCAGTTTGTGTGAGAGTATAGACATCTGTCAGGTTGTGTGAGAGTATAGACATCTGTCAGGTTGTTTGAGAGTATAGACATCTGTCAGGTTGTGTGAGAGTATAGACATCTCTCAGGTTGTGTGAGAGTATAGACATCTGTCAGGTTGTGTGAGAGTATAGACGTCTGTCAGGTTGTGTGAGAGTATAGACGTCTGTCAGGTTGTGTGAGAGTATAGACATCTGTCAGGTTGTATGAGAGTATAGACATCTCTCAGGTAAAAGATGAAGGTAATATATGTAATTGGGAGTTTGACTGGGTGGTTTTAAGAATAGCAAGTCGCCTATGAATGAGCATCAAAATACTCTTCATGCAATGCACGAAAATATATTAAATAGTGCACTGATAAATATAAAACAGGAATCTTATTTGCATTATAAATTAAAGAGAGCTCAGAACATCAGAAAATATGTCTTGCAGTGACTCTCGTCAAAGAAATGAATTCATGGTCTGACTCTTCGTGGTTATGTGGTGTAGCCATTCATGCATCTACTAGGCAGAGACAAGTAAGTAACCAGTAGCCCTAGTTTAACACTTGAAACCACACAGGCCCCCATAATGGTGATGTTCAGTGTTCTTATGAACACTTTGGGCACTCAGACTGACTGATGGGGACAGCCAAACTGTGACCTATTCAGATATACGTACATGTAGTTCACCTGGAGACCAGGCGTCTGTTATGAAAGTGCTACTACAGCAGGTATCTTACAATCACATCGATTATCCCGTCTAAAGCAGCAGGTAAGGTTGGGATAGAAATGCTTCTGAGTGAAATAGGGGATACCAGTATATGAAAACATCCATCCGCTGAGTATAAAGTGAATGCAATAGCTGATTGATTCACATGCCTTCAACTAGTGAATGATTACTGAATGAACAGAACCATAGGTAAACTGTTTGATACAAATTCTTGGATGCAAGTCTTCTGTGATTAAATTAAATTATTACCAAGAAGCAGTTTTTATGTTTCTTAAACAAGACACATTCAAACCTTTCCTTACTGAGGCACACTAAAGTGGTTTTCTAATCAAGATATTAGGCCCGGACTACCAGAATGGAGACGTAGGATGTCTCACCTGCGGGCCGGGGGTCCATCAGTTACTTTGACCTGAAAATTGTGAGGCCTTGACAAACAGTTACACACTGTTAACTACTTTACTAAGCATGTAACTTTAAAAAAATGTGTTAATTTTTTTACGTAATTAGAACATTCGGAGAGAACACAGGCGCTAGGAATTAAACCGGTCTGAGACAGATTAATGGGAGTTAGTTTCAAACTCCAGTATTAAAGGAATGCTTGACCACTAGTTTTACAAGGGTAAAACAATCGTTGCGAAATGAATACATTTTTAAGAATATATGTCATCGCATACTGTTTATTATACAAAAGCAGGGAAACCTACTTTTAAATGAATGGTTTAAGGGTATTTGAATGGAACACAACATCAGAAAAATAAACTTGTCCAAAATTCCCAATTGTAGCCGTCATAGCTACACTGGGAAGATGAGCTAATGTGGTATAAAAATGAAAACTTTCCATAAAAAAGGACAGAATTTGGGGTTCATCCACCTAGATCAGTGTTTTCTCAAAGGAGGAAAATGGCAATAATTCGAACAATGGATTAGCGGTACCATGCATCCAAAAGTCCGCCAACAATCTGCGGGTATTGTTGGGTTTCCCCCGGGGCTCTACCCGATTTTCTTCCATTATGCTGCTTGTATGAGTGAAATATTCTTGAGTACGGCGTAAAACACCAATAAAATAACTAAATAAATAGAAATACCATGGTTGTAGAAAAACAAGCGGCGATGTGGAGTAGTGAACAGTAAACCAAAAGTAAATCAATCTACCACTCTCACTTTGTAGTTTTACAGATAATGCATTTAGCAAATCGTTTGAACATCAAATTCCACCCAATTTGAGTTCACTGTGGCACTATATAGCACACAAGCCATGTATCCTAAGGCTACAGTGTGGGCGGTTAGCCCCGCTGTTATCGATGAGTTGTAAGATATTTTGTGACATAAAAGCGACATAGTTTTTCTGCATTGAAGATAAAATGTCCCGCATCACACCAGTGGATGGATGAAGAAATTTCTTCATAAAAGGGATATATTTAATCAGTTTTTCCTACGAATTGAAAGAGATACTTCCTTCAAGTTGAAACGGCGAGTCGACTTTTTGTCTACATGACAGTGTTCATCATGAAGCTGTTTTGTCGACAATGGTTACAAAATAAATGGTGAACTTCACTCACTTTTAGTAATTAAGCAACGGTTGGATTTTTTTTTTAGTTATGTGATTTTTGCAGAAAAGATTTCAACGAAGTTCAGATCTGATTCCTCTTTTCAATAAGATCACCAACTCCTAGCGCAGATCCCTGACTTCCCAACCATGCAGGGTATAGGCCTGCATGGTTGGGAAGCCAGGGGATCTGCGCTAGGCAGGCCTATACCCTGGATGGTAATTTAAACCGTCTACTCACAGTGTGAAGAACATGTCTGCCCAGCAGGGTAAGTCTCACTGACCTGATTATCAGTCCGCTGCTTTAACGTTACTCTTAGCGTAGAAGGACCCGACTGTAACAATAACCGATCATCAGGCTGAAGTCCCACCTACAAACTTTTGTGTGAACAACTCAATGGACAAGACTATCACAAAAAACGGATGGATTTTGTACCGTCATGCTCATGTATTTTAGCCACTGTCAGTGAGGTAAAGTTAGCGGTAGTGTGTATGTATACCGATTTACAAGTGCAAATCATGCACACTATATGCGAGTGAGGAGCAGATTTGAGCTGAAGACATGGGGGGGGGGGGTGTCGAGGGGGAACCCGACAATTCCAACAGTGGAGTTGACAACCAGGAAGTATACGAATACAATATGACTTTTCATCTGAAATCTTCATTAATCATAATCTTCAACGTTTCTCTAATCTCCACATAAACAAATGGTGCCGTTTTATTTGTTTATTTATTAATCTGATGCCTGTTCATTGCTATATACAAGAATTTCTCACTTATCTTTATGACGGGGACCATTTTAGAATGAATGCTTATTGTTTAACGACCTACTCAAGAATATTTCACTTATACGAAGGCGGTGTCTCCTTGGTGCAGGACGGATTTCCACCGTATCTTTTATCTGGTGCTGCCTCACCGAGACGACTTGCCGAAGACACCCAACAAGCCCCCTCACCCAGTCACATTATACTGACACCGGGCCGACCAGTCCACCCTCTATCCTCTTATTGCTGAGCGCCTAGCGAGGAAGCAGAATGTACCATTTTTTAAAGTCTTTGGTATGACCCGACCCAGGTTTGAACCCAGATCTGCCCGTCCGAAAGCGGACGCCCAACCAACTGCGCAATCCGGGCGGGTGGACCATTTTAGAGTGATAATCGAAACTGTGGTGTGATGAATTATGCATTGTAGCGTTCTGGTTTAATGGTGTACTTCCAGTAATCTGAATTAAAGTGTCTCCATTACACACCAACATAAAACAGCAGAGATTCGGCTACCTGATAAAAAAAAATGGTGGCACAAAACAAAACTGTTTTCTCCTTCAAGCTACGTCTGAAAGATACAGACACAGACCATAATCAGTCCCTCACTCTTGGCCTTTGACCTGTGTAATCAAAGTTAAGTTACCAGCCATGTCCCATTCAAAAGGCCTTCGCGGTCACTTGCCATGTACCTGCTACAGCCCTCTTCTCCTCACACAAAACCATCTGTCCCAGTGATATGAACATACACGACATTCTGTAGAAAGTGTATCAACACCTGGGGGGGGGGGATGTGGCCCAAACTGAGTCTTATGAAGCATGAAACTCGGTGAAGTTAAAAACGACCATGCAACTATCGTTAAAAATTGGGTGAAGGATTCAATGAGCCCCAGTTAATACAGTGAACGGCTCTTCAGTTATTATAAATTTCCCTAATAACTTGCCACCCACGTGGACATTCACGTGTACAATAGGCACGTCCTCATAAAGCCGGCAACCCTGCCAGAGTATATGCATGATCAAAATTTGTTGATCATTAGTTGAATATTTGCCATGTGCACGTATGAATTTAAATTGACAATTCTACTCAAAACACATATGTTGCATTTACTGATGGAATAAACTGGAGGCCGTTAATATAAATCGAGGCACAAATAAAACCCAGCTGACCAGGATGTCGCTGGCCCTGAGTCTCTGACAAAGACGACAGAGGTAGGTCCGTTTAAGCAATGTTTCAACTTCACAAGTGCACAAGCGTCCGCTGGAACTCTTCGAATATCCAGCCAATGAAGCTGAGACTGACCCTCATCACACCGCATAACAGGATTTCTCAGCTTCGGAATTTCAGCGCACGTGCACGCACCTACGGTTTTATTTCCCATAATCGGAGCGGACACAAACTTGTATGAAAAGGCTCTAAGTGTAATTACTTCTGCAGTCCTTCTGCACGCCTGATACTTGGAAAGAAGTTTATCGTGTGTGTGCATATAGAATAAAATTAAAGAATGCTTGTTTTCTAAGCACCCTGAATTGAAAATATTCGCCGTCTGTATATTACATACACTTGACATGGTAATAAACACGGTAGTTTTAAAGCCATGGTGGAAAAGCGGTCCCTGGAAATAGTGATACATGCTTTGATTTTAGGTCACGTACGGTTTTGATTTACTTTTTCATTTGTTACCGTCGTGTTTAGGTTGTGTTCATATCAGAACTTGTTTGTTCCCCCATGAAAAACATGTTGAACAGCGCGGAATTTTAGATGCTGGCCTATTCAATTAAATATTTTCTGGGATAAAGACTGTACACACTGTTCGTTGTGTTGAATTACTCCCGAACGTTTTGAGGCAAATTTAGAACTCAAACTGTCAAGACTTGTTGTCATCGGTACGTGAACCAGATGTGTGATTGTGTGTGACCAGCGATCCTGCTGTGCCCCCAGAGGACCGAGCACGTGTGCTCGCCGACGACCACAGAATCGTCAGTGCGTGAACTAGAGAACTGCACTCACACTATGCCATCTGTTCCGAATTTGTACCTGTCCCCTAAAATGGAGTTAATTCTTTGAAAAGTCCGTCACAAGTCACCTGGTAATAAGAAAACGTTATGTTTTGTCAATCTTCAAATAATAAATACACACAAAGTGCAATTTCAGGTTCCTACCGATGAGGGAAGAAAAAGACGGTTATTGAGGCGAACTGGCTGTCCATCATTTAATGCCATTTATTCATGTGTTGAAAGCGAATCACTCGTGACCAAGATTGCACGCTGGGCAGTTATTGTCTACGGTCCTCTGCTATGTTGAGGTCAATGTCAAGGCCAGTATCAGTGAGATCCCACGTATCCGAACAACTGAAGGCACAAGACTTATGAACTTTCACTATATCTTCTGGACCAGTTGCATTCTTATCCACAGAAATATCATTTCCATCCACCTCCGTTTGTTTTATTAGTCTAGAAAGGTCTAGAACATTCACTGTGTCTTTTCGTCATCACTGAATAGTGTTCACTGCTTCTCTTTGCATGAATCCGTCCTAATTTTTATATTTTATATGTTTTCTTTAGTTCTTTGGGGGTTTGTCGTATTTGTGCTTTTCCGAATCTGGTCTTACAATTATTGATCCGGAACGCCCATTTTAGTTGAGGTGTGGTGTACGATTGTCGGCTTCGATGCTTAGTTAATTATTTTTCAGTTTCTGATCTGCGAAAGTAATTTTTTCTGCTAAAATACGATGACTTTGTTTATTGTGTAGACATTCTTCCAATGGTTCCGAATGACTTCAGCCACCAGGGGCAAGCACATTTATACCTAGTTATTTAGTTATTTATAGAATTCATATAGATCATAATTCTCGTTTTCATCTTCCCATCAGTTTTATTTGGCAATTTCCAAAACTTCTTTGGACCATTTACATGAAGAGTTCTGGTTATTTTTCACATACCCTTGTGTGTAAACTGCATGCTCTCCTCTGAGAATGCTTTTCTACCTTTTTTCTGGGTTTCAACAATCTCTCTTTATTTACATCGCAACGGTGTAGACGATGCATGTGTGTGTTTTTCTCAATAAACAATTCTCTTCTCTTTTTCTTAGCACATGCAGTAGTAGAACCATGGCTTATACTTTTGTTACATTATTCGATTTCGTTTACTGTGCAAACCAAACGTTCTGTTTTTCTGCCTTTAAACGAAAAGTCTGATGGTGTCTACAATTGTAATAAATTCGAATTCTTTTAAAGAATCCATTTCCTGTCTGTTTCCGTTCAGAAGTGATTTCAGTCTCTTTCGCTCCTACATCTGCTTCACACGAACAAAATACTGATACAGCTGAGTTAGGTATATCCGACACTCTAAACCGTTAAAGTCTCTGATATCCTTGAATAGATACGGGCGTGTTCAATTAAACTGGCACCCTTTGATGTCACATTACCTTTCCCTGTATCTTGTCCAGTTTTACTATTTATAATAAACATCTTTTTTCTGCATACATTCTGGGAACTCTATCATAAAATGTGCCTTTGAGCATCTCTGGGATACCAAGGTTATTTAATATCTGATGACGATGATGATTTGCTTGGATCGCGGCTCCATTCTAGTGAATAGTGTACATTAGATATAACGGTGACACCGTACTAGTGTGCACCATACCTTATAAACACCCATACACGCTATATAATACAAAAACAGATATGAACATCATACAGATAATAACTGTAATAAATACAGATCATACAGCTAAATATATCATGGAACTAGTGGCATAACACAGATGATTAAACGAACATGCAGCTAGGAATAGCGCGCAGACAGGACAGCACGCAGATAAGAACAACAAGCATTGAAAAGAAAACACCACCCAGTAAGAGCCAAGTTGAAATCTACGGCTTTTAATAACAATGTCAGCTAAAGCTTGAAAAACTTTATTGGGATGTCTTACCGGTTTTAACACTGCATCCATGGTAGGATCAGAGACACTCTCACAAACTAGAACAGAGTATAAGTCAGCTCTGTGGGCTCTAAATTTTGTACAATGACATAACAACATGGGAAATCAATTCCTCAACCTGACAATTGTAACAATATATAAATGGATATAACTGGACTGCATACAAATGTTGAGGACTCGTCATCCACCTCCATGAAATCTGTTAACAGTTTGTCAGACTCTATGCATGACGTAGGTATCAAATAATCTACAACATAGAGATTAAAACCAGAGCAGCGACAACTAACGAACAATAACAGGGAAAGAATGCAAAGCCCTCAGGGATTTTTCGTCCTCCAGCAGAATCCTGGTTTACGCTGAAAAACAATATAAAAGCTACCCCATGTAACAGGATGGCTGGTGAATAGAGGGTACAGAGCTTACTGGACATTTCTTGCACGATAAAACTGTGTGAGGCGGTTGGATTTGGCCTTGCTAATACTGCGCAATCTTTTGCTAGGTGTTGGCCCGTTGGAGCGAATTCGAGTAGATAACGCCCACATATTCGTATGTCATTTGTTCATTGGGACTTTAAGAACCACCCTTTGCCAGAGCCACAATGAATAATCCCAGGGTATTATGTACCAGGGGCCTGTTAGAAAAGGCTGGCGCAAAAGTAAGTCAGGAATAGTTGAACTGTGCCGTGGGTGAACATGAACTTCAGTCCATTTCTCCGGGAAGGGGCAAGTGAGTTCTCCAGCCAAGTGCACAATCATCATGTGATGGTGGAAACTGTAACACCACTTGCCCTGGACATCTTAGGTAAGTGAAGCTTGTACAGGTCTCGTTTTGCCTGAACTTAGGCGTCAAAACCGACATCCGTATACCAGCCGACGACCAAAATAGGCGTCCCTGTTCAACAATCCATTCTGGTATATCACAGATATTAGATTGTTTCCGAAATAACATAATACTGTCCAACCTTTTTGGCTCATTTATTAACTGCTTATGCACCGATTTTTATGTTTGAAAGTCACATAATAACAGAATTTTTTTTCATATATTTTATTAGCGTATTCAATAAGTCAAATGTAGGCAAAACATTGAGAATGAACAGTAGACTACAGTTCAACCCCAAATTACTTAAGATGGAAATGGTCCGACCTTCGGACAACATGTGGGACTTAGGAGGAGACGCACTAAAGTAGGCTGACCTGAAAACAAACCTTAAAACTATCGACAACAACTCTCAAGCTGTGTATTTATAACTGCAAGACGCCCTACGTTGTCATAAATCAACTGTACGGTAAGAGTTATTATCGGTTATTATGCGGTAAGAGATATTCTCTAAATCACAAGGACTGTTGCAGCTGAGATTGAGAGACATTGAAAAAATTGTCAAGCCACAAGAATTACAGGTATTTAATGAAGAGTAGAGACAGATCTAGGTAAACAACATAAACAAAGAGGCTCCACACGGTGAAAGTTTCCCTAACCTCCTGTTACTGAACGATGCTTAAATTTTTAACCAGTGATAAACACAAAACCCTTCGTCGTCATCATGCAGTGATACGAATACCGTCAATATCGACATGAGTAAAAGCAAGCCAGAATCAAAACAATTGAGAGGTATCGGCGAGAGTACATTTGTGGAAGGAGAGGGTGCTGAGGGTGCCCCTGGTAAAGTCGGCACACAAACAGCTGACAATGACGGGGATCATAACACTGTTTCACTCAGCATGACTACGGAATTCAAGAACAGTATGATCACCTCTAGTAAACTTCATTTAGAAATTCAGACAATGAAAAAGCAAGTCATCGGAGTATTTCAGAAAAAGTGGGAGTTAATGGAAGAGAAAGTTTTGACTTGGAGCAAGAAAATACAAAACTTTATAAGGGGGCAATTACAATACTCTAGGAAAAGTTCAGTGTAGACAGGAAAACAGTTGAATATCCCTAGAGGGCCTCCGTAGATGTGAGAGTAAATTAAATGATTTGGCACAATATACCAGAAAATCATCCATGAGGATATGGGGCATAGACGGAGACAAGAAACCTGAGAGCGCACTGGGTACATAAAGTGGTGTGGCTTCCTCCAAATGGACTTCATATGGATATTTCAGTCAGAGATATAGATACAGCCCATCAACTGGGACCGATCGAGAGGGATAATCCAAGATACCGAGCCATTATTGTCAAATTTCTGGGACGAAGCCATAAAACTGAGGCAATAAAAACACACAATATGTCATAAAAGAGGACCTCACACAGGAAAGCCAAGCTCTCCTGAGAAAAACTCAGGAAAGTGTAGAGATGTCTTCTCCAGGGTCTTCACAAGAAAAAACATTTGCTAAATCTTTTGATTTTCACATCCGTAAAATATGAAAGGAGAGGAAGAGCAGCTTCGATCAGGTGATGACCTTTTTCAGTCTCATACTCATTATTAACATAATACAGGTATCATACATAGACATTGTGGCGCTATAAACTAGATAGCATCTTTTACAAGAGGACTTATGAAAAAAGTGAGGAGGCTTCGTGAAAGTGGCCCTTGCCTCTGTTTGGAGGGAGTTAAAAAACGGAGGACCAGCTAACGGAGACGAAAATTAACAGACAACTGACTGCATGCTTTGTGGATAAAGTGTCTGACGAGAACGAGGTTTCTACTTTGTTGAATCTTGTATTTTACCTGGACTGAATCTGTTTTCACTCAGGTGAAAACTGTTTCAAGATAAGCACCATTTCAACATGATAATAATAGGAAGTAAAGAAAAAAGTTTCAAAAAAAATTTTAAAAATCCGGTTTTCTGACCGATAAATAGGATTCTATATCGATACATATACACATCTGGTCTAGTGTTGTCTTTTCTTTTTAAAAAATTCCAGTTTTCTGACTTATTGGTCATTTTTGGTCTTTCACTTGATTGCTTTACTGAATGTAACGGAATGTGTTGTTTTGAACTTTTTTCCTTGCGATTATGGACAACTGCTGTTCATTTTTCTTTTTATTTTCAGACTGTGATGTTTGGACCGTTTATAATAGTGTTAAACATGGATAATTGTTTTGATTTGTATGTTTTACAGGATGCCTTATTCAAGTGTAGAAGAATAATAGTGTTTAGGCTAAAGGTGGCATTCATGAGGAAAAAGTTCAGAGTCCAAAGATTAAAGCGTATATCGACAGGCTGGAAGATAGTCTTGTGTTTATTAATGAAACTGTTAATCCTAAGAACGCTGACAAGTTATCGGGTATTCCCAATATAAGTACACTGAAGAGTATTTTTCTTACATGGTAGCGGTCAGGTCTACGGGTGACGCAAACAATGTGGTGCAAACAGTGCTCGGGAAACATTGCGCTTGTACATGTGTCTTGGGGCAGCGTGCATATTCATCCGCTCTCCCTTTTTATTTTTCAGAGTTTTTTTTCTAACGACTATGGCCACATTCACACTGAGGCTGAACAAGGTTACATCAAACACGTTTATCGGACCAACATAGACTGTAAAATAACCAACGTCCTAAGCGTTTAACAGGGTGATTAAACTTCAAACAAGCGTGTTTTATAAATACACACATGTATTTAACTAGTAAACATAAGTGCCTAAAACATGTATATAGACTTATGCTATAATGTTATAATCTCCAAGTGTTTAATATCTGATATGTAAAAGTGTTTTTAATTCAAATGTCGAAATTTGCGCTCTATACAGTGAACAAGAACCGAGAGGAAACACTTCTCAGAGTGATCTTGTTCGGCTGGAAGCCATGCACGTGATTGGTGGACTGAATCGACTGTAGTTTAGAGTAAATGTTGTTGTCTGGCTTTCCATCGCAGCAGATGAATAGTTATTGGTGACCTGGTTTGATTCAGCAACAAATCGCTATCTGGCGGTGACACGGTCGCCATGTTTTCGATTTTGTACGTAATCAAAACGACGATCCCGTTTAATACATAAATGAAACAGCCTTTCGAATTTGTTCAGGTTAAATAAGAAAACGAAGCTGATCCGATTTTGTTCGGCCCAGTGTTACTACTCGCGTAACTGGAACATGTTTATATTAACAAGAACAGTTTATACACATTTTCACGTTTGCCTGTAAAACACTTTTATCTATCAGATATTAAACACCTATGTATTATAGCATTATATTACAGGCCTATATACACGTTTCAAACACTTATGTTTAATATATGTGTATATTTGTTAAACATGCTTGTTTGAAGGTTAATCACCCATTAAACACGTTGGGTGTTGGTCCTTTTACAGTGTAGTGTGACGTCGGATGTTGACATTGGCGTTTGCGTGAGATCATTGATCCAGGTTTACGTCTTGTCTTTGTCAGATAAAATCCACCCTGTTCCCGGTCAGACGTTTACTATAGGGGATTACGGTACCGCCGACGGTGGAACATCTTACGCCCTACTGAAGAAAATCATTGGTGAAAAAGAGCACAGCTAAATAATTATTTTTTTAATATTTATTTCATTGGTGTATTGTATCGATCTCAAGGATATTTTACTTACACCACTGCGATCACCATTATGGTGTGAGGAACCCGAGCTGAACCATGAGGGAATCTATTGCCAGGTTCCTGAACGACCTTCCCACGAACGACCGGGGAGGAAGCCAGTCACAGCTGGACTTGAACTCAAGGCGCAAGTAAACAAATTAGAACAGACAACGTCGCTTGGTTGTGTACAGCGTAAATGCAATGCTTGTCTGATAGGAAATATTTGTCATGATGCATCTGCCTTTGAATTGTTAGACCCACTGTAATATTGAAAATTTTTTTCATGTCAATTCACGGCACATAAAAAGGTGTTTATTTGTGGACCTCTTCACTGAAGGCCTTAGTATCCAGTTTTTATGTTTTTCCCGGTGTATACTGAGTTAGCGTGCTTATCCCATTGTTCATGTGATATCCAGTTATTACGCATATCTTTCGTGCCAGACGAAAGTCAGTTTATAAATTTGGTATTAATCCGAATCAAGGCTGTAACATGGAGTCAAAAGATGGAAATGTCGATTAAATATCCCCAGTTATACATTAATTACCGATTTTATTGATATCTTAAAGGGGAAACGACCTGAATCACCCATGCTTTCAGGACATACTGGGCCAATATCGGTTAGCACCGGGCTATATCAAACGCACGAGAGGCATGGGGTCATGTTATCATCGAGTGACGTCTGCTTCCATCTGAGACCGTTGGATGCATTCGCAATTAGCGTCCTTGGACACGATGTCATCAACACGCATCTGCTTTGTAACGGCTGTTTCTCATTATCAGCTCGGTGTGGTTACATGCTAGTCCCAGTATAATGTTGAAATATTATGTTTATTATTGCATCTTTCATCATCACGCAACAACAACAAAAATATTTGGTTGTTTTACGTACAGCTCAGCTCCGAAAGAAGCACGGTAACACTCTACCAATCCAGGTAGTGTACGAAGACCAGCCTACTAATGACTTTAAACCGGCGTTTCTCCGAGCTCAAGGTACTAGTATTTATTAATTTATTTATTTGATTGGTGTTTTACGCTGTACCCAAGTATATTTTACTTGTTGGGCCTACGACGGCGGCCAGTTATGGTGGGAGGAAACCGAGCAAAGCCCGGGGAAAACCCACGACCATCCGCATTTTGCTGGCGTCAAGGTACTACTACGAAAAAGAGGATAATGCGGGAGCAAACGGATACACTCTCAACATCACACCACTGTAACTTTATCAAAAATTTTATCAAAAAATAATAATTTTAACTTTTCATGACGTCTTCGAACAAATATATTTCAATTATTGAGCTGTGACCTCACAGGCGCCGAACAGTATATATATGGTTCATAAAAAAACATTAAATACAGATAGAAGGTTGAGGACGCGCTGGTGTTATTTCCCGGGATTTCTTCATGTCCTGTTTCCTTCACGAAAACACTTCGGAACATGGGGAAAGGGCACTGGTTTTACTCTGGGTTGTCCGCTTTTTTCCACTCTGAAAGGATTTAAGACTTCCCTTTGTAGACTTCACTGACACATGGCACGCAAAGGACATGAGATGTTTTCGATGCTGCGTAAAGCTTCCGACTGTGTAGATCAACTCGATCCCTGTGAACAACTGTGTTGGACATTGTTTGCTGTTTTCAGGACTTGTTCCAGGCGTCTCTGGCTTGACACAGGAATTCTCGAATGTCTTTGTCCTGGCTTCCGGCTGCAGTTTCTACTCTCAGTGTCTTCCGCCGTGCAGCCTCGATTTGGTTATTTGCTTTAATGCTGTTCATTGGCTAAGCAGACGGTGAGTGTAATTGAGGATATATATCTTCACATTATTATTTTATTAATCACATGAGATCATTCTTTAAGGTACACATAGAAAAGACAAGCGTAGTCAGATAGCGGAAAGGTGGATACAACTCATGGTATCTTGAAAGAATATTCTGCACAGAGAAACTCACACAACAGTGTGTCAGATATTAAGACCAGAAGTAATACATATACATGTAGTACTAGATACAGTTCTTTTTTTCACACATGTTAATGGACGGAGAGCTACACGTAGACAGCAAATGCTATAAAATTGGACACATAATTCCTCAGTTAAATATTGCACTAAGTAAGGACTTTTCGCTCAATAAAAACACCGGGTATCTCTTAAGTTATATCTCGTAATCCTTTTATTCGTTTACTTATTTGATTGAGGTTTTGCGCCGTACACAAGAATTTTTCACTTATACAACGGCGACCAGCATCATGGTGGGAGGAAACCGGGAAGAGCTCGGAGGAAAACCAGGGGAATGGCAGACCTGTTCCACATTTTAAGGTATAGATCACCATAGCTCCCATATAATGGTAACACGTCTTTTCCTTGAATACATGGACATGTTCAGATCTGAATGAAACCTTTGAATATAGTCGAGTGAGTATATATATTGGAGGGGGGGGGGGGCTCCGTGGCTCAATCGGTAAGAGCGCTAACGCAGCCCAATGACCGATGGCCTCCCACAAATGCGGTCGCTGTGAGTTCAAAGCCCAGATCATGCTGGCTTCCACTCCGGCCGCTCGTGGGAAGGTCTGCCAGGAACCTTCGGATGATCGTGGATTTCCTTTGCCCGGTTTCCTTTCACAATAATGCTGGCTGTCGTCGCATAAGTGAAATATTGCTGAGTATGGCGTAAAACGCCAATCAAATAAATAAATATATATTTTTGTCCGAGATATGCAAAAATCCGCATACAGCACGCATATAAATCCGAAAGAGTTTTGAGACACAAATTAAGAGAATAATTTGGTTGATATAACTAAAAAACACATTTTGTTGACCCACTTAGGATGATCGACAGTTGCATTTCTTTGTTGCGATTTTCGCAAATATGTCCAGAGAGTAAATGGTGCTATAACAGAGAACATCTACATGTAGAGACGAAAAACTTGCCTAAAATTTTATACACACCTTCAGACTTATATCATATCATTTCTGGAATTTCGTTACAGTAACAAAAGTAACGTCTCAATATTGTCCGAACTCGGTCCTAAAGGACGAAAGAGACAGAGTTAGCAATCCCGTCTTGCTTTGGGCAAAATGGGCTCTCCTTGAATCCTACGCTGTTCACAGGTTTACGTTGTGTTTCTTTGTCATTCTAGTTTCCAAGTTTCCTGCTCGTCGTTATATCCCAGTACATCCAAGGAAGATTCATATCTTGCATGCATGAAACAGTCGGAAACGGATTGGATGCAGTTTCTATTGATGAGGTCAAAGGAACTTAAGCCGGGTAAGGAATCAGCATATATCTTTCAGTGCGTCGTAAAACTACAGTGGAATGAAAAAATAAGCAAAAGAAATACAGCGTTTGCTGAATGGTCTCCTTGCCATGCCTTATTATATTCGGTAGAGAAAATCAAAGTTTCTCGACAGAGTTCATATTATTGCCTTCAAGATGTTTAGAAAATCTTAACACAATTTCTAGGCCGAGTGTTAATATGATTCTATTACTCGAAAAGGTTATCTAGACGATCTGATAAGTTCCAAGAGGATTGCTTGAAATAATGGGTAAACAGAATGCTGTTTTTGTCTCCATTAAAGCAAAAGCAAAGTAGTTTTGAAAACCTAAACAGCAATAAATGGAAAGGATAATGTAGTTAACGTGATCCTTGATTGGATACGATACATGCTAAACGTCAGCAAGGTTAAAGCATTGAGGGCCCACTTTCACAAAATTTCGGACAGCAATTTCCCTTAACATTTTTTCGTAAAAGACGATATCTAGGATATACTTTTGTGAAACAGCCCACTGATATACAAATATGATTTCTCATTGTGCTCTCCATATAAACGATGCCTCGGCACAGCATAGGGGTGGCTAAATCGTGGTTTGTTTGAGTGGCAGAGTACAAAGATGATAGAATCGCGATTTGTTGGAGTAAGGGCGCACAGGAATGGTAGAATCACGGTTTGTTTGAGTGGCAGAGTACAAAGATGATAGAATCGCGATTTGTTGGAGTAAGGGCGCACAGGAATGGTAGAATCACGGTTTGTTTGAGTGGCAGAGTACAAAGATGATAGAATCGCGATTTTGTTGGAGTAAGGGCGCACAGGAATGGTAGAATCACGGTTTGTTTGAGTGGCAGAGCACAGGAGTGATATAATCGGGTTTTGTTCGAGTGGCAGAGCAAAGAGATGGTAGAATCGCGCTTTGTTCGTGTGGTAAAGCATAGGGATGGTATAATCGCGGTTTGTTCGAATGGCAGAGCACAGGGATAGTAGAATTGTGGAACAGCGGATGGAGATTTGGTTGCTTTTTTAGAATACCTTTTCATTTCCACCAAAGTTATATTTTTCTTCGAAATTCTGATGGTTCGTTAAATACTTGGCGTCCAGCAAACAATTTTAGAACAAACACTTATTATGGGTTCCGCTACCAGACTCGTCCTTTGATCCATGGTAACACAATAAAGACGGAGGTTTGCACGAAGTTGTACGAGACTATCCCGTTTTTATAATGTTTAGGAGGACACCTAATAGTCACAGGCCCCACGAGTTCCCCGGATGACGATCGTGTCCAACTGCCGACTGCTGATGAGCACTGCACAGGAGTATGGAAAGGCCTGCTTGACGATGGATACATTAGCAAGGTAAGTGATTTGTATGCATTATAGGTATACATTACAGGTGTCTCTCATTACAGGTATCTCTGAGGTTGTCGCATGGGGTGTATACGACAACCATGGCGATACTCTAAAGTCAGTTAACTGCCTCTGGGCAATTTGTCAGTGGTATAAGGACCTCGATTTCTATACACAAGGGAGACAATGGCTTGTGGTGTAGTGGTTAGATGTTTAGTTTCATGGGCGTATTTATTTGTTTCCACTTGACCCCTTGCATTATATTGTATAGTTCCCAGGGCAGCCGATCAATTCCTAACCAATAAAGATGCTCCATGGCGTTCCATGACACAGGAATCTCTCAACAATACGGTTGCTGTGAATTTTTGGTGTTTCACATATTATTCTACAAATAAAAATACTCACCAGATGCATTTTTGTTTTGGGGCCTTCCTGTGTTATCAAGAGAATAGTGCAAAATAAAACTAGGACAGCTCACTTAGTTTATGACTGGTATATACGAACATCTGTTTCAACGCCTGGATTAACTGGTTTCCAGTTAATAAACAAGTACTAAATCAGATCTATGTCCAGTTGATGATCCATGAATGTGATATTCTACCACGTCTGATTTGTCCGTTTACAGAATTTTCATATCCATTTGCCAGAAAGTCTTTCCCTTAGCCTTCCCAAGATATGCCTTGAATGAGGCCGACGATGCGTTAAGCTATAATCATTTGTTCCTTTATTGTTTTATTGATTAATGTCTAAATAGTGATTTGAATACTTCGCTTATCATTTTAGGTTGAGTTCGAAAATACACACCTGCCAATCCATTTTCGGTCTCACGAAGAATTGGTAAAGCCTTTAGCTGAGAAAGACTCACCTGTATCAAGAAGTGGTCTCGTTCCTGTTATTGTAGATACCCAGTACATTTTCAGCCCACACCGACGAAGAATTGAAACTCTGAAGCAAAGCAGTGGATTTGGTACGCAAGTTTATAACCCGATGAGTTTCGAAACAGTATTTTTGATTTGATTTGTTTATTTGTTTGATTGGTGTTTTACGCCATACTCAAGAATATTTCACTTATACGGTGGCGGCCAACTAGTTGGCCTAGTTTTGCACTATACTTATTGGTCAGCCAGATCGTAATTTGCATTGGAAATTCAAAACTTTTCACATTGGGAGTAGGTCTGTACATATAGTAACGATATATAAATTTGCAGTTTGATCGATTTGGCTGTTTTTGAAGAGAAGATTTTTAAAGTTACCAATAAAATTTGAAATGGTCACCAAGCCAAGTGACCAGCCAAAACCTCGAAAGTACGGTACCAAAAGTTTTCTAACCCATGCAGTATGTTGAAGGTCAAGTTTGGATTCCTTACTTTCTCCAGTTTTTGAGAAGGTTTGGAGCTCAGAGTATACAAACATAGGCTTTCAATAGTGGTCCTAATAACTCCAACAGGTGTTCAGCCAGAACGGCGTGGACCCCGAATAAACAGTTCAAGCTTTGTCTAAAATCTAGTCCACGTATCTAATTCTTTTAGTATATTGAAGAGGACGGGTTAACAAATGCAACGGTGATTTCTTGCGATGCATAATAGAATTTAGAAGGGAAAGTTACTTCGAATTCGAGTAAAATAAAAGAAGACTCTGAAAATACTTTGACTTAATCCTTATATATATGTTAGCCACACACGTAAAAGCAGTTAAATTATACAGCGTGTGTACGGATAATATCGGTAATGAATTGTCTAAAGATGCCACATAAGTTGTATCTACAAGTTTATATAACTGCGGTCTCTTTAAAACATAAAGCTATTTAACACCTGCAACATAATTCCTTTTTTTGAAGTAGTTTACAGAAGATATGAATGTTAAAATGTAAATAAAAACCATGTTAAATTGCACAGTGGCTAAAATTGATCACATCCAGAAATACAACAGATATACGGAAACGTTTCCCTATCTTCTCCAAATGTTCTGTTTCCGAACAGCAATGTGTTTTTTCAGAACCACTGTTTGATCATCATTTGATCATCGTTACCGTCGTTATCATCCTGATCACATTAATCACCCGGAAGATGGTCGTTGGTTTCCCCCGGACTTCGCCCGGTTTCCTCCCACCATAATGGTGGCCTCCGTCGTATAAGTGATATATTTTTGATTACGGCGTAAAACATCAATCAAATATATCAATAAATAAACATCCTGCTTATCCTCTTCGAGGTTGTCTCAATTATCCGTATCATCCTTATGATTCTGATCATCCTTATCATCCTCATCGCCTTTATCATCCCGATTGTCCCAAACATCCTTATCATCCTCATCATCCTTATCATCCTGATCAGTTTTTATCATCCTCATCATCTTGATTATCGTGTTTAATGCAGTATGTTATGAATTGGGCACGGCATCGGCTTCGTGAGGAATTGGATCTCCTTTATTTGCGAAAATGCTCTTTCGACCATTGACACATATGAACTTTTGATTAAATCTTATCAAATGAACGACATAAGTTTGTTGGAAACTTGTATAGGTTACAAAGATCGGTAAGTTAAAGCCTTGGGAACATTTGCTGTCAAATCGCCAAGTCCGACATTCGCAATCCCCTCGTAATGCAAATCGGGGCGTTGGATCTCGACAGTCACACGATAAATTTTCATAACAAAATGAAACATTAGTTCCCGTAAGAATACATAACAAACAATATACAGAAATGGATACACTCCGTAAGGAGAGAAAACATGCATGTGACTACCATTTCCTTTATCTTATGAATTGTTACCAACTGCATGTCAACCTTTTGGCAATCTTCCTTTCAGATGAAGCAGATTGCAAAGAGAACGCTGATATAATTGCCAGAGAATTTCGGTCGTGGCAGGAGAATTCTCTCTACCAAGGGTTGGAAGAACACAGATCCGAGACAGAGAAGAACGAAATTCTCAACCTGTTCTATGATCGACTGGGGGAAGTGTTTTCTAAGGATCTGTCTAAACACTGCCCTGATCTCTTGCAAATTTGTCTGGTTGCCAGGAAAGAAGGGAAAAAGCAGAAATAGATTCAAAAAAATGCAATGATATTAGTTGCAATTTCCTAGACGTTACTGAATTAGAATTATCAATAGTCCTGTGTTGACATCAAATTTAATGAAAATTTCAACTGGCCGTGAAATATTCATGTTTACTCAGATATATTGTAATACTTTATACAACACAACTGAATTTGTGATAAACATTTGCTTCATGCTTATCACCGTTGTATTGCATGTGTTTTCATGTATTAGCAGGCCTTGTTTTGGGCGATCAATGTGGCTGCCCCGTGATTCGGTCAATGACGTGATTTAACTTACTACTATATTAAAAAGACAACAGCATAGAGAGTAAAACCAGAGCAGCGAGGACCGTGTGATAGTTAAACGATCCCACGTTACCGGTGAGATCCGGCCTCTTGTGAACTTGCCTAATCATGGTTATATTGTAACTATACAAGCAAATATTGAAGAAGTAATAACTTACACCGTCCTTAGCACAATGGCTTACGTAGGATTAGGGAAAAGAATAAATGCAGACTTGTTTTACGCAATTTATTAGATATCATTGGTCAAGCTTCTTTCAGAGGCATTTAGGAGCTGCAGAAACAAGCTAAGAAGGATGACCAACTCGTCGACTCCTGTTGAAACGTCACCAGCAATGCAGTCGAGGAGTTTGTCACCCATAAGTAATGTGCCTTATTAGCTTGTCACTGGTCTAGAATTACTCACAATACTGTGTTGTCATTACGCTTATCAATTTGACAATAACATGAGAGCAATGTAAAGGGGCCTGGTCTCCAGGATATTTAGTTCCTCAGGAGAATTCCCATTTTTGCAGCAATAAAACATAAAACAAGATTTGGAACACACACACTGGCAAAACATTTGGCTCTTCTTCAGCTGCCAGAAAAAAAAACAAAAACAAAAACACACTTAACTGAAAAATGATACATTCGTGCGTCGCGAATTTCTCTAGTCCCATCGTCCATTAATGCACCTTCTCTTTCTTCCGAACTTTCTCGTCATCCTGATGGTAAATTCGTCGACAGGTCAACTAAAGAATTAACACATGGATTCCATACTGGCATCAAAAACACCCCAGCCTCTTCACACGAATGTAATAATTTGTTATCGGCTGGAAATGGTACAGAGACATTGGCCTCTCTCGTTCGACACGAACTTGATAAAGGCTATCGTTTGGGATCTTTTTTCGTCTTCACCATATTCTGTGTACCGAACTTTCCTTTGGGTGTTGTTGAGCACAAATATTCTCCTAAGGAACGACTCACTGTAGATTTGTCAGCTCTTCACAGCGTACTGTATTTGTACTATATTTATCATCGTTTGGTTTTTGATCACGATCTAGCCCGAAAATTGTTGATTACCTATCAGTTGCTATTTGGTTAATCCTACATAACAATTACGATGTATGTCATGTCGTCCACGTGCTCGACGATTTCATTTCCATAGATTCTGAATGCTACAGCAGAAAGGACTATGGCCTTGTTGACTGATGTGTTTAACAAACTCTGTTTCCCATTATCAGAAAAGAAAACAATAGGGCCGGTTCAGGTAATCAAATACCTGTGTATCAGGTAATCAAATACCTGAGTATTACTTTGGACTCCATTAACACGGAGGCTTTTCTATCTGCTGATAAAGTTTAGTGGATTATGGCCATAACAGACACATGTGCTAAACTTTGAAGGGCTTTGGGACCATTTGAACTTTGCTTGTCGAGTCATACCTGCAGGTCGTTTCTTTGTTTCCTACTTCAACTCGCTAGTTTCCTCAGTTAGGCAGCCTCATCATCGGATTACTTTATCCAGTGACTGCAGGCAGTTCTTTTTATGTGGTATCTATTCTTAGTGGAGTGGAATGGTGTATTTTTTTCTTGCATACTAATATCAACAGATCTGTTACCATGAAGTTGTTTACGTCACACTCCATTACAGGATTTGCAGCAGTTTATGATAATAAGTGGTTCTGTGACACGTGACCGGCCTGTGTAAGCAGCATCACTAATCATAAGGCATTTGTGATTTGGAAGGAATTATATCCTGTTGTGGTGGCTGATATATGTTGTTGGGCACATCTTGGTGCAAGTAGCCCTTGGTGTTTCTCTGTATTAATAGTCACACAGTCAACGGCATAGTGAAAGGTCGCTAGCCGCACAAAGCAGTTATATAGGTGATACGACGTTCTATGTGGTGCGCTGCTGAGGGAAATTTCCATGTCTTATTTTTCATTTACTGGTACTTTGGGGGACACATGCTCAGACAAAATTTGCATGCACCTATTTACCACATCCGACGCTCGGCTTACAACTGCTATTACATGGCAACAACAACGCTGACAGCTTTTGACATGCACCTATACCACCGAGGTTCGGCTAACAACTGCCATCACATGGTGACGTCAGCGCAGACTGCATTTGCATGCACCTGAATACTACAGACCACGCTCGGCTTGCAACCGAAGTCTCATTTTAGCTGGAACTGATTTTGTGAAAACTCCGTTACAGGTCACCTGGTAATAAGAAAACGTTATGTTTTGTCAATCTTCAAATAATGAACACACACAAGGTGCCATTGCATGTTTCTACCGATTATTCAGAGAAAGAAGGTTATTGAGTCGAACTGGCTGTCCATCATTTAACCCCAGCTCCGCTCTAAGGCACGTGGCTTTACAAGGCGTATACTGCATCATGTTTGAGTGTAATATTGATTAATAACGATATTGCTGATGTTATTTATTCATGTTTTGAGAGCGAATCACTCGTGACCAAGATTGTACGCTGGGCAGTTATTGTCTACGGTCCTCTGCTATGTTGAAGTCAATGTCAAGGTCAGTGTCAGTGAGATCCCACGTATCCGAACAACTGAAGGCACAAGTTTTATAAACTTTCACCATATCTTCTGGACCAGTTGAATTCTTATCCACAGAAATATCATTTCCATCCACCTCCGTCTTTTCGTCGTCTTTGAAAACTGTTCATTGCTTCTCTTTGCATGAATCCGTCCTAATTTTTATATTTTATATGTTTTTCTTTAGTTCTTTGGTGGTTTGTCTTATTTGTACTTTTCGGAATCTGGTCTTGCAATTATTGACCCGGAACGCTCATTTTAGTTGAGGTGTGCTGTGCGATTGTCGGCTTCGATGCTTAGTTAATTATTTTTCAGTTTCTGAACTGCGAAAGTCATTTTTCTGCTAAAATGGGATGACATTCTTTATTGCGTAGACGATCTTCCAATGGTTCCAAATGACTTCAGCCACCAGGGTAAACACATTTCTACCTATTTATTAGTATTTATAGAATTCATATAGATCATAATTCTCGTTTTCATCTTGCCGTCAATTTTATTTGACAATTTCCCAAACTTCTTTGAACCATTTACATGAAGAATTCTGGTTATTTTTCACATATCCTTGTGTGTAAACTGCATGCTCTCGTCTGAGAACGCTTTTCTACTTTTCTGGGTTTCAACAATCCCTCTTTATTTACATCGCAACAGTGCAGACGTCCCATGTGTTTGCTTTTCTGAGGAAAGAATTCTTTTCTCTTTTGAGCACAGACAATAGTAGAACCATGGTTTATGCTTTTGTTACATTATTCGATTTCGATAAACGTTTTTTTTTTCTGCTTGTAAACGAAAAGTCTGAATTGTGTCCACAATTGTAATATAGTCGCATTGTTTTAAAGGAGTCCATTTCCTGTGTGTTTCTGTCCAGAAATGATATCAGGTTCTAACGCTCCTACATCTGCTTCATACGAATATAATACTAATACAGTTTGGGTTTTAGTATATCAGACACTGGGTGAGACTCTAAACATTTAAAATCTCTGATACTCTTGAATACATAAAGGCGTGTTCAATTAAACTGACACCCCTTGATGTCACATTACCTTTCCCTTTATCTTGTCCAATTTTACTATTTATAATAAACATCCTTTTTTCTGCATAGATTCTGGGAATTCTATCATAAAATGTGCCTTTGAGCATCGCAGGGATAACAAGATCATTTAATATCTGATGATGATGATTTGTTTGCATAACTGCTCCATTCTAGTGAATGAGGGGCGCCAAAACTAAATGTATACGGTATTAGATCTAAACATTGGGTGATACCGTACTAATATGCACCAAACCTTATATACACCCATACACGCTATACACATACAGAGTGAGATGTGAACATCATACAGATAGTAACTTCATCCAGCGAAAAATATCATGCAAGGAGTGACATCACACAGATGATAAAGCAAATATGAAGCTAGGAATATCGTGGAGACGGGACAGTTTGGTTGGGATGTCTTACCGGCTTTAACACCGCATCCAAGATAGGATTAGGGACACCTGCACAAAGTAGAATAGAGTATTATTCAGCCCTCTGGGCTCTAAAGTCTGCACAAGAGAATACAACATGGGAAATCAATTCCTCAACCTGACAATTGTAACCGGATGTAAATGTATGTAATTGGACCAGACATAAATGTTGAGGACTCGTCATCCAAATCCATGAAATTTGTTAACAGTTTGTCAAACTCTATGCATGACGTAGGCCTCAATAATGTACAACATAGAGAGTAAAAGCAGAACAGGGACGACTAACAAACAATAACAGGGAAAGAATGTTAATGGGCCAGGTATCGCAGATTTTTCGTCCACCAGCAGAATGCTGGCTTATGCTGAAATACAATATAGAAGCTCCCCCATGTCACAGGATGGCTGGTGAATAGAGGGTACAGGGCTTACGAGACATTTCTCGCACGATAAAACTGTGTGAGGCGGTTGGATTTGGCACACCGCGTTGCTAATAATGTGTAACCTTTTGATAGGTGTTGGCTTGTTGGAGCGAATTCGAGTACATAAGGCCCACGTATTCATATGTCATTTGTCTATGAGGATTTTAAGAACCATACCTTGCTATAGCCACAATAAATAATCCAGGGTATGATGCACCAGGGAACCGTTATAAAATGCGGGCGCAACAGCAAGTTAGGAGTAGTAAAACTGTTCGGCAGGTGGACATGAACTTCAGTCCATTTCTCCGGGAAGGGGCAAATGAATTCTCCAGCCAAGTGCACAATCATCATGTGATGGTGGAAACTGTAGCACCACTTGTCCTGGACATCTTAGGTAAGTGAAGGTTGTACAGGTCTCATTTTGCCTGAACTTTGGCGTCGAAACGGACATCCGTATACCAGCCGACGACCAAAATAGGCGTCCCTGTTCAACAATCCATTCTGGTATATCACAGATATTAGATTGTTTCCGAAATAACATAATACTGTCCAACCTTTTTGGCTCATTTTTTAACCGCTTACTCACCGATTGTTATTTTTAATAGTCACACAATACCAGAGTGTTTTATTCATTTATTTTATTAGCGTATTCAAGAAGTCAAATGTAGGCAAAACATTGAGAATGAACAGTAGACTACAGTTTAACCCCAAATTACTTAAGATGGAAATGGTCCGACCTTCGGACAACATGTCGGACTGAGGAGGAGACGCTATGATTACAAACCTTAAAACTATCGACAACAACTCTCAAGCTGTGTATTTATAACTGTAAGAAGCCCTACGTTGTCATAAATCAACTGTGCGGTAAGAGATATTCTCTAAATCACAAGGACTGTTGCAGCTGAGATTGAGAGACATTGAAAAAATTGTCAAGCCACAAGAATTACACGTATTTAATGAAGAGTAGAGACAGATCTAGGTAAACAACATAAACAAAGAGGCTCCACACGGTGAAAGCTTCCCTAACCTCCTCCCATGCTACTGAACGATGCTTAAATTTTTAACCAGTGATAAACGCAAAAATCCTTCGTCGTCATCATGCAGTGATACGAATACCGTCAATATCGACATGAGTAAAAGCAAGCCAGAATCAAAACAATTGAGAGGTATCGGCGAGAGTACATTAGTGGAAGAAGAAAGTGCTGAGGGTGCCCCTGGTAAAGACGACACACAAACAGCTGACAGTGACGGGGATCATAACATTGTTTCACTCAGCATGGCTACGGAAATCAAGAACAGTATGATCACCTCTGGTAAACTTCATTCAGAAATTCAGACAATGAAAAAGCAAGTTATAGGAGTTTTTCAGAAAAAGTGGGAGTTAATGGACGGGCAATTGTGGGACTAGGAGCAAGAAAATACAAAACTTCATAAGGAGGAAATTACAATACTCTAGGAAATGTTCAGTGTAGACAGAAAAGCAGTTGAATATCCCTAGAGGGCCTCCGTAGATGTGAGAGTAAATTAAATGATTTAGCACAATATACCAGAAAATCATCCATGAGGATATGGGGCATAGACGGAGACAAGAAAACTGAGAGCGCTGACCACTGGGTACATAAAGTGGTGTGGCTTCCTCCAAATGGACTTCATATGGCTGTTTCGGTCAGAGATATAGATACAGCCCATCAACTGGTACCGATCAAGGGGGATAATCCAAGATGCCGAACAATTATTGTCAAATTTCTGGGACGAAGCCATAAAACTGAGGCAATAAAAACACAATATGTCATAAAAGAGGACCTCACACAGGAAAGCCAAGCTCTCCAGAGAAAAACTGAGGAATGTGTCCAGGTGTCTTCACCATGGTCTTCACAAGAAAAAACATTTGCTAAATCTTTTGATTTTCACATCCATAAAATATGAAAGGAGAGGAAGAGCAGCTTCATACTCATTATTAACATAATACATGTATCATATATAGACCTTGTGGCGCTATAAACTAGATAGCATCTTTTACAAGAGTACTTGTGAAAAAAGTGAGGAGGCTTCGTGAAAGTGGCCCGTGCCTCTGTTTGGCGGGAGTTCAAAAACGGAGGACCAGCTAACGGAGACGAAAATTAACAGACAACTGACTGCATGCTTTGTGGATAAAGTGTCTGACGAGAACGAGGTTTCTTCTTTGTTGAATCTTGTATTTTACCTGGCCTGAATCTGTTTTCACTCAGGTGAAAACTGTTTCAAGATAAGCACCATTTCAACATGATAATAACAGGAAATAAAGAAAAAAGTTTCAAAAAAATTTAAAAAATCCGGTTTTCTGACCGATGACTAGGATTCTATATCGATACATATACACATCTGGTCTAGTGTTGTCTTTTCTTTTAAAAAAATTCCAGTTTTCTGACTTATTGGTCATTTTTGGTCTTTCACTTGATTGCTTTACTGAATGTAACGGAATGTGTTGTTTTGAACTTTTTTCCTTGCGATTATGGACAACTGCTGTTCATTTTTCTTTTTATTTTCAGACTGTGATGTTTGGACCGTTTATAATAGTGTTAAACATGTATAATTGTTTTGATTTGTATGTTTTACAGGATGCCTTATTCAAGTGTAGAAGAATAATAGTGTTTAGACTAAAGGTGGCATTCATGAGGAAAAAGTCCAGAGTCCAAAGATTAAAGCGTATATCGACAGGCTGGAAGATAGTCTTGTGTTTATTAATGAAACTGTTAATCCTAAGAACGCTGACAAGTTATCGGGTATTCCCAATATAAGTACACTGAAGAGTATTTTTCTTACATGGTAGCGGTCAGGTCTACGGGTGACGCAAACAATGTGGTGCAAACAGGGCTCGGGAAACATTGCGCTTGTACATGTATCTTGGGGCAGCGTGCATATTCATCTGCTCTCCCTTTTTATTTTTCAGAGTTTTTTTTCTAACGACTATGGCCACATTCACACTGAGGCTGAACAAGGTTACATCAAACACGTTTATCGGACCAACATAGACTGTAAAATAACCAACGTCCTAAGCGTTTAATGGGTGATTAAACTTCAAACAAGCGTGTTTTAAAAATACACACATGTATTTAACTAGTAAACATAAGTGCCTAAAACATGTATATAGACTTATGCTATAATGTTATAATCTCCAAGTGTTTAATATCTGATATGTAAAAGTGTTTTTAATTCAAATGTCGAAATTTGCGCTCTATACAGTGAACAAGAACCGAGAGGCCACACTTCTCAGAGTGATCTTGTTCGGCTGGAAGCCATGCACGTGATTGGTGGACTGAATCGACTGTAGTTTAGAGTAAATGTTGTTGTCTGGCTTTCCATCGCAGCAGATGAATAGTTATTGGTGGCCTGGTTTGATTCAGCAACAAATCGCTATCTGGCGGTGACACGGTCGCCATGTTGTCGCGGAAACCAAACTGTTTTCGATTTTGTACGTAATCAAAATGACGATCCCGTTTAATACATAAATGAAACAGCCTTTCGAATTTGTTCAGGTTAAATGAGAAAACGAAGCTGATCCGATTTTGTTCGGCCCAGTGTTACTACTCACGTAACTGGAGCATGTTTATATTAACAAGAATAATTTATACACCGTACATTTTCACGTTTGCCTGTAAAACACTTTTATCTATCAGATATTAAACACCTATGTATTATAGCATTATATTATAGGCTTATATACACGTTTCAAACACTTATGTTTAATATATGTGTATATTTGTTAAACATGCTTGTTTGAAGGTTAATCACCTATTAAACACGTTGGGTGTTGGTCCTTTTACAGTGTAGTGTGACGTCGGCTGTTGACATTGGCGTTTGCGTGAGGTCATTGATCCAGGTTTACGTCTTGTCTTTGTCAGATAAAATCCACCCTGTTCCCGGTCAGACGTTTACTATAGGGGATTACGGTACCGCCGACGGTGGAACATCTTACGCACTACTGAAGAAAATCATAGGTGAAAAAGAGCACAGCTAAATAATTATTTTTTTAATATTTATTTCATTGGTGTATTGTATCGATCTCAAGGATATTTTACTTACACCACTGCGATCACCATTATGGTGTGAGGAACCCGAGCTGAGCCATGAGGGAATCTATGGCCAGGTTCCTGAACGACCTTCCCACGAACGACCGGGTAGGAAGCCAGTCACAGCTGGACTTGAACTCAAGGCGTAAGTAAACAAATTAGAACAGACAAACGTCGCTTGGTTGTGTACAGCGTAAATGCAATGCTTGTCTGATAGGAAATATTTGTCATGATGCGTCTGCCTTTGAATTGTTAGACCCACTGTAATATTGAAAATTTTTTTCATGTCAATTCACGGCACATAAAAAGGTGTTTATTTGTGGACCTCTTCACTGAAGGACTTAGTATCCAGTTTTTATGTTTTTCCCGGTGTATACTGAGTTAGCGTGCTTGTCCCATTGTTCATGTGATATCCAGTTATTACGCATATCTTTCGTGCCAGACGAAAGTCAGTTTATAAATTTGGTATTAATCCGAATCAAGGCTGTAACATGGAGTCAAAAGATGGAAATGTCGATTAAATATCCCCAGTTATACATTAATTACCGATTTTATTGATATCTTAACGGGGAAACGACCTGAATCACCCATGCTTTCATTACATACTGGGCCAATATCGGGTAGCACCGGGCTGTATCAAACGCACGAGAGGCATGGGGTCATGTCATCATCGAGTGACGTCTGCTTCCATCTGAGACCGTTGGATGCATTCGTAATTAGCGTCCTTGGACACGCTGTCATCAACCCGCATCTTCTTTGTAACGGCTGTTTCTCATTATCAGCTCGGTGTGGTTACATGCTAGTCCCAGTATAATGTTGAAATATTATGTTTATTATTGCATCTTTAATCATCACGCAACAACAACAAAAATATTTGGTTGTTTTACGTACAGCTCAGCTCCGAAAGAAGTACGGTAACACTCTACCGATCCAGGTAGTGTACGAAGACCAGCCTACTAATGACTTTAAACCGGCGTTTCTCCGGGCTCAAGGTACTAGTATTTATTAATTTATTTATTCGATTGGTGTTTTATGCTGTACCCAATTATATTTTACTTGTTGGTCCTACGACGGCGGCCAGTTATGGTGGGAGGAAACGAGGAAACCGAGCAAAGCCCGGGGAAAACCCACGACCATCCGCATTTTGCTGGCGTCAAGGTACTATTACGAAAAAGAGGATAATGCGGGAGCAAACGGATACACTCTCAACATCACACCACTGAAACTTTATGAAAAATTTTATCAAAAAATAATAATTTTAACTTTTCATGACGTCTTCGAACAAATATATTTCAATTATTGAGCTGTGACCTCACAGGCGCCGAACAGTATATATATAGTTCATAAAAAAACATTAAATACAGATAGAAGGTTGAGGACGCGCTGGTGATATTTCCCGGGATTTCTTCATGTCCTGTTTCCTTCACGAAAACACTTCGGAACATGGGGAAAGGGCACTGGTTTTACTCTGGGTTGTCCGCTTTTTTCCACTCTGAAAGGATTTAAGACTTCCCTTTGTAGACTTCACTGACACATGGCACGCAAAGGACATGAGATGTTTTCGATGCTGCGTAAAGCTTCCGACTGTGTAGATCAACTCGATCCCTGTGAACAACTGTGTTGGACATTGTTTGCTGTTTTCAGGACTTGTTCCAGGCGTCTCTGGCTTGACACAGGAATTCTCGAATGTCTTTGTCCTGGCTTCCGGCTGCAGTTTCTACTCTCAGTGTCTTCCGCCGTGCAGCCTCGATTTGGTTATTTGCTTTAATGCTGTTCATTGGCTAAGCAGACGGTGAGTGTAATTGAGGATATATATCTTTGATTATCACATGAGATCATTCTTTAAGGTACACATAGAAAAGTGTAGTCAGATAGCTGTGATGAACGGTATCTAGAAAAGGTGGATACAACTCATGGTATCTTGAAAGAATATTCTGCACAGAGAAACTCACACAACAGTGTGTCAGATATTAAGACCAGAAATAATACATATACATGTAGTACTAGATACAGTTCTTTTTTTCACACATGTTAATGGACGGAGAGCTACACGTAGACAGCAAATGCTATAAAATTGGACACATAATTCCTCAGTTAAATATTGCACTAAGTAAGGACTTTTCGCTCAATAAAAACACCTGGTATCTCTTAAGTTATATCTCGTAATCCTTTTATTCGTTTACGTATTTGATTGAGGTTTTGCGCCGTACACAAGAATTTTTCACTTATACAACGGCGACCAGCATGATGGTGGGAGGAAACCGGGAAGAGCTCGGAGGAAAACCAGGGGAATCGGCAGGATGCTGGCAGACCTGTTCCACATTTTAAGGTATAGATCACCATAGCTCCCATATAATGGTAACACGTCTTTTCCTTGAATACATGGACATTTTCAGATCTGAATGAAACCTTTGAATATAGCCGAGTGAGTATATATATTGGAGGGAGGGGGGGGTGGCTCCGTGGCTCAATCGGTAAGAGCGCTAACGCAGCCCAATGACCGATGGCCTCCCACAAATGCGGTCGCGGTGAGTTCAAAGCCCAGATCATGCTGGCTTCCACTCCGGCCGCTCGTGGGAAGGTCTGCCAGGAACCTTCGGATGATCGTGGATTTCCTTTGCCCGGTTTCCTTTCACAATAATGCTGGCTGTCGTCGCATAAGTGAAATATTGCTGAGTATGGCGTAAAACGCCAATCAAATAAATAAATATATATTTTTGTCCGAGATATGCGAAAATCCGCATACATCACGCATATAAATCCGAAAGAGTTTTGAGACACAAATTAAGAGAATAATTTGGTTGATATAACTAAAAAAACACATTTTGTTGACCCACTTAGGATGATCGACAGTTGCATTTCTTTGTTGCGATTTTCGCAAATATGTCCAGAGAGTAAATGGTGCTATAACAGAGAACATCTACATGTAGAGACGAAAAACTTGCCTAAAAGTTTATACACACCTTCAGACTTATATCATATCATTTCTGGAATTTCGTTACAGTAACAAAAGTAACGTCTCAGTATTGTCCGAACTCGGTCCTAAAGGACGAAAGAGACAGAGTGAGCAATCCCGTCTTGCTTTGGGCAAAATGGGCTTTCCTTGAATCCTACGCTGTTCACAGGTTTACGTTGTGCTTTTTTGTCATTCTAGTTTCCAAGTTTCCTGCTCGTCGTTATATCCCAGTACGTCCAAGGAAGATTCATATCTTGCATGCATGAAACAGTCGGAAGCGGATTGGATGCAGTTTCTATTGATGAGGTCAAAGGAACTTAAGCCGGGTAAGGAATCAGCATATACCTTTCAGTGCGTCGTAAAACTACAGTGGAATGAAAAAATAAGCAAAAGAAATACAGCGTTTGCTGAATGGTCTCCTTGCCATGCCTTATTATATTCGGTAGAGAAAATCAAAGTTTCTCGACAGAGTTCATATTATTGCCTTCAAGATGTTTAGAAAATCTTAACGCAATTTATAGGTCGAGTGTTAATATGATTCTATCACTCGAAAAGGTTATCTGGACGATCTGATAAGTTCCAAGAGGATTGCTTGAAATAATGGGAAAACAGAATGCTGTTTTTGTCTCCATTAAAGCAAAAGCAAAGTAGTTTTGAAAACCAAAACAGCAATAAATGGAAAAGTTAATGTAGTTAACGTGATCCTTGATTGGATACGATACATGCTAAACGTCAGCACGGTTAAAGCATTGAGGGTCCAGTTTCACAAAATTTCGGGAAGCAATTTCTCTTAACAGTTTTTCGTAAAGACGGTATCTATGATATACTTTTGTGAAACAACTCTCTGGTATACAAATATGATTTCTCATTGTGCTCTCCATATAAACGATGCCTCGGCACAGCATAGGGGTGGCTAAATCGCGGTTTGTTCGAGTGGCAGGGTACAAAGATGATAGAATCGCGATTTGTTGGAGTAAAGGCGCACAGGAATCATAGAATCACGGTTTGTTTGAGTGGCAGAGTACAAAGATGATAGAATCGCGATTTGTTGGAGTAAGGGCGCACAGGAATGGTAGAATCACGGTTTGTTTGAGTGGCAGAGTACAAAGATGATAGAATCGCGATTTGTTGGAGTAAGGGCGCACACGAATCGTAGAATCACGGTTTGTTTGAGTGACAGAGCACAGGAGTGATATAATCGGGTTTTGTTCGAATGGCAGAGCAAAGAGATGGTAGAATCGCGCTTTGTTCGTGTGGTAAAGCATGGGGATGGTATAATCGCGGTTTGTTCGAATGGCAGAGCACAGGGATAGCAGAATTGTGGAACAGCAGATGGAGATTTGGTTGCTTTTTTAGAACACCTTTTCATTTCCACCAAAGTTATATTTTTCTTCGAAATTCTGATGGTTCGTTAAATACTTGGCGTCCAGCAAACAATTTTAGCACAAACACTTGTTATGGGTTCCGCTACCAGACTCGTCCTTTGATCCATGGTAACACAATAAAGACGGAGGTTTGCACGAAGTTGTACGAAACTATCCCGTTTTTATAATGTTTAGGAGGACACCTAATAGTCACAGGCCCCACGAGTTCCCCGGATGACGATCGTGTCCAACTGCCGATTGCTGATGAGCACTGCACAGGAGTATGGAAAGGCCTGCTTGACGATGGATACATTAGCAAGGTAAGTGATTTGTATGCATTATAGGTATACATTACAGGTATCTCTCATTACAGGTATCTCTGAGGTTGTCGCATGGGGTGTATACGACAATCCTGGCGATACTCTAAGGTCAGTTAACTGCCTCTGGGCAATTTGTCAGTGGTATAAGGACCTTGATTTCTATACACAAGGGAGACAATGGCTTGTGGTGTAGTGGTTAGATGTTTAGTTTCATGGGCGTATTTATTTGTTTCCACTTGACCACTTGCATTATATTGTATAGTTCCCAGGGCAGCCGATCAATTCCTAACCAATAAAGATGCTCCATGGCGTTCCATGACACAGGAATCTCTCAACAATACGGTTGCTGTGAATTTTTGGTGTTTCATATATTATTCTACAAATAAAAATACTCACCAGATGCATTTTTGTGTTGGCGCCTTCCTGTGTTAGCAGGAGTATAGTGCAAAATAAAACTAGGACAGTTCACTTAGCTTATGACTGGTATATACGAACATCTGTTTCAAAGCCTGAATTAACTGGTTTCCAGTTAATAAACAAATACTAAATCAGATCTATGTCCAGTTGATGATCCATGAATGTGATATTCTACCACGTCTGATTTGTCCGTTTACAGAATTTTCATATCCATTTGCCCAGAAAGTCTTTCCCTTAGGCTTCCCAAGATATGCCTTGAATGAGGCCGACGATGCGTTAAGCTATAATCATTTGTTCTTTTATTGTTTTATTGATTAATGTCTAAATAGTGATTTGAATACTTCGCTTATCATTTTAGGTTGAGTTCGAAAACACACACCTGCCAATCCATTTTCGGTCTCACGAAGAATTGGTAAAGCCTTTAGCTGAGAAAGACTCACCTGTATCAAGAAGTGGTCTGGTTCCTGTTATTGTAGATACCCAGTACATTTTCAGCCCACACCGACGAAGAATTGAAACTCTGAAACAAAGCAGTGGATTTGGTACGCAAGTTTATAACCCGATGAGTTCCGAAACAGTATCTATTTGATTTATTTATTTGTTTGATTGGTGTTTTACGCCATACTCAAGAATATTTCACTTATACGGTGGCGGCCAACTAGTTGGCCTAGTTTTGCACTATACTTATTGGTCAGCCAGATCGTAATTTGCAGTGGAAATTCAAAACTTTTCACATTGGAAGTAGGTCTGTACATATAGTAACGATATATAAATTTTCAGTTTGATCGATTTGGCTGTTTTTGAAGAGAAGATTTTAAAAGTTACCAATAAAATTTGAAATGGTCACCAAGCCAAGTGACCAGCCAAAACCTCGAAAGTACGGTACCAAAAGTTTTCTAACCCATGCAGTATGTTGAAGGTCAAGTTTGGATTCCTTACTTTCTCCAGTTTTTGAGAAGGTTTGGAGCTCAGAGTATACAAACATAGGCTTTCAATAGTGGTCCTAATAACTCCAACAGGTGTTCAGCCAGAACGGCGTGGACCCCGAATAAACAGTTCAAGCTTTGTCTAAAATCTAGTCCACGTATCTAATTCTTTCAGTATATTGAAGAGGACGGGTTAACAAATGCAACGGTGATTTCTTGCGATGCATAATAGAATTTAGAAGGGAAAGTTACTTCGAATTCGAGTGAAATAAAAGAAGACTCTGAAAATACTTTGACTTAATCCTTATGTATATGTTAGTCCCATACGTAAAAGCAGTTAAATGAATAAATTATACAGCGTGTGTACGGATAATATCGTTAATGAATTGTCTAAAGATGCCACATAAGTTGTATCTACAAGTTTATATAACTGCGGTGCCGTTAAAACATAAAGCTATTTAACACCTGCAACATAATTCCTTTTTTGAAGTAGTTTACAGAAGATATGAATGTTAAAATGTAAACAAAAACCATGTTAAATTGCATAGTGGCTAAAATTGATCACATCCAGAAATACAACAGATATACGGAAACGTTTCCCTATCTTCTCTAAATGTTCTGTTTCCCAACAGCAATGTGTTTTTTCAGAACCACTGTTTGATCATCATTTGATCATCGTTACCGTCGTTATCATCCTGATCGCCCTAATCACCCGGAAGATGGTCGTTGGTTTCCCCCGGACTTCGCCCGGTTTCCTCCCACCATAATGGTGGCCTCCGTCGTATAAGTGATATATTTTTGAGTACGGCGTAAAACATCAATCAAATATATCAATAAATAAACATCCTGCTTATCCTCTTCGAGGTTGTCCCAATTATCGGTATCATCCTTATGATTCTGATCATCCTTATCATCCTCATCCCCTTTATCATCCCGATTGTACCAATAATCCTTATCATCCTCATCATCCTTATCATCCTGATCAGTTTTTATCATCCTCATCATCTTGATTATCATGTTTAATGCAATATGCTATGAATTGGGCACAGCATCGGCTTCGTGAGGAATTGGATCTCCTTTATTTGCGAAAATGTTCTTTCGACCATTGACACATATGAACTTTTGATTAAATCTTATCAAATAAACGACATAAGTTTGTTGGAAACTTGTATAGGTTACAAAGATCGGTAAGTTAAAGCCTTGGGAACATTAGGGGTCAAATCGCCAAGTCCGACATTCGCAATCCCCTCGTAATCCAAATCGGGGCGTTGTATCTCGACAGTCACACGATAAATTTTCATAACAAAATGAAACATTAGTTCCCGTAAGAATACATAACAAACAATATACAGAAATGGATACACTCCGTAAGGAGAGAAAAGATACATGCGACTACCATTTCCTTTATCTTATGAATTGTTACCAACTGCATGTCAACCTTTTGGCAATCTTTTTCCTTTCAGATGAAGGAGATTGCAAAGAGAACGCTGATATAATTGCCAGAGAATTTCGGTCGTGGCAGGAGAATTCTCTCTACCAAGGGTTGGAAGAACACAGATCCGAGACAGAGAAGAACGAAATTCTCAACCTGTTCTATGATCGACTGGGGGAAGTGTTTTCTAAGGATCTGTCTAAACACTGCCCTGATCTCTTGCAAATTTGTCTGGTTGCCAGAAAAGAAGGGAAAAAGCAGAAATAGATTAAAAAAAATGCAATGATATTAGTTGCAATTTCCTAGACGTTACTGAATTAGAATTATCAATAGGCCTGTGTTGACATCAAATTTAACGAAAATTTCAAATTTCGAAAGAAGCCGACGATATCAGATAGTAATAAAGCCTTTAATCATTAAATGTTATTTCATCAGTACAAGATCGGTGCACATAACTCACAACTGACCGTGAAATATTCATGTTCACTCAGATATATTGTAATACAACACAAGTGGATTTGTGATAAACATTTGCTTCATGCTTAACACCGTTGTCTTGCATGTGTTTTGATGTAATAGTAGATCTTGTTTTGGGCGATCAATGTGGCTGCCCCGTGATTCGGTCATTGACGTGATTTAACTTACTACTATATTAAAAAGACAACAGCATAGAGAGTAAAACCAGAGCAGCGAGGACCGTGTGATAGTTGTTAAACGATCCCAAGTTACCGGTGAGGTCCGGCCTCTTGTAAACTTGCCTAAGTCATGGTTATATTGTAACTATACAAGCAAATATTGAAGAAGTGATAACTTACACCGTCCTTAGCACAATGGCTTACGTAGGATTAGGGAAAAGAATAAATGCAGACTTGTTTTACGCAATTTATTAGATGTCATTGGTCAAGCTTTTTTCAGAGGCATTTAGGAGCTGCAGAAACAAGCTAAGAAGGATGACCAACTCGTCGACTCCTGCTGAAACGTCACCAGCAATGCAGTCGAGGAGTTTGTCACCCATAAGTAATGTGCCTTATTAGCTTGTCACTGGTCTAGAATTACTCACAATACTGTGTTGTCACTACGCTTATCAATTTGACAATAACATGAGAGCAATGTAAAGGGGCCTGGTCTCCAGGATATTTAGTTCCTCAGGAGAATTCCCGTTTTTTGCAGCAATAAAACATAAAACAAGATTTGGAACACACACATTGGCAAAACATTTGGCTCTTCATCAGCTGCCAGAAAAAAAAACAAAAACAAAAACACACTTAACTGAAAAATGATACATTCGTGCGTCTCGAATTTCTCTAGTCCCATCGTCCATTAATGCGCCTTCTCTTGCTTCCGAACTTTCTCGTCATCCTGATGATAAATTCGTCGACAGCTCAACTAAAGAATTAACACATGGATTCCATACTGGCATCAAAAACACCCCAGCCTCTTCACACGAATGTAATAATTGGTTATCGGCTGGAAATGGTACAGAGACACTGGCCTCTCTCGTTCGACACGAACTTGATAAAGGTTATCGTTTGGGATCTTTTTTCGTCTTCACCATATTCTGTGTACCGAACTTTCCTTTGGGTGTTGTTGAGCACAAATATTCTCCTAAGAAAAGACTCACTGTAGATTTGTCAGCTCTTCACAGCGTACTATATTTGTACTATATTTACCATCGTTTGATTTTTGATCACGATCTAGCCCGAAAATTGTTGATTACCTATCAGTTGCTATTTGCTTAATCCTACATAACAATTACGATGTATGTCATGTCCTCCACGTGCTCGACGATTTCATTTCCATAGATTCTGAATGCTACAGCAGAAAGGACTATGGCCTTGTTGACTGATGTGTTTAACAAACTCTGTGTCCCATTTTCAGAAAAGAAAACAATAGGGCCGGTTCAGGTAATCAAATACCTGTGTATCAGGTAATCAAATACCTGAGTATTACTTTGGACTCCATTAACACGGAGGCTTTTCTATCTGCTGATAAAGGTTAGTGGATTATGGCCATAACAGACACATGTGCTAAACTTTGAAGGGCTTTGGGACCATTTGAACTTTGCTTGTCGAGTCATACCTGCAGGTCGTTTCTTTGTTTCCTACTTCAACTCGCTAGTTTCCTCAGTTAGGCAGCCTCATCATCGGATTACTTTATCCAGTGACTGAAGGCAGTTCTTTTTATGTGGTATCTATTCTTAGTGGAGTGGAATGGTGTATTTTTTTCTTGCATACTAATATCCACAGATCTGTTACCATGAAGTTGTTTACGTCACACTCCATTACAGGATTTGCAGCAGTTTATGATAATAAGTGGTTCTGTGACACGTGACCGGCCTGTGTAAGCAGCATCACTAATCATAAGGCATTTGTGATTTGGAAGGAATTATATCCTGTTGTGGTGGCTGATATATGTTGTTGGGCACATCTTGGTGCAGGTAGCCCTTGGTGTTTCTCTGTATTAATAGTCACACAGTCAACGGCATAGTGAAAGGTCGCTAGCCGCACAAAGCAGTCATATAGGTGATACGACGTTCTATGTGGTGCGCTGCTGAGGGAAATTTCCATGTCTTATTTTTCATTTACTGGTACTTTGGGGGACACATGCTCAGACAAAATTTGCATGCGCCTATTTACCACATCCGACGCTCGGCTTACAACTGCTATTACATGGCAACAACAACGCTGACAGCTTTTGACATGCACCTATACAGCCGAGGTTCGGCTAACAACTGCCATCACATGGTGACGTCAGCGCAGACTGCATTTGCATGCACCTGAATACTACAGACCACGCTCGGCTTGCAACCGAAGTCTCATTTTAGCTGGAACTGATTTTGTGAAAACTCCCTTACAGGTCACCTGGTAATAAGAAAACGTTATGTTTTGTCAGTCTTCAAATAATGAACACACACAAGGTGCCATTGCATGTTTCTACCGATTATTCAGAGAAAGAAGGTTATTGAGTCGAACTGGCTGTCCATCATTTAACCCCAGCTCCGCTCTAAGGCACACGGCTTTACAAGGCGTATACTGCATCATGTTTGAGTGTAATATTGATTAATAACGATATTGCTTATGTTATTTATTCATGTTTTGAGAGCGAATCACTCGTGACCAAGATTGCACGCTGGGCAGTTATTGTCTACGATCCTCTGCTATGTTGAAGTCAATGTCAAGGTCAGTGTCAGTGAGATCCCACGTATCCGAACAACTGAAGGCACAAGTTTTATCAACTTTCACCATATCTTCTGGACCAGTTGCATTCTTATCCACAGAAATATTATTTCCATCCACCTCCGTCTTTTCGTCGTCATTGAAAACTGTTCATTGCTTCTCTTTGCACGAATCCGTCCTAATTTTTATATTTTATATGTTTTCTTTAGTTCTTTGGTGGTTTGTCTTATTTGTACTTTTCGGAATCTGGTCTTGCAATTATTGACCCGGAACGCCCATTTTAGTTGAGGTGTGCTGTGCGATTGTCGGCTTCGATGCTTAGTTAATTATTTTTCAGTTTCTGATCTGCGAAAGTCATTTTTCTGCTAAAATGGGATGACATTCTTTATTGAGCAGAGGATCTTCCAATGGTTCCAAATGACTTCAGCCACCAGGGTAAACACATTTCTACCTATTTATTAGTATTTATAGAATTCATATAGATCATAATTCTCGTTTTCATCTTGCCGTCAATTTTATTTGACAATTTCCCAAACTTCTTTGAACCATTTACATGAAGAATTCTGGCTATTTTTCACATATCCTTGTGTGTAAACTGCATGCTCTCGTCTGAGAACGCCTTTCTACTTTTCTGGGTTTCAACAATCCCTCTTTATTTACATCGCTACAGTTCAGACGTCCCATGTGTTTGCTTTTCTCAGGAAAGAATTCTTTTCTCTTTTGAGCACAGACAATAGTAGAACCATGGTTTATGCTTTTGTTACATTATTCGATTTCGACAAACGTTTTTTTTTTTCTGCTTGTAAACAAAAAGTCTGAATTGTGTCCACAATTGTAATATAGTCGCATTGTTTTAAAGGAGTCCATTTCCTGTGTGTTTCTGTTCAAAAATGATATCAGGTTCTAACTCTCCTACATCTGCTTCATACGAATATAATACTAATACAGTTTGGGTTTTAGTATATCAGACACTGGGTTAGACTCTAAACATTTAAAATCTCTGATACTCTTGAATACATAAAGGCGTGTTCAATTAAACTGACACCCCTTGATGTCACATTACCTTTCCCTTTATCTTGTCCAATTTTACTATTTATAATAAACATCCTTTTTTCTGCATAGATTCTGGGAATTCTATCATAAAATGTGCCTTTGAGCATCGCAGGGATAACAAGATCATTTAATATCTGATGATGATGATTTGTTTGCATAACTGCTCCATTCTAGTGAATGAGGGGCGCCAAAACTAAATGTATACGGTATTAGATCTAAACATTGGGTGATACCGTACTAATATGCACCAAACCTTATATACACCCATACACGCTATACACATACAGAGTGAGATGTGAACATCATACAGATAGTAACTTCATCCAGCGAAAAATATCATGCAAGGAGTGACATCACACAGATGATAAAGCAAATATGAAGCTAGGAATATCGTGGAGACGGGACAGTTTGGTTGGGATGTCTTACCGGCTTTAACACCGCATCCAAGATAGGATTAGGGACACCTGCACAAAGTAGAATAGAGTATTATTCAGCCCTCTGGGCTCTAAAGTCTGCACAAGAAAATACAACATGGGAAATCAATTCCTCAACCTGACAATTGTAACCGGATGTAAATGGATGTAATTGGACCAGACATAAATGTTGAGGACTCGTCATCCAACTCCATGAAATCTGTTAACAGTTTGTCAAACTCTATGCATGACGTAGGCCTCAATAATGTACAACATAGAGAGTAAAAGCAGAACAGCGACGACTAACAAACAATAACAGGGAAAGAATGTTAATGGGCCAGGTATCGGGGATTTTCCGTCCACCAGCAGAATGCTGGCTTATGCTAAAATACAATATAAAAGCTCCCCCATGTAACAGGGTGGCTGGTGAATAGAGGGTACAGAGCTTAAGAGACATTTCTCTCATGATAAAACTGTGTGAGGCTGATGGATTTGGCATACAGCGTTGCTAATACAGTGTAACCTTTTGATAGGTGTTGGCTTGTTGGAGCGAATTCGAGTACATAAGGCCCACGTATTCATATGTCATTTGTCTATGAGGATTTTAAGAACCATACCTTGCTATAGCCACAATAAATAATCCAGGGTATGATGCACCAGGGAACCGTTATAAAATGCGGGCGCAACAGCAAGTTAGGAGTAGTAAAACTGTTCGGCAGGTGGACATGAACTTCAGTCCATTTCTCCGGGAAGGGGCAAATGAATTCTCCAGCCAAGTGCACAGTCATCATGTGATGGTGGAAACTGTAACACCACTTGTCCTGGACATCTTAGGTAAGTGAAGGTTGTACAGGTCTCGTTTTGCCTGAACTGAGGCGTCAAAACCGACATCCGTATACCAGCCGACAACCAAAATAGGCGTCCCTGTTCAACAATTCATTCTGGTATATCACAGATATTAGATTGTTTCCGAAATAACATAATACTGTCCAACCTTTTTGGCTCATTTATTAACCGCTTACGCACCGATTGTTATTTTTAATAGTCACACAATAACAGAGTATTTTATTCATTTATTTTATTAGCGTATTCAAGAAGTCAAATGTAGGCAAAACATTGAGAATGAACAGTAGACTACAGTTTAACCCCAAATTACTTAAGATGGAAATGGTCCGACCTTCGGACAACATGTCGGACTGAGGAGGAGACGCTATGATTACAAACCTTAAAACTATCGACAACAACTCTCAAGCTGTGTATTTATAACTGTAAGAAGCCCTACGTTGTCATAAATCAACTGTGCGGTAAGAGATATTCTCTAAATCACAAGGACTGTTGCAGCTGAGATTGAGAGACATTGAAAAATTTGTCAAGCCACAAGAATTACACGTATTTAATGAAGAGTAGAGACAGATCTAGGTAAACAACATAAACAAAGAGGCTCCACGCGGTGAAAGCTTCCCTAACCTCCTCCCATGCTACTGAACGATGCTTAAATTTTTAACCAGTGATAAACGCAAAAATCCTTCGTCGTCATCATGCAGTGATACGAATACCGTCAATATCGACATGAGTAAAAGCAAGCCAGAATCAAAACAATTGAGCGGTATCGGCGAGAGTACATTAGTGGAAGAAGAAAGTGCTGAGGGTGCCCCTGGTAAAGACGACACACAAACAGCTGACAGTGACGGGGATCATAACACTGTTTCACTCAGCATGGCTACGGAAATCAAGAACAGTATGATCACCTCTGGTAAACTTCATTCAGAAATTCAGACAATGAAAAAGCAAGTTATAGGAGTTTTTCAGAAAAAGTGGGAGTTAATGGACGGGAAATTGTCGGACTAGGAGCAAGAAAATACAAAACTTCATAAGGAGGAAATTACAATACTCTAGGAAATGTTCAGTGTAGACAGAAAAGCAGTTGAATATCCCTAGAGGGCCTCCGTAGATGTGAGAGTAAATTAAATGATTTAGCACAATATACCAGAAAATCATCCATGAGGATATGGGGCATAGACGGAGACAAGAAAACTGAGAGCGCTGACCACTGGGTACATAAAGTGGTGTGGCTTCCTCCAAATGGACTTCATACGGATATTTCAGTCAGAGATATAGATACAGCCCATCATCTGGGACCGATCGAGAGGGATAATCCAAGATACCGAGCCATTATTGTCAAATGTCTGGGACGAAGCCATAAAACTGAGGCAATAAGACAACACGAACGACTAAAAACACACAACATGCCATAAAAGAGGACCTCACACAGGAAAGCCAAGCTCTCCTGAGAAAAACTCAGGAATGTGTCCAGGTGTCTTCACCATGGTCTTCACAAGAAAAAACATTTGCTAAAACTTTTGATTTTCACATCCATAAAATATGAAAGGAGAGGAAGACATACTCCGTATGAGGAACCGCATTCTAGAGACACCGTGGACTGGGCCTAACAACTACTGGGGACCCCATTACAGCACTCCAAGAAGACATACAGGTGGACACAGGGGTGGACAGGGTAGATCTGCTCATAAAAGCCCTCCTGGCTCCCGTAGACCGACGAAACCTCGGAAGAAACCTAAAATGGCACCTTGTGCGTGTTCAATATTTCAAGATTGACAAAACAGAACGTTTTCTTTTTACCAGGTGACCTGTGACGGACTTTTCACAAAATCAGCTCCAGTTAAAATGAGACTGTGGTTGCAAGCCGAGCGTGGGCTGTAGTATGCTGGTGCATGCAAATACAGTATGCGCTAACGTAATGGCAGTTGTAAGCCGAGCGTCGGCTGTAGTATATAGGTGCATGCAGGGAGAAATCCGAAGAACGCTGTCTCACAGGCACACTGTAAGAAAGTCGTCGAAAGGGCAAAAAAAAAAACAACAAAACAAAACAAAACAAAACAAAACACCCTCACTAAGACACGCACATATGAGTTGCAAGATATCCAGTGTGATAGGGTAGCGAATGTGGGTAACATTTGACTGTAATTTATGCACTCCACGTAACCCCATGAACAGCCGGGGGCAACTCTGGATATTGGTTATAGGTTAATATAAACAAGCCGACACATAAGCATGCCTGATTGCCTCAAGCTTTAATTCATTTGTACTGTAGCGTACCTGCTGAACTTTAAAACAGAAGGCTACATAAAACACCAGCAAATTCTCACTGCAGATAGGTAGACACACAGAGCCAAACTTAGGGACATTATGTAATCTCGCAAAACGCATAAAATTTCCTTGAGTAGACGCCTAGCTGCTGCGTGTTGAACAACTGATTGATGCAGCAATAAGAGAATCCACTGTGGCATTTAATACTACAGAACACTGGAGCTCGCTGGGCACGGAGTTGGATGAGCATCGGCCATTGGCATTACCTCTAAAAATCACAAGCAGAAAAAACATATTTCGTACGACACTGGCTCTGTCTTGTAATTCAGCAAAGACATGGAAATTTCCCTCAGCAGCGCACCACTTAGAACGTCGTATCACCTATATGACTGCTTTGTGCGGCTAGCGACCTTTCACTATGCGGTTGACTGTGTGACTATTAACACAGAGAAACACCAAGGGCTACTTGCACCAAGATGTGCCCAACAACATATATCAGCCACCACAACAGGATATAATTCCTTCCAAATCACAAATGCCTTATGATTAGTGATGCTGCTTACACAGGCCGGTCACGTGTCACAGAACCACTTATTATCATAAACTGCTGCAAATCCTGTAATGGAGTGTGACGTAAACAACTCCATGGTAACAGATCTGTTGATATTAGTATGCAAGAAAAAAAATACACCATTCCACTCCACTAAGAATAGATACCACATAAAAAGAACTGCCTTCAGTCACTGGATAAAGTAATCCGATGATGAGGCTTCCTAACTGAGGAAACTAGCGAGTTGAAGTAGGAAACAAAGAAACGACCTGCAGGTATGACTCGACAAGCAAAGTTCAAATGGTCCCAAAGCACTTCAAAGTTTAGCACATGTGTCTGTTATGGCCATAATCCACTAACCTTTATCAGCAGATAGAAAAGCCTCCGTGTTAATGGAGTCCAAAGTAATACTCAGGCATTTGATTACCTGATACACAGGTATTTGATTACCTGAACCGGCCCTATTGTTTTCTTTTCTGAAAATGGGACACAGAGTTTGTTAAACACATCAGTCAACAAGGCCATAGTCCTTTCTGCTGTAGCATTCAGAATCTATGGAAATGAAATCGTCGAGCACGTGGACGACATGACATACATCGTAATTGTTATGTAGGATTAAACAAATAGCAACTGATAGGTAATCAACAATTTTCGGGCTAGATCGTGATCAAAAATCAAACGATGGTAAATATAGTACAAATACAGTACGCTGTGAAGAGCTGACAAATCTACAGTGAGTCGTTTCTTAGGAGAATATTTGTGCTCAACAACACCCAAAGGAAAGTTCGGTACACAGAATATGGTGAAGACGAAAAAAGATCCCGAACGATAACCTTTATCAAGTTCGTGTCGAACGAGAGAGGCCAGTGTCTCTGTACCATTTCCAGCCGATAACAAATTATTACATTCGTGTGAAGAGGCTGGGGTGTTTTTGATGCCAGTATTTAATCCATGTGTTAATTCTTTAGTTGAGCTGTCGACGAATTTACCATCAGGATGACGACAAAGTTCGGAAGAAAGACAAGGTGCATTAATGGACGATGGGACTAGAGAAATTCGCGACGCACGAATGTATCATTTTTCAGTTAAGTGTGTTTTTGTTTTTGTTTTTTTTTCTGGCAGCTGAAGAAGAGCCAAATGTTTTGCCAATGTGTGTGTTCCAAATCTTGTTTTATGTTTTATTGCTGCAAAAAACGGGAATTCTCCTGAGGAACTAAATATCCTGGAGACCAGGCTCTTTACATTGCTCTCATGTTATTGTCAAATTGATAAGCGTAATGACAACACAGTATTGTGAGTAATTCTAGACCAGTGACAAGCTAATAAGGCACATTACTTATGGGTGACAAACTCCTCGACTGCATTGCTGGTGACGTTTCAACAGGAGTCGACGAGTTGGTCATCCTTCTTAGCTTGTTTCTGCAGCTCCTAAATGCCTCTGAAAGAAGCTTGACCAATGACATCTAATAAATTGCGTAAAACAAGTCAGCATTTATTCTTTTCCCTAATCCTACGTAAGCCATTGTGCTAAGGACGGTGTAAGTTATTACTTCTTCAATATTTGCTTGTATAGTTACAATATAACCATGACTTAAGCAAGTTTACAAGAGGCCGGACCTCACCGGTAACGTGGGATCGTTTAACAACTATCACACTGTCCTCGCTGCTCTGGTTTTACTCTCTATGCTGTTGTCTTTTTAATATAGTAGTAAGTTAAATCACGTCAATGACCGAATCACGGGGCAGCCACATTGCTCGCCCAAAACAAGGCCTGCTAATACATGAAAACACATGCAATACAACGGTGATAAGCATGAAGCAAATGTTTATCACAAATTCAGTAGTGTTGTATAAAGTATTACAATATATCTGAGTAAACATGAATATTTCACGGCCAGTTGAAATTTTCATTAAATTTGATGTCAACACAGGACTATTGATAATTCTAATTCAGTAACGTCTAGGAAATTGCAACTAATATCATTGCATTTTTTTTATCTATTTCTGCTTTTTCCCTTCTTTTCTGACAACCAGACAAATTTGCAAGAGATCAGGGCAGTGTTTAGACGGATCCTTAGAAAACACTTCCCCCAGTCGATCATAGAACAGGTTGAGAATTTCGTTCTTCTCTGTCTCGGATCTGTGTTCTTCCAACCCTTGGTAGAGAGAATTCTCCTGCCAGGATCGAAATTCTCTGGCAATTATATCAGCGTTTTCTTTGTAATCTGCTTCATCTGAAAGGAAAAAGATTACCACAAGGTTGACATGCAGTTGGTAACAGTTCATAAGATAAAGGAAATGGTAGTCGCATGCATGTTTTCTCTCCTTACGGGGGAGTGTATCAATTTCTGTGTATTGTTTGTTATGTATTTTTACGGGAACTAATGTTTCATGTTGTTATGAAAATTTATCGTGTGATTATCGAGTTACAACTCCCCTATATTACGAGGGGATTGCGAATGTCGGACTTGGCGATTTGATCCGCACTGCTCCCAAGGCTTTAACTTACCGATCTCTTTGTAAGCTATACAAGTTTCCAACAAACTTATGTCGTTCATTTGATAAGATTTAATCAGAAGTTCAGATGTGTCAAATGGTCGAAAGAGCATTTTCGCAAATAAAGGAGATCCAATTCCTCACGAAGCCGATGCCGTGCCCAATTCATAACATACTGCATTAAACACGATAATCAAGATGATGAAGATGATAAAAACTGATCAGGATGATAAGGATGATGAGGATGATAAGGATTATCGGGACAATCAGGATGATAAAGCCGATGAGGGTGATAAGGATGTTTGGGACAATCAGGATGGTAAAAGCGATGAGGATGATAAGGATGTTTGGGACAATCAGAATGATAAAAGCGATGAGGATGATAAGGATGCTTGGGACAATCAGGATGATAAAGGCGATGAAGGTGATTAGGATGTTCGGGACAATCAGGATGATAAAGCCGATCAGGGTGATAAGGATGTTTGGGACAATCAGGACGATAAAGCCGATCAGGGTGATAAGGATGTTTGGGACAATCTGGATGATAAATTCCATGAGGGTGATAAGGATGTTTGGGACAATCAGGATGATAAATTCCATGAGGGTGATAAGGATGTTTGGGACAATCAGGATGATAAACGCGATGAAGGTGATAAGGATGTTTGGGACAATCAGGATGATAAAGGCGATGAGGGTGATCAGGATGTTTGGGACAATCAGGACGATAAAGGCGATGAGGGTGATAAGGATGTTTGGGACAATCAGGGTGATAAAGGCCATGAGGGTGATAAGGATGTTTGGGACAATCAGGATGATAAAGGCGATGAGGGTGATCAGGATGTTTGGGACAATCAGGATGATAAAGGCGATGAAGGTGATCAGGATGTTTGGGACAATCAGGACGATAAAGGCGATGAGGATGATAAGGATGTTTGGGACAATCAGGGTGATCAGAATCATAAGAATGATCATGATAGCGCCATGATAACCTCGAAGACGATGAGCAGGATGTTTGTTTATTTATTTATTTATTTGATTGATGTTTTACGCCGCACTCAAAAATAAATCACTTATACGACGGCGGCCCCCATTATGGTGGAAGGAAACTGGGCGAAGTCCGGGGGAAACCAACGACCATCTTCGGGGTGATTAGGGTGATCAGGATGACAACGACGGTAACGATGATCAAATGATGATCAAACAGTGGTTCTGAAAAACACATTGCTGTTCGGAAACAGATATTTGGAGAAGAAATATATCTGTTGTATTTGTGTATGTGATCAATTTTAGCCACTATGCAATTTAACATGGTTTTTGCTTACATTTTAACATACATATCTTCTGTAAACTACTTCAAAAAAAAGGAAAAAAGGAAAGTTGCAGGCATTAAATAGCTTTATGTTTTAAAGGGTCCGCAGTTATATAAACTTGTAGATACAACTTATGTGTCTTTTACTATCGGGTATGAGCAATTGATGAAAGCTACACTGCCTCCAAGTTGGTCTTTAGTATTAGGCCCAACGTGTTCGCTACCTAGTAGTGTCAAATCTAGCTTATTCCTATTCAGTTTTACCAGCTTGTTTTATCTTTTTATCTCCATGGTGTTCACATCGGGCTACCAGAAAAAGGTAACTGCATGGACCTTGACAACCCTGTTACATAAGAGTTTTTATTCACTTTTAATTTTTAGTTTCAATCAGAGATATGCAGTTCCCCTTCCGCCGTACGTGGGAAGGTTTACTAACCACCTGAGGATAGTCGTGGATTTGCCCCGGTTTTCTCTCATTATAATGCTGACCGCCATCGTATAGGTGAAATATTCTTGAGTATGGCGTAAAACACCAATCAAACAAATAAACAAATCAAATCAAAAATACTGTTTCGGAATTCATCGAGTTATAAAACTGCGTACCAAATCCACCGCTCCGCTTCAGATTTTCAATTCTTCGTCGGTGTGGGCTGAAAATGTACTGGGTATCTACAGTAACAGGAACGAGACCACTTCTTGATACAGGTGAGTCTTTCTCAGCTAAAGGCTTCACCAATTCTTCGTGAGACCGAAAATGGATTGGCAGGTGTGTATTTTCGAACTCAACCTAAAATGATAAGCGAAGTATTCAAATCACTATTTAGACATTAATCAATAAAACAATAAAGGAACAAATGTTTATAGCTTGACGTAACGTCGGCCTCATTCGAGGCATATCTTTGGGAGGCTACGGGAAAGACTTTCTGGGCAAATGATATGAAAATTCTGAAGGTGGACAAACCAGTTGTCATAGAATGTCACATTTATGGATCTAGAATTGGTCTTATTTATAGGTTGTTTATTAACTGAAAACCAGCTAATCCAGGCGTTGAAACAGATGTCCGTATATACCAGTCATAAACCAAGTGAACTATCCTGGTTTTATTTTGCACTATACTTCTGCTAACAAAGGAAGGCGCAAACACAAAAATGCATCTGGTGAGTATTTTTGTTTGTAGAAAAATATATTAAACACCAAAAATTTATTTATTTTTATTGTTGAGATTCCTGTGTCATGGAACGCCATGGAGAATCTTTATTGGTTAGGAATTGATCGGCTGCCCTGGGAACTATACAATATAATGCAAGGGGTCAAGTGGAAACAAATAAATACGCCCATGAAACTAAACATCTAACCACTACACCACAAGCCATTGCCCCCCTTGTGTATAAAAACCATCTTCCCTATACCGCTGATCAAATGCACAGAGCCCGTTAACTAACCTTAGAGTATCGCCAGGGTTGTCGTATATACCCCATGCGACAACCTCAGAGATACCTGTAATGAGAGATACCTATAACGTATACCTATAATGCATACAAATCACTTACCTTGCTAATGTATCCATCGTCAAGCAGGCCTTTCCATACTCCTGTGCAGTGCTCATCAGCAATCGGCAGTTGGACACGATCGTCATCCGGGGAACTCGTGGGGCCTGTGACTATTAGGTGTCCTCCTAAACATTATAAAAACGGGATAGTGTCGTACAACTTCGTGCAAACCTCCGTCTTTATTGTGTTACCATGGATCAAAGGACGAGTCTGGTAACGGAACCCATGATAAGTGTGTTTCAAAATTGTTTGCTGGACGCCAAGTATTTAACGAACCATCAGAATTTCGAAGAAAAATATAACTTTGGTGGAAATGAAAGGGTGATCTTAAAGAGGGTGTTCTGCTCTTCCACACTGACAAATCACAATTCTATTATCCCTGTGCTCTGCCATTCGAACAAACCCCTATTCTACCACCCTTATGCTCTGCCAATCGAACAAATGGCGATCCTAAAGACTCTTTGCTCTGCCACTCGAACAAAATGCGATTAAATCACCCCTGTGCTCTGTCATTCTAATAAACTGTGATTCTACCATTCCTATGCGCCCTTACCCGAACAAATCGCTATTCTATCATGCCAATACTCTGTCACTCGAACCAACGGCGATTCTATCATCTTTGTACTCTGCCACTCGAACAAACCGCGATTTAGCCATCTCTGTGCTCTGCCAAGGCATCGTTTATATGGAGAGCACAATGAGAAATCATATTTGTATATCAGTGGGCTGTTTCACAAAAGTATATCCTAGATATCGTCTTTTACGGAAAAATGGTAAGAGAAATTGCTTTCCGAAATTTTGTGAAACTGGGCCCTCAATGCTTTAAACTTGCTGACATTTAGCATGTGTCATATCCAATCAAGAATCACGTTAACTACATTAACTTTTCCATTTATTGCTCTTTTGGTTTTCAAAACTATTTTGCTTTTGCTTTAATGGAGATAAAAACAGCATTCTGTTTTCCCATTATTTCAAGCAATCCTCTTGGAACATATCAGATCGTCCAGATAACCTTTTCGAGTAATAGAACCATATTAACACTCGACCTATAAATTGCGTTAAGATTTTCTAAACATCTTGAAGACAATAATATGAACTCTGTCGAGAAATTTTGATTTTCTCTACCGAATATAATAAGGCATGGCAAGGAGACCATTCAGCAAACGCTGTATTTCTTTACTTCTTTTTTCATTCCACTGTAGTTTAACGACGCACTGAAAGGTATATGCTGATTCCTTACCCGGCTTAAGTTCCTTTAACCTCATCAATAGAAACTGCGTCCAGTCCGTTTCCGACTGTTTCATGCATGCAAGATATGAATCTCCCTTGGTCGTACTGGGATATATCGACGCGCAGGGAACTTGCAAACTAGAATGACAGAGAAACACAAGGTAAAACCTGGGAACGGCATCGGATTCAAGGGAAGCCCATTCGGCCAATGCAAGACGGGATGGCTAACCCTGTCTCTTTCGTCCTTTAGGACAGAGTTCGAACAATATTGCGACCAGTTACTGTGACGAAATTCCGGAAATAATACCGCTATCAGCTACAGGGCTGATAGAGGATATAAGTCTGAAGGTGTGTACAAAGTTTTAGGCAAGTTTTTCGTCTCTACATGTACATGCTCACTGTTATTGCATCATTTACTCTCTAGAGATTTACTTTAATCTTTGCGAAAATCGCAAAAAACAAATGCAACTGTCGGTCATCCTGAGTGGGTCAACAAAATGCGCGTTTTGTTTAGTTATGTCAACCAAATTATTTCCTAAATTTGGGTCCCAAAACTCTTTCGGCTTTATATGCGTGCTGTATGCGGATTTTCGCACATCTCGGGCAAAAATATATTTACTCACTCGGCTATATTCAAAGGTTTTCATTCAGATCTGAAAATGTCCATGTGTCCAAGGAAAAAAGGTGTTGCCATTATATGGGAGGTATTACATTAAAATGTGGAACAGGTCTGCCAGCATCCTGCCGATTCCCCTGGCTTTCCTCCAGGCTCTTCCCGGTTTTCTCCCACCACAATGCTGGCCGCCGTTGCATAAGTGAAAAATTCTTAAGTGCGGCGCAAAACCTCAATCAAATAGGTAAACGAATAAAAGGATCACAGGATATAACTTAACTGATACCAGGTGTTTTTACTGAACGAAAATAGTGCAATATTTAACTGAGGGATTATGTGTCCAATTTTATAGCATTTGCTGTCTACGTGCAGCTCTCCATCCATTAGCATGTGTAAAAAAATGGACCAAGAAAACTGTATCTAGTACTACATGTATATGTGTTATTTCTGGTCTTAATATCTGACACACAGTTGTGTGAGTCTCTCTGTGCAGAATATTCTTTCAAGATACCATGAGTTGTATCCACCTTTTCTAGGTACCGTTCATCACAGCTATCTGACTACACTTGTCTTTTCTATGTGTACCTTAAAGAATGATCTCATGTGATAATCAAAGATATATATCCGCAATTACACCCACCTTCTGCTTAGCCAATGAACAGCATTAAAACAAATAACCAAATCGAGGCTGCACGGCGGAAGACACTGAGAGTAGAAACTGCAGCCGGAAGCCAGGACAAAGACATTCGAGAATTCCTGTGTCAAGCCAGAGACGCCTGGAACAAGTCCTGAAAACAGCAAAGAATGTCCAACACAGTTGTTCACAGGGGTCGAGTTGATCTACACAGGCGGAAGCTTTACGCAGCATCGAAAACATCTCATGTCCTTTGCGTGCCATGTGTCAGTGAAGTGTAAAGTGTTTAGCTTGGCCTAAATCCTTTAAAGGTGGAAAAAAGCGGACAACCCAGAGTAAAACCAGTGCCCTTTCCCCATGTTCCGAAGTGTTTTAATGAAGGAAACATGTCATGAAGAAACCCCGGGAAACACCACCAGCGCGTCTTGAACCTTCTATCTGTATATATTGTTTTTTATGAACCGTATATATACTGTTCAGCGCTTGTGAGGTCACAGCTCAAAAATTGAAATATATTTGTTCGATGACGTTTTGAAAAGTTAAAATTATTATTGCAATTTTGATAAAGTTTCAGTGGTGTGATGTTGAGAGTGTATCCGCTTGCTCCCGCATTATCCTCTTTTTCGTAGTAGTACCTTGACGCCAGCAAAATGCGGATGGTCGTGGGTTTTCCCCGGGCTTTGCTCGGTTTCCTCCCACCATAACTGGCCGCCGTCGTAGGCCCAACAAGTAAAATATACTTGAGTACAGCGTAAAACACCAATCATATTAAGAAATAAATAAATACTAGTACCTTGAGCACGGAGAAACGCCGGTTTAAAATCATTAGTAGGCTGGTCTTCGTACACTACCTGGATCGGTAGAGTGTTACCGTACTTCTTTCGGAGCTGAGCTGTACATAAAAATGTTGTTGCGTGACGATTAAATGTGCAATTATAAACATAATAAACATAATATTTCAACATTATACCGATACTAACATGTAACTACACCGAGCCGATAATGAGTAACAGCCGTTACAAAGAAGATGAGGGCTGATGACATCCTATGCAAAGGCGTTGATCGCGAGTGCATCCAACGGTCTCAGATGGAAGCAGACGTCTCTTGATGATGACATGACCCTATGACTCTCGTGCGTTTGATATAGCCCGGTGCTACCCGATATTGGCCCAGTATGTCCTGAAAGCATGGGTGATTCAGGTCGTTTCCCCTTTAAGATATCAATAAAATCGATAATAATGTATAACTGGGGATATTTAATCGATATTTGCATGCTTTGACTCCATGTTACAACCTTGATTCGGATTAGTACCAAATTTATAAACTGACTTTCGTCTGGCACGAAAGATAATAACTGGATATCACATGAACAATGGGACAAGCACGCTAACTCAGTATACACCAGGAAAAACATAAAAACTGGATGCTAAGGCCTTCAGTGAAGAGGTCCACAAATAAACACCTATTTCATGTGCCGTGAATTGACACGAAAAATGTTCAATATCACAGTGGGTCTAACAATACAAAGGCAGATGCCTCGTGACAAATATTTCCTATCAGACAAGCATTGCATTTACGTTGTATACATCCAAGCAACATTTGTCTCTTCTAATTTGTTTAGTTACACCTTGAGTTCAAGTCCAGCTGTGACTGGCTTCCTCCCCGGTCGTTCGTGGGAAGGTCGTTCAGGAACCTGGCCATGGATTCCCTCTGGGCTCAGCTCGGGTTCCTCACACCATAATGGTGATCGCAGTCGTATACGTAAAGCATTCTTGAGATCGATATAATACACCAATGAAATCAATAAAATAATAATTATTTAGGTGTGCTCTTTCTCACCAATGATTTTCTTCAGTAGGGCGTAAGATGTTCCACCGTCGGCGGTACCGTAATCCCCTATAGTAAACGTCTGACCGGGAACAGGATGTATTTTATCTGACAAAGACAAGACGTAAACCTGGATCAATGACCTCACGCAAACGCCAATGTCAACAGCCAACATCACACTACACTGTAAAATGACCAATATCCAACGTGTTTAATGGGTGATTAACCTTCAAACAAGCGTGTTTAATAAATATACACATATATTAAACATAAGTGTTTGAAACGTGTATATAGGCCTATAATATAATGTTATAATATCTAGGTGTTTAATGTCTGATAGATAAAAGTGTTTTACAGGTAAACGTGAAAATGTACGGTGTATAAATTGTTCTTGTTAATATAAACATGTTCCAGTTACGTGAGTAGTAACACTGGGCCGAACAAAATCGGATCAGCTTCGTTTTCTCCTTTAACCTGAACAAATTCGAAAGGCTGCTTCATCTATGTATAAAACTTGTTCGTCGTTTTGATTGGCCCTAGCGGATTACCTACAAAATCGAAAAAAGTTTGGTTTCCGCGACAACATGGCGACCGTGTCACCGCCAGATAGCGATTTGTTGCTGAATCAAACCAGGTCATCAATAACCATTCATCTACTGCGATGGAAAGCCAAACAAGAAAATTTGCTCTAAACAACAGTCGATTCAATCCAACAATAACGTGCATGGCTTCCAGCCGAACAAGATCACTCTGAGAAGTGTGGCCTCTCGGTTCTTGTTCAATGTATACACTTGTAAATTTCGACGTTTGAATTATAAACACTTTTATGCATCAGATATTAATCACTTGGAGATTATAACATTATAGTATAGGTCTACATACATGTTTTAGACACTTATATTTACTAGTTAAATACACGTGAAAGATATGAATGCGCTTGTTTGAAGTTTAATCACCCATTCATTGATTATTTCACAGGCTATATTGTTCTGACAAAGGTGTTTGTGTGACTGTGGTTATAGTTGTTAATAAATCCCTGAAAAATAACATGGCAGATCAGATGAGTATGCATGCGCTTGTTTAGTGGCTGAGTGTTGGAGTTCATGCTGTCCCAAGATATATGTACAAGTGCAATGTTTCCCGAGCCCTGTTTCCACCACCCTGTTTGCGTCACCCGTAAACCTCACACTTGCCATGTCAGAAAAGTACACTTCAGTGTATTGGTATTGGGAATACCGGATAGTTTGTCAGCATTCTTAGGATTAACAGTTTCATTGATAAACACAAGACTATCTTCCAGCCTGTCGATATATGCTTTAATCTTTTGACTGTGGACATTTTCCTCATGAATGGAACCTTTGGTCTAAACACTATTATTCTTCCACACTTGAATCATGCATCCTGCAAAACATACAAATCAAAACAATTATACATGTTTAACACTATTATAAACGGTCCAAATACCACAGTCTGAAAATAAAAAGAAAAATGAACAGCAGTTGTCCACAATCGCAAGGAAAAAAGTTCAAAACAACACATTCCGTTACATTCAATAAAGCAATCAAATAAAAGACCAAAACTGACCAATAAGTCAGAAACCTGGATTTTGTTTAAAGAAAAACCAACACTAGACCAAATGTGTATATGTATCGATATAGAATCCTAGTCATAATTCAGAAAAACTGGATTTTTTTGTTTAAATTCATACACATCAATGGGGAACTTTTTCCATTTTAAGTAATTTGGGGTTAAACTGTAGTCTATTGTTCATTCTCGGTGTTGTGCTTATTTCTGATGTCTTGAATACGCCAATAAAATAAATGAATAAAAAAGACTCATAAGCGGTGCATAAGCGGTTAATAAATGAGCTTATTACCATATCTGGTCTAGTCATTCGTTATGGAAGTGGAAAACAGTACGCGTTCTAAGTTAAGTTTGCCAAAAGGGTTGGACAGTGTTATTCGCTAACAGACAAATATCTCTAATATTTTAGAATGTATTATTGAACCGGAACGCCTATTTTTGGTTGACGGCTGGTATACGAATGTCGGTTTCGACGCCTAAGTTGAGGAACAACCTTCACCTACCTAAAATGTCCAGGACAAGTGGTGTTACAGTTTCCACCATCACATGATGATTGTGCACTTGGCTGGAGAATTCATTTGCCCCTTCCCGGAGAAATGGACTGAAGTTCATGTTCACCCACCGCACAGTTCAACTATTCCTGACTTAGTTTTGCGCCCGCCTTTTCTAACAGACCCCTGGTGCATAATACCCTGGGATTATTCATTGTGGCTCTGGCAAAGGGTGGTTCTTAAGGTCCCCATAAAGAAATGACATATGAATATGTGGGCCTTATGTACTCGAATTCGCTCCAACAGGCCAACACCTGGCAAAAGATTACGCAGTATTAGCAACGCTGTATGCCAAATCCAATCGCCTCACAGTTTTATCATGCGAGAAATGTCTAGTAAGCCCTGTGCCCTCTATTCACCAGCCACCCTGTTACATGGGGGAGCTTTTATATTGTATTTCAGCATAAACAAGGATTCCACAGGTGGACGAAGAATCCCCGATACCTGGCCCTTTTACATTCTTTCCCTTTTATTTTTCATTATATGCGAGTAATTTACAGTATTTCTAGACCTGTGATATCTAATATATAGGAATATATCACTGCCTCTCTTACCTCATTCGACGGAATCCATGGTGCCACGCGACATGTACTTTGCTAGTAGTTAAGCTTTTACAATAACCATCAGATTAAAACCTGAGATCTGAGATAAACTGACCACAAGCCAGATTTCATCGGTAACATGGGACCATTTGCCAACTATTACACTGTCGTCGCTGCTGTGGTTTTACTCTCCATGTTGTAGATTATTTGAGGCCTACGTCATGCATAGGGTCGGACAAACTGTTAACAGATTTCATGGAGGTGGACGACGAGTCCTCAACATTTATATCCGGTCCTCAGATATTAAACGACCTTGGTATCCTCCCAGATGCTCAAAGACACATTTTTGGATAGAATTCCCAGGATGTATGCAGAACACAAATATGTTTATTATAAATGGTAGATTTCAGAGAAAACTGGTCCAGTAAGCCACACCCAGTGTTTAACTGGGGTAGACTCAGACTCCGGTATAGTTTGTGTGGCGTCTGATCATAGCCCTCATGGCAGAGATTAAGATGTGTGTCTTTACAGTGCAATGTGTTTATACCAGGGAACAGTGAATGGTTTCGAAACGAACATCCAAAAACATGAGATTTCGTCATTAATATCAGTTCAAAGAACCCAACTACTGCTAAAATCAGAAGATATATGTTGTGGAAACTTACATATAGAGACGTAATGAGAATAATGTTATGTCACATAATCGAACAGACTTAAAATGATTAATGATAGCGTCGTCATGGATGATGTTAAATGGTTGAAATGTAGAGAATCATTGCCGAGCATGATCTCAGTCTACACAGTCAACCACGATATGTGTGATTTCGAATTCGATTTCGAATTTTGATGGTCATCATATAGTACACATATGGGAACGGTTCTCCGTATAGAGGATACATCTGTGTGCAATAGGACACCTTGTTCAAACTGCTTGGCCTGATCGATACAAACACTGTTACCATATGAATGAGCAGGTGTAAAGCCAGTGACAGTGAATATCATACAGTTCTTTATGGACCTGAAGATTCCCATTCACTCTGCCGAAAAAGACGAATATTTTAAAGAATATTTTAAAGACTTGAATTGTAAGTTGTAGGTTTAAGTATAGGGCAGACTTGGGAAGTCCATGGAGGACCTATTCATTCTAGGGTAAATCCTTTTGATTGAGCATTTGACCTTCCCGAGTAAATATTACAGCCTGGAGTATTATACTAAGTGGGCAATAGTAATTATGGTGATTGGATTAGTCTTTAATATAGTTGCAAACAAATAATGCCCCATTACATTTCATCAAAATAACTCCCCGGCGTAAACACACGTTCCCCTTGCTCCAATCTTTTAATCTTTGTGTCTGCATTTAGCCCTAGAAATGACAACGCATATGTTATTTTACAGTTGAGATACATAGTTGATTATCGACACTATATACACTACAATGGTATAGAATTTAGATACTGATTTTATTCATCCGCCTAGAATAATCATTACATCTTTTTGTCATCACTGAATGCTGCTGAGAAATACTCCTTGCATGAAGGCGCCCTAATTTTCTTATTTATATATTTTCTTAGTTGTTTGGTGGTATGTGTTATTTGTCGTTTTTGGAAACTGGTCTTGCGATTGTTGACGCGGAACGGCCATTTTGGTTGACGGCTGGTATACCAATGTCCGTTTTGACGCCGTTGAAGAAGTTTTTTTTCTGTTTGAGCTAAGGCATATATGTAATCAAAAGTGATGTGTTTATTCTGAACACGTAATTTTTTTTTTCTTTTTCTCAACAAATTTCCTTTGTTTAATTGTGTTTTGCCCTGTGGTGGTACATCGTATCTAATTAAATTTAAACCCTGTAAACGTGTTAAAATTACAATGATGGACTATCAGTTTCATCCCCTATTCTATTAAACTCAACTTCTCTAACACATTCACATACACACGTCGCCACGATATGGCTGAAATACTGCCGAAGTGGCGTTAATCCATAATCATTCGTTCAAATTTACGGAAACGGTTACGCGTCGCAGGATTGCCTCGCAAGACTCATTTTAAATGCATCTTTCCACAATTCTGTTGGCTTCGGGAGTAGGGCAGAAGCCGTCCCACCCAAACGATCTGGTTACCGACAGGCTATACACAACAGTAAAGCTGACAGGTCGTCGCCGCACAAAGCTATACTCACTTCTATGATAAATCAGAGTGCTTTCGGATTGAGGATATTATTAAACTTAATCATAACTCCTTCAGTTATTATCGGGTATGGAAGAATTTGATATGTAAATTTTCAGAAAATTATCCACAATCTAATTACATTTTACTATATTTGTTTTAATATTTCGACATGACTTTTGCAAAGAGTTTTCCTCTTTTCATTGAGTACCACCTATGCCATAACACGGACTGTGTAATGTTAGCAGTCGAATCAGGTATACCTGCCCTGACGGAGGTGTTTTTGTCGTGCTTTCTCATTGGTAGGGATAAACTGGAAGGCGTGGCCGTCGATTGGTCTATCTCACGTTCTCCCTGGCGTATTATTCCATACGCATACACAGAGTCGGGCGGACATGTCTGTTTGTACGCGGAACTTCAGCCCGTTTTCTCGGCAAGGGCCTGACCAGTACTCAGAAAGAGTTCTTACTCATTACGTAACAGTGAAGGCGGTAAAACCCATTGTGCTGAATGTGCTGGGTAAGTGAAGTTAGCTTTAAATGAGGTGATGGCAATATCTCGCACTGAGACAGTCAGTATTTATTTATTTCATTGGTGTTCTGCGTTGTACTCAAGAAAATTTTCACTTCTACAACATTATGGTGGGAGGAAACCGGTCGGAGCCCGGGGGAAACCCACGACCATCCGCAGGTTGCTGGCAGACCTTCCCACAATGGCCGGAGAGGAAGCCAGCATGAGCTGGACTTGGACTTGCAAACCGCTTGGCCAAGTCCGAAACTAAGCCGATCCACGTGCTCGTTGTGCTTATTGATGAATTCCATTATTTTCTTTTGGTTTCAGTAATTTGCTTATACGTTATGTGTTAATTTTGGGAGAAGCATGAAACTCAGATTATATAGACCTCAGATTATATTGTGTAAGCTAGACTTCAGATTTGCATAGTTAATGCACTCCGTAGTGACCAATTTTTAATGGTTCAGTAAACAGTTAAAAGATATCTGTTCAGCAAAAAGAAATATCAATGTAATATGTATCTCTTGGTTTCTATTACATTTGTTTTTAACTACTACATTTATATTGTGAGAGCAATATAAAATACGGAATAAGATCACAAAGCAATACATAAGCACTGGCGTGGTTTTAATACGCTTATCGTTATTATATATACACATGTTAAATGTGAGGACAAATCGTGCTTGGGAGTTTGTAAGTTGTTACTTCTTAAACACTTACCTGAACAGTTGGAATAAAACCCTAACTGAGGTAAACTCACAAAAACGGAGGGTTTCTGTGGTTACGTGTGACTATTTAGCAACTATCACGGTGCCGTCGCTTTCTGATTTTGCTCTCTGTGGTGTATTTAGTAACCGTGAATGATATATGGGAAACAACAAATTCGACTTGTAAGTTTTCATTTTAGGTTTTGTACATCACAACAATGTAAAAATTGAAGGCTATCTTGCTAAAGCTATACTAAGTTCTTCTCATACGTTCAAATATTTCATGAGATTGTTCTACTGGCGAAAAACATATTTTCTTCAAATTTGAATGTTTCACAAAATTTCTTTCACAGTGTTACAGGTATGAATGTCATTACATATAGTTCTCAGGTAGACGTATTTTTCTATTTCAGCTCCTTTAAGTATATGCGTAGCACAGACAATAAAATAGCATGTAATAAAAAACTTCATCACAGAAAATAAAACCAGAGCAGAATCGACAGTGTGATAACTGGCAAATAATCGCTCGTAACCGATGAGATATGGCCCCTTGTCAATTAACCGCAGTTGAGGTTTTGTTCTAATTGTCCGTGTAAATGTATAAAGAAATATTAAGTCAATATTTGATACACGGAGGAAATGGCGCCCATTCCATTAAATTTGAAGTCCCCACCCGTGACGTCTAAGTGATCCCTAATTCAGCCATGGTTTACTGCTAATGTCATATGTTTCTGAACATCCTACAGTGATGTCAAGCGGAACTACATGAGCATTGATGAACGCAGAATGTTAACCAATTTGTTGATTTCTTTCTCCTGCGATAGCAGGTGTGTGTATTGTTGCAATAGTTCTCCGTGGAGTGACTATTGTTGATTAGAACAGTCCGAACCCCTGAAACACAATTTACTGCCTTGGGGCAAATCATTCCATGGAATAAAGTCGCTATGTAATCCAGTTTACGTATGTATGTATTATAGCCGGTGTAAACATCAATTCAGAAATATACTAGCTACTGCCAACTAAAAGTCACAATGCTCTCTGGCTAGATATGCTCTGTCATGACGCCAAATCACCAATTCCGTATGTACGTCACGATTTGACCTCGTATTCTGCTTGTCAATCTTATCTATAGCAATAGCTTCATATTAAATTCCACGAGGTACCTGGCGTAGCTTACGCAACAACATACACGGCATGTGCGCCCGGCCTGACATAGCCTAGGAATAGATTATTTAGCTGTCCTGAATTATAATTTTATATATAATATACATGTAGATAAAGAGAACGCTGGAGCCTTTTGTCATTTTTTTGCCATACAACCTAAAAACGTATCACGTCTTCAGCCTTTTTTCCATGTTACACAGTAACGCCTTGAAGTTGTAAAAACAACGATTACTGAAGTTATGAACAATTAGAAATCCCTTAATACTAGAAAGGCCTCTGGAATAGACTATATAAGTAATCTAATGCTCAAGAACTGAGGCGACTATTTCCCTTTCCCTAACAAAGTTATTAAATACCTCACCCAAAACGGGGATATTTCCCTCAAACTGGAAGTCGTCGCGTGCCACCCCAGCTTGTAAGAAGATGAGCCTGGCAAAGTGTTAATTGTCGACTCATATCACAGCAACCTCTCATTATCAAATTTGTAGGGGATAATGTGTACAAATGTCTATATGAATAATGTACTAAAAGTAATCTTCGTATGGAAGAAAACCCTGGGTTCACACAGTATCACAGTTAGGGAAAATTCATAATACAAAGTAAATATGAATGAATAGACAAAGACCGAGAAGTCTTTTTTTCCTAGATGTTAGTAAAGCCTTTGTGAAGTCTGTCATGAGAGATTACTGTACAGACTACGTCTGTTGGGTATTACAGGCTCGGTGCTCAACTGGACCGGATGTTACCTCCTGTAAAAGAATCAAAGTTTGCCTTCAGTTAGTTCATGGTTTCCTCCTCAAACTACCAAAGGCTGGAAATCTCTTACCCCTTAACATCAAAGAAGCATGTTTCCAAATGTACAATCGGCCCCTTCCCTTGATCAAGATATGTTGTCTACCCTGTACTATTTATTTAATGCCTATCTTTCAATCCTTCACTGTAGGATGAGAATGGGACCGAGTGCTCTCCACGCAGATCTGTATACATATGACATCATCCATGACTGTTGATGTGCCAGTTTGGTTCTGAATGTGACATTACTTACTCAGATGCCCTTTAATTTCCTCTCAAAGGGAGCACATGATTAAAACGCTGACTCAAGTGGTGTCACCTGGTCTCACTCAATATGTTTCAAACACTGTCCAGAATATTTATGTTCGTCACTAATAAACGAAACAAAAAACAAACCTATCTTTACAAGTGTACATCGATATATTTTAGCCAGCAATCGATTTAAAACCTGGTGACAACTTATCAGTTTATCTTTTCAATCACCGGTGGCACAAAGTGCGACAACTAAACGTGTAAACATGTATGTTTTGTGTTATAAATTATTGCTATTTCTTCTGAAAATAGTCATGTGTACTGTTGAGGACACCCCGCCCCCCTCCCTAGTGACTATTGCCTGTGGGGAATCCTCGTTAAATTAATAAAAAAATAAATTAAATAAGGGTTCTGGTCACTTTGACCAATCTTATAATGGTTACTTTGACATTATTCTGGTCACCAAAAGTAATCTGATCCTTTCATTTTTGGTCGCCTTATATTTTTGTCGAACGCGTCTAAACCAAAATTTGTTTGGTCGCTGGCGAACAGTTTTCTTTTGATTAAATCGACCTGCTCTTTCTGTGCATACAACCCTTTGGATTTTCCAGCAGCAATGAAAACTGTTGTGCTTCTCTTTACGTTGGTCCGTCTTTACTTTGTTAGTTCCTTGGTGTATTCAGTTCAACGTTGGTTTTGAAATTAGTCTTGTGATTATTGACCCAGACTCTTCAGTAAGCTTTAAAGATCTGTCCCTAAATGTGCTAATCGTGAGATGGACTCTCCTGCTCTCTCTCTCATTTCTGTTGTTGTTTGTCAGTAACGATGAGACTGGCGTTTGTGTGAGGCTATTAATACATGCTTATTTCTTATCTTTGTCAGATATAATCCACCCTGTTTCGGGCCAGACGTTTACTATAGGGGATTACGGCACAGCCGACGATGGAACATCTTACGCCCTTTTGCAGGAAATCATTGGTAAAGGTACAGGGATTGACAGAGGTCAAAATACTTTACTGATTTTTTTCGATTTTTTTTCATCGAGTTAAACGCAATGAGATATTTTGATTGTATGGTGGGTTTTATGCACCGTATTGAGAAAGTGGCTCACCACTGACTTCATGCCGACTTTCCTCTGACCCCAAAGCAGAAATTTAATGTCATATTAGAGTTTTCATGCACATACAAATATCACACTAATAATCTCCAAAGATCTTTATTCACAGCTAAACCTAAAGATAACAAGGTTATTTGTGAGGTCACAAGTGAACCACATTATCCCTGTGGTTCATAAAAACCACTGTGCAATCAAAACCTTTGAGTGCTTTTAATTTGGTGAAAAATGTAAACAAAATTCAGGGCAGGTATTTACAAATAAAGCGTTTAATGGTCTTTTCACTCACCATAAGATGATGACCCAAACACTCACGCGTACGGATACTAGGAATCCGCAGTCGTGGTGAAGGAAGTGACCACTACTTTTGTTTCTTTTTCTCTTCTTCTTCGCGGCAACAGAAAATCGGCGAAAAGTGGTCCGCAGGGCAGTTGTGATTTTTCATTGGACAAGCTAATCAATGAATGCTTAGGTGACTAATCAGAACTTTGGTTCACTTTATATAATGCATGGTATATCGAAATTTACATTACTGTTGTTATTTCGCTGACACGGGCAAATTATGGGATAAAGTTCTGTAGGTCCCCTAAAGATGACGTGCGGATGGTTTGACAGCTACAGGATAAAATTTGGCTAAACTAGAGTTGCTTATCGGTTAGAGACCTTCAGCACTCCATCCACTGCTCTACTCCATCTACAGGGGCTGTTTGCACAAAGGGGCAGTAAGCCTAAATTGATTGTAAATCACTGTGATCTCGCTTGTAGTCCTTACTTACAAAAGACAGTCTCTTGCACAAAGGGCTTGTAAACTACGATCGTGATAACTTACAATCAAAAGTCATAATCGCTACGACCGAGTTGTAAATATTTACAATCGCCCTAAAATTTCCCTTGAGTAGAAATACTTGTCTAAGGTGGACTGCTTGTTAATAATTTTTTACTCGATTTGCTAAGGTGTACAATGTAATTTTCTCAGAAGGGTTTTACAAGCTTTATTCACATGTTGTTGTTGTTACCTGCTCCCAAGGAAGAGTCTTAGTATCTTACATAAACAGTCAGCATTTCTATCCCAATATAGTATAGCGTCAAACATGTTAATCTAGCGTAATATGGAATGAACAGCTCTACGTAATATTATCACACGTAATTTATTGAATTAAACTTGCTGTATAACTTTACCACCTTGACTTCTACAGATTACTTTCGAATTTCTGACCGTTTGGTCTATTGTCGACAAAATTTTATCCATTTCTTCGTATTCTGACATTTTCATGCAGACAAATTTCGAGTCCCTGACCGATTTTTTTCATTTTGATCAAAGTACTGGCCCATTTATTCTGTTATTTCGTGGATCAAACGGACAGGGGACATGTATTACTTGTTCTACTTGTATAGACTGATGTCCAGTTGACATGTTCCTTCCACTGTAATGTAGGCTGATCATCAAATCATGTCTCACGTTACAAGCATTTCTACTTCCACTGTAATGTAGACTGATCATCAAATCATGTCTCACGTTACAAGCATTTCTACTTCAGTGTATTATTAATCAGAAGTACTGCGATTTTTAGTTTAGTGTAGTTAGGAATCCGTATGGTATTCCCAGCTTAACAACAATGTGTTTATTACACATTATAATACTCGTGTAAATTGCAGTGTCGTTTTACTAAAGCTCCCTGCGATTTTGATGGTATAAAACAGAAAACAGCATTGAAACCTGTGGCATAATCTCCTTTTTTGCAAGGACACTATCTTTGCTTGTTTTACTTTCAGCTGAGCTCCGGAAGAAGCCCTGAAGAAACCCTGCCAATCCAGATTGTGTACGAGGACCAGCCAATTAACATCTTCACGCCAGTGTTTCTCAGAACCCAAGGTAACATAAGTATTCAAAGAAAAACAAAGCAAGAGAATTGCTTCTCAAATACCACGCACATTTAAGTCTTAAAAGAGTTTCAGCTCTAAAAAGAGGTGTAGCTCTTTTGGACATAGTTTTTAGTTGTGTCAGATGGGGTGGCACTCACTTTCAGTGTAAGTCAGGGCTTGTCCATTACAGTAGACTGCCTCAAAATGTACTTATCAAAAGTAATCCAAGTAACCCGGTGATTGTATTTCCATTGTCGTATTTACGTTTTCCATAACCTGCTGGCAGATCTTCAAGACAAGACAAGACTGCCTCGGTGGACTAATTCTTAGAGCGTCCTCCTCGGGGTCAGGAGTTCTGGGGCCATTCCCGGTCGGGTTTTTCCAAAGGCTATAAAAATGGTACTCGTTCCTGCTTCGCTTGGTGCTCAACACTGAGAGATTAAAGCAATGAAACCGGATTGGTTGGCCCGGTGTCATTATAATGTGACAGGTGGGGTGTCTTCGGCATTATGGTCCAGGGCCGGAAGTTCTTGGCGGCATGGTTTCGCCCTGCCTCAATTAAACCATATATATATGCTAAAGACGTTAAACCGTAAACATACATACTTACATTCAAACAGACTACTTTCGGGAATTGGATGATCTACGGGAGATTGCTACCCGATCTCACAGGCCCGCCAATAACACAGTTACTCAGAACAAGGGCGTTAATTTGACAGTTTGCCAGAACTCTCCCTCGAGCGACAATGATTGTGGAGGGTTTTTTTCTTTAAAGACATGTTTCCACTGTAGCCATTCATCTGTAGGCCTTCAAAAAGTTTTCTTTTCTGTGTGAGCTAAGGTGAATATAATCCAAACAGATGTTGTTTATTCTCAATATACAGTGTAGAAGTTTTTTCCTAAAAATCTTACGTTCTTTAAGTGTGTTTTAGTTAATTTTGTTGCACCTTCTTTTTTTACAGCGGCAATCAATTTAGCTTTTGTCGTGAAATTCATTTTAATTCGGCTTCTCACGTAAAGGCTATTACACTGATTATCATTCCTTTCATGTATAACCGTGCGAGAACATTGTTGAAAAGATGACAGGTCCAAATGTATACTTTGGGTACTGTATACTCTATATACTGAAATTTTAACTTTGTACACATTGACAAATTACAATGATGCACTTTCAGTTTGATCACCCATTAAGCCTAATTCAATAACCCTAACAGATTCACATCTCCACATCTCCACGATATGGCCGAAATACTGCCGATGTGGCGTTAAGCCACGTTCATTCATTCACATTTACAAGAAGTGCTCAAAATCACTGGATTGCCTCAGAAGACAAATTTTGAATGCATCTTTCCACATCTGAGTTCGGTAATGGGAGTGGCGCATATGCTGTCCCACGGATCGGTCAGTTAAATCATTTAGGACGGAATGACATCATCAGTGCATGCGTCGTGAGCATTTTTATTTTCTTCTTCCGCATTTACCAGTTGTACAGGACTAGTATAACCTGTTACCTCGCGCTGCCGGCAGTGTTTGAAGCCATTGGCTTACATGAAAGGAAATTAAACCAGTCAGATTTCAGTTGCATCATCGGTTCCTCTGTGCGAAGACATTCTAATGTCACTCCTCCAGACTGCCCGCTGAGAGAGCATGAAACTCGGGCTAGGATTATTTCGACGACCGAGTATATGCTGTCAAACAATGAGTCATTCATGAAGCGATGGGCTCATTAAGTTGTGTGTAAGCTTTTGGTATGAATGGAAATAGATTTTCGGCCATATGAAACCACGGGTTAAGAGATCTTGTTAGGTTTTCCACGTCACAAAATATACAATGCACTGTCTGGTAACATCGCATAATTAAACACCTTTCATATGCTTGGAGCGAATAAATATGCGCTGGGAGGATCGTCTTTAGCGTCATGACACAGACCCGTGTGAACAAATTGTTAGATATCTGTACATCATTTCAGGAGGAGTGCCCGGAATATCTGGTTTGACACAGGATTTCCCGAATATCTTTATCCTCGCTTCCGGTTGCAGTTTTTACTCTCAGTGTCTTCCGCTATGTAGCCTGGATTTGATTTTATGCCTCAATGCTGCTCACTGGCTAAGCAAGAGGTGAGTGTGATACACATAGGATGTTGCATATTGAAGGTTGAATACCATAAATATTGTTGTCGTGAAAGGTGGAAATGATAGCCCATACCATAAATATTGTTCTCGTGAAAGGTGGAAATGATAGCCCATACCATAAATATTTTCCTCGTTAAAGGTGGAAATAGTAGCCCACACGTGGCAATATTCTGTTTAATATTTATACTTGAAGAGTATCATGATTTTGTGTATTTAAAGAAATTTTAAGCAGTGCTTTTAGCCGCAGGCCGTCAAAGATCCGCCAATAGCGTGACGTCGTATATATGACGCTTAGCATGATGTCGTGTCTTCTTGCGTGGCGTAGGAATGTAGCAATTCACTAAAACATATATCATGACGTCATCCAGGGGAGCTCAGATTGGAAAGTCATGAAAACAATGTGTTTCCTTTTCCACGTCGCAGCGTCTTGCTTTTTAATATCAAAATGTAATAACAAAAGTGATATCTATCTAACTTTTTATCACTATTAACATTTCACTGATGTACAAATAATAAACCGGTTCCTTTGTTTATTACGCCAACTAATTCCTTAAAATACAATGAAATCCAGAGAGGAACGAAGGCCAAAACTGTGTTGTCTGTTCATTCCTGCTTTTGGCATGACCAGTCGTGTCCTACCTGGTAAAAACGTACTCTTGTATTTCAAGAAAATATGATGACTTCGGCTTCGGTACGAGCCGCGCGGAAATCCGCGCCCCAATGGATATGTACTACCGGATTTTATTGTTCTCCCTTGTCTAATTGGCATGTCGTTGGTAGTGCCATGAATACGACCCTCTGAAGACAACTTACTACCCACAGACATACATATCATCGTTATTTGACGAAAACACTGTTGAAGTCTGCTGTAAACCTCAAAACAGAATCGTACTTGAAATCTTGTAATGAATAAACTTGGAAATAAGTATTGCAACATCCATAATTATTGGCCGTTTCGTAGTCGTTGGAGTCTGATCTCGCAGACCCAACAAGTGATTCATTAAACTTTGTGATGCATTCATAATTATCACGTGAAAAAACGGCCTCTTCTCCATTTACCTTTGTAGTTAAAGCTTTATTCTAAATGTTCAGTTAAATGCTTGAACAGTATAAAGAGCTTCAATAGCCTGTTCCACCATGTCCGATGGGGAATGAGGCGAAAAGATGCAATGGTGTTAATAGCGACTTATTAGACATCAATGGTTTCACGGAAACAATGCAAACGGACCAGATCTGGAAAAATCTCAGTCCACCGGCTGCATAAGCAGAACTCCGGTGTAGGCTCAGTACAACCAAAGTAGAGAAGAATGTGTGATATTTTTTGGACGTGGTCACACGTAGTTTTTTGTTGTCCATACTCTTTCCCTCAAATCTATCCGTTTTATTAGATATACGTCGAAACAAGCATTCCTATATTCCTAGCCATAATGGACGTAACAGGCTAAAAATATCATGACCAATTTCCTAACAAAGTTCAACTGAAAGCACTAAGAAAGTATATAAAATAGTTATTTCTTTATTTGATAGGTGCTTTACGTCATACACAAGAATATTTTACTTATAGAACGCCAGCCACCACTATGGTGGGAGCATACTTGACAGAACCTTGGCAAATCCCACAACCATCCTGAAGTTGTTGATAGACTTTCCCACGTGCGACCAGAGATGAAGCCTATCAACGCGACCGCTTTGCCCCTGGATCATTGTGCGGCAATATATAAAATAAAGCATTTAATCCGGATTCAGTGGAAAGATGTACAGTGAACACGTCAATAATGTCCAAAAATCGTAATAGGTGCTTTTACTTTTCATGCTCTAGCGTTTTATATAGTCCCTACATGAGCCAGCGTTATGATGGTGTCTCTGTAAGAAGTGAATATGTAAGCATTTAGAACAGTTGGAATGAAAAACTAAATGAGCTAAATTGACACATTTCGGCCGATTTTCCCCCATTACGAGTAGCCATTTGAGACAACTATCTTACTGATACTAGGAAAATACTGGGTACTGCAATATTCTTACCCAGCTGTACACAGATGGCAAAATTTACGAAAGAGAAAAACTTGGATGTAAAATAATTAATAGTGGCCTATGTACCTTTGAATGTTGAATTTGAAGGACAGAAACAGCACTACATTTTATAACCAAACAGCCTTCAAACTGAAAACAAGCCTGTTTTTCGCGCTGTGCTGCTAACCCTTTCTTTATCATTTCTTAGTCCCAGATGTTCCTCCCCTTCGCTATTTCCCACCTCGTCAAACGGGGATTCTGATCGTACATTAATCGAACAGGCGGAATCGGACAGGGAGCAATTTCTATTGATGAGGTCAAAGGAGCTAAAGCCAGGTAAGACATTTACGCGCGCATACAGTGTGCAATGATGAACGTTAACCATCGGTGTCGGGCTATTTAATATTTATTTATGTATCTGATAATCTCAAAAAAAAAAAAAATGCAAAAAAAAGAAAACGTTCACTTATTCGAGGGCGGCCAGCATTATGGTTAGAGGAAACCCACTACCGTCCGCAGGCTGCTGGCAGACCTTCTCACGTGGTGTCAGAGAAAAGGTTATTTAGATACCAGTAAAGCAGGACAGGCTTTTGAAAGCTATCTAAATGTCGCCTATTTGATATTGCATGTATAAATGGGTTATTTCTTAACATTAATTTCCCCGTCAAACGGCTGCATTATTGATGAAGTAAAGACTCTCCCATTTTTTTAATACAGTGAAATTTGGCTATCGAAGAATTAAGACAACAGACTACGGACTCCTCGTGTGCTTTGCCATAAAAGTATTTGATGTGATGTATCACATCACTGAATGAATGAATGGCCCAACGCGATACGACCTGAGTTACGAATCTAAGCATCAAGTCCGACAGTACATTGTTCGTAAACCATAATGAGACGTTCCCAGTCGATAATTGTAAGACCATTCTTAGGAGTGACACTGCCCTAGTCTTCAATGTAAATTGGCTGGCTTAGGGAAACATTACACCGACTGGAATACACTGATATCGCCATTTTCTATTAGAATGTTATTTTACCTAATTAACGTTACCTCTAGTGGGGAATACGCTTAACGTCTATTAAGGACGATATATAACACCTTCTCGTCTGTACAGGGGGATGTTTGATAATGGTGCTCCTGAATGTACCGCAGGGTTTCACGGGCGATGGTGGTGTTCGCCTCGTGTTTGCTGACGAGTATTGTTCAGCTGTATGGAAAGGGTTATTTAACGACGGGTACATAAGCAAGGTAAGAGAGTTAAACACATGGCTAGCCAGTTCCATGTTTTGTGCTGACTAAACGATGTATAACTACCTTTAACCCTGTGTTTGGTCAGAATTGCATTATCTCGAGAAAACCTGTAAACGAGACGAGAATAGCTCTCGCACGCACTTACAAGCAACTGGCGCAGTGATATTCGCCACCAGAATGTATTCCTGGCTTCAAAGTACCCCTAGAATTGCTCGTGAAACAAAAGTGAAGGATGAATAAGTATGTATCTGACCTGATATTTCACCTGACATCTTGAAGTAATAATTACGAAACAAATAGGATTAGTTCTATTTTAGAATATATTTGATCACTTTGATGTCAGACGACGGTGTTACAGGTTATCAATTATTTACTGTTTATTACTGTTATTATTAGTAGTAATTTATTTATTGGTACATTTACAAACCAATACGACGTCTCTGCTTTTCTAAGCATTTTGTTCGAAGCGAATCAGCCGTTCGAGAGGTGGCTGGCTGGAGGCCAACAGTAGCTGGTTTAGCTTGACTTAGACTCTCAGCCCGAAAGTCAGGGGGTTCATCAGACACCGGCAAAAGTATTATGGTTTACTGTGTTCATTTAATTGAGGAATTGTTCATCTTTAGCATATGGGAGAGCTCCCATATTCTAAACAAATGAACAATTCCTCAATACACCTTGTAAATGCCAAAGACTGCAGCATGGCTAGTAGACGACGGATCACAGCACCGACGACAGTGTTATAAGCTTTCAAACCGTCACACCATAAACATTAAATAAGGAAACAAATATCTTAACACCTGATAAAAGCATTCTAAATCCGATTTTGTCCATTCAAAACATTTCAACAGATTTTATATTGTCTGTCTTTGTGTTTGGTATCAGAAATTTTGTTATGGGTTTCATTGAATTGAAAATACTGAGCACTGATATGAATAACAACTCATGTATTCGCTGGCCAGAATTTGTACACACATGTACCTGATGAACGTTAATGGATCGACTGATTCCCAGCTCTGTTAAGTAATAAACCTAATCTGCCAGACTCTCAAGTCACTACACGTGACATAGTTCATAGTACATGCTCACTGTACATATATCGGTTAGGTCGGGAAACCGTCTCTTCCTGTTCGCACATGTTCGATTGTGTCAAGATGCTTCCCGGTACTTGGAGAAAGGCTGTGTTTTCCTCATGGCACTGGTTTCCTGCAGCCATAAACCAACAGACGAGACGAGAATAGCTCGATAATTCCCTTTGACACACGTTGGTCTTGAATGAATGAAAGATCATGCTTAACGCAACTTCAACAAGTATCTCCGCTATGGACCCGTTTTACGAAGAGGCTGTATCGCTACGTCAAACGTAACTATCATGGCGACGTATCTCTACAATATGTGTTGCCACATCAGTTACGTTACAAAACTTACCAAAATGTTTGTCGATATGTTTAAACAAGGCGGCCGTGAATGGTTCCCTGCGTGATGTGCCGTATTGGGCACTCTCATCCATACACAGCAGCTCACCACAGTATGTTGGGTGTGATTTGCAATATGGCATGAAACATATCCTGGTGACCGTCTCGACTTTGCTCATATTGGGCAAAAATTCTACAGAGTCGACTCTATATTTGATACGTTTGACAATTTCAGTAACGATGACGCCATTCATTTTTTGATGGCCATTTGGCGTTACCACAGATATTGTTTTAATAGATGATATGACACAATTCCCCAGGTTAAATATAATATATATATGGGTTTTCTATTTTAACCGATGTTTAGTTCTTTTAATTGCTTTTAAAAATGTTCATCGACAATTTTGATTTTCAATGTTATCATTAAGTTGAAAACCATTGATTGCTTCCTGGTTTAAGCATTTTCTCGCCACGATATGCCTTAAGCCATAATCATTGATTGATTCAGTCGAGCAAGGTGATCTAAAGTAGATCGACCTTGACTAAATCCACGTTGTAAATTGGACAAAAGCTTGCTGGTTTCGAAGAACCAAACAAGCTTATCGTTAATCATAGATCTCACAATCTTAGAGACACAGGCTGGTAAGGCTATGATCCTTACCTAGTTTTTACGCTTCACACCTCCCTCCATGACGGCCGGAAATTACTAGTTATCCAAATATTGTTATGTAAGTAGACAAAGGACGATTATATTATTCTAAATTCCCAGAAAAAGGGGCAATTTAATTTTCTCCTTCTGGATTTTGATATGCTAGAATTCAGGAGAATATTTCTCATCAGAAGAGTTATGAGGTATCGGATCTGCCAGTTTATTTGCTATATCCGGCGGAGAAGTTAATAAAGTATCCTAATCTGTTGAATGCTTCATTTCTGATTTATTGCTTTTGCCCTTAAGATTTTGAACCATGTTCGAGACCTTAGGCTTGGGTGTTTTTGACGTTATGCCTGAAGCAAAGTTCCGTCAACAGGATCGTCGCTTGGACTTTAGGAATTGACAAGCCTTAGCTCTAAAATACGAATCTGGCTGAAGTTATTATATTTAGGACAATCATTATAACTGCACTCGATCTTTTTACGATCTTTCATGGCTTTGCGACAGTCTCCTTCCCACCAGGGGCCATCTTCGGACCTGTCATGGCCTCAGGGATGGCTGCACCGGACGCCGACGGTACAAGTCAGTGAAGTACAAGAAAGGATCATCTGCATCATCTGCAGCACCGAGGTTCTCCTGGGAGATGTCAGCCCTACAGAGCCTTTGAAAGGCGATCCAATCTGCTTTATCAAATTTACACCCAGCTACACGTTCCAAAGAACTAGAAGTGAAATGCTGTAGGATAACTGGAAAATGATTACCAAAACGAAGATCAGTCCACTCGTTCTAAGGAAAATCAGAGAGAAGTGATGGATCTGTGATAGAGAGATCGACAGTAGAGTAAGCTCCGCTACCACGGTGTCAGTAGGTATTAGATCCATCGCTGAAATAAATTAAGTTCATGTTTAGATAAAAATATCGTCTACATTTTTGCCGCTATCATTCATATCTCCCATTATTATAAAAGGTGGCCACAGCCTGAAGTTCCGTATCCAGAGCAACAGGGCAATGAGTAATGTTATTGTTTATGAAGATATAGTCGTCGCCACAAGCTCGCTCTTCCTGAAGAGAATAAGAACTGCAAAGTTTATTTATTTTTAAGTGGTATTTCTTATCTTTGGCAGATGTCTTCAGGTGTGTTTCCTGAAGACAGAGGGCAATTGAATTCAAAGACTGAAGTCAACTAGTTGAGTGTGTTATTTCAACAAAGTTCAACAAAGATTTAAAACTCGACAATTCCATTAAGGCCCTTATGGAGGGAGGCGTATCGGTGATTTATGTTTGGACCGAGAACGACCTTTCGTGGAAGATTTACTTGTAGATCTTCCATGTGTCGGTGGTGTATCCATCACATCCCACGGTGAAGGGGCAACGTTCTCCAATGATCCAAACTTATTATAAGTATGAACTGGGTCTCTAGAGGCCTTAAAAGGACGTTTTTTTTGCAGGTTTTGTGATGATTACCATGTTTACTTTTAGCAGTTTTTCCTATAGCTATTGATGGTTTTTAGTAATATTTTCGGTCGATAATGTTTGGATACAACTGGAGGTATGGCTGGACGACCAGGCGGAAGAAGAAATAGGATTTTCTTCGTCAGTGTACTAAAATTAAGGTGGTGTGAGTCTCAGCAGAAACGGAGACTTTCTTGTAAAGATGTAACTGGTGCAGGGCAGAATTTTTGGGCTTCCCTTTGTCTCTTTTGTTGTATCAGTCTGTTTTCATTACACAAAAAGGGGGCATTCTCGAGAAGAAGACACTTGGCGCCGTTGCAGTTGAAAAGCTGGGCTATATTTTTGCAACCGAAATCCTCGTGGTCCTTCTGAGAACATTGAAAAGATATGAGTTCATTTTGACATTGACATGGGGGCCTGCATGACTCAGTCGATTAGCGCGCTAGCATAGCGCAATGACCCGAAGCCTCTCACCAATGTTGTCACTGGGAGTTCAAGTCCAGCTCATGCTGGCTTCCTCTCCGGCCGTACGTGGTCTACCAGCAACCTGCGGATGGTCGTAGGTTTCCGTCGGGCTCTGCCCGGTGTCCTCCCACCATAATGCTGGTCGCCGTCGTGTAAGTGAAATATTCTTGAGTACGGCGTATAACACCAATCAATAAATAAACATATTCCACATTGACCCCTACCGTACCCAAACTCCTGAAAGGTGAAACACCTAGTTACAACAGGGATATGAATGTCAACTTGGACACGGTAAGGACCAGTGAGAATAGACTGGGGCAACTTCAAACTTAACAAGTCAATATTCCACTTAACCGCATTGTCGTCACGCTTTGATATGAACCGGTTTCCCCTACTAACGCCCTGTGAGGATTATTCGGCGACTGTTTCGTCCTCCGATATGCGATAATGTTAAATGGAACAAAAATTAAGCTGAAGGGGGGACAAAACGTCAAATTTATAACATAGTTATACAGCATGCGGCAAATAAAAACACATCTGTGTTTTCCCCTTTTTTATTGCCAACCTTGCGTGGAACTGATTACAAAACTGGAACTGCCATTTTGACATTAAACTGCAACGTGTTGTGGTGCATGACATTTTCGACGGACATTCATGCTGACCTATGCATGGAGATGTTGCTTTCTTAATATGTTATCATGTGAATGTACATGTACGTGAACCTTCGCGGTATTTTATTTGTAAAGGTTGCTAAGATAAGATCTTCACTCGTTTGATAAGTAAAGGCTGATATTGATTTTGATTTATTCCATTGCTTCTAAGCTTTTTATTAACTTCTCTCAAATATTCTATTACCTTCTCTGCAAATATAGAATTGTACAGTTCTGTATATTTTGGGAAGGTCTCATGTAAACGTATTATGAAAGCTGAAATCTAACCTAGCAATCTAGCAATTAGGGTACATTTCACATTCCGACCGTAATTAATTGGTAAAACGGAAACAGTGACAACATAATTTACTCTCCAATGGATATACTCCCTTTGAGTTTAAAATTCAACCTCAGTACTTAGGGTCAGTGGCCTAGTGCGACCCTAAAAACGTCTTTGGAGCCCTGTTTGGGGATCAAACATTTCGACCCATTTCGAATGTTTTGCCTAGTATCCAAAATTAGAATTGCCTTCCAACCTGAAAGCTCGGGTCACACTAGTGCATTTTCTTTGATATTTTGAACATGGTTATTATACCGATTTAAATATAAAAAAAAATATGCCAAAGGGAGGGTGCTTTATTGCATATAGTTATACAACATGAGGCGAAGAAAAACATATCTCTGTTTTTGTCCTCCTTTTAATTTTACAAAATCCAAAATTCATTGCCGAATAAGAAGTTTTGTTTTACTTTTTTACTCACCTGCTCTATCCCGTATAATGTGAATGTTTCAAATAAATGAACACAATTGTACGGTAGGGGAAAACAGCTCAATTAATACCCTGTCTTATGACCTCAGCGATCTAGTTTGTAAAATTTCTTCAGGTTGTTAACTGATAGATATCAGTGATACGCCATGAGAACAGTAAGACGGCAGTATATCTGGGCAAAAATAATTTGTTTACTTAATAAATTGTACAATTTTATCTTTTTCAGATGCATTGGCTGTTTTACGCTGATCTAATTGTCCAAGAGATGCGGGCGTGGCAGGAGAACTTCCTTTATGAAGAGTTACAAGACCACAGACCTGAGACAGAAAAGCAGGAAGTACTTGACTTGTTCTATGATCGATTAAGTGAAGTGCTGACAATTGATCCAGTTAAAGGTTACCCTGACGTACTAGAGTTTTGTGTGGTTGTGAGAAAGCAAGAGGAGAAATCAGTCGACTAACAACCTACACAGTGCCTGCATATCAGGCAAAACTATATATGGAATCGGAAAAAGTCAAATACTCTTATACATGTATAAAAGAGAGGTAAACCATAGCAGTGGTGGTGAAATATGGTCTCTTGTGAAGGTAGCTCATTTATGGGTTATTAGCAAAATGCATCTACAAAACGAAGAAGTACATCTAGTAAATGTGCATTTATCACCCATTTACACTTAGCTTAACAAGCGAAGGAGGTTGGGAGCCCCTGCGAAACCGGTAGAAGATACAGCCAAAAATTGAAAATTGTTTCCATCGGTTTACCCTCCTAGGTATTTTTGCGCCTCTCTGCCCCTACCTCCCCGACCCCCAAGAGATTTTTGCACTCATGTATACGCACGTAGGGATTTTGTACCTCTCTACACCCACTTAGGGACTTTTGTACATCCCTGCCCGCACCAAGGCATTTTGCACCTTTCTATACAATATCGAGGGAATCTGCACCTCTCTGTACCCACCTAGGGGTTTTTACACCTGTCTGCCCGCACTTAGGGATTTTTGCACCTCCTGCTTCCTCCTAGCCACCTCGAAAGTCTCTCCCTTCATCATTTAAAACTGTTGACAAGCCTTTTTACATGTTACCAGCTTTACCTAGCCCCGGGTTAAGCGGAATTAGACACAATTAAAAAGGAGAGTCTTAGAGATTCTGAACACTGCGGTGGTATTCACTAAGAAGAAAGGTGTACTCATTGTAAAATTTAAGAATCTTAGAGTGCAGGCGTTTGATGGAATATCCTTGACACACTAGTTTGGGCAGTAATAACTTGTGACGTTGATTGAAATCATCACACAACACGCCGGATGTAACAAATGCTACAAGGAGAGATATGCGCACGCCATATGCAGGACCATTCTCTATATTGCTATCCAAGTAAAAATAATTCACGTTATCAAACTCTAATCTATCCCGACTTGGTAAAGTCGGCGTGACAGGAAACCACTGTCGTCTTTGTACCACTGCAAGTGCAGATAAGACTGATTATGTTATTCAGAGACTGAGTTAAATATAAACCAGCTTGTATTATGAGACGTTCTTACTGCGTAGATGTGGTAGTACATGAGGGGTTTCGTCACTGTTTATGTTTTTGCAAAGTTGTCGCCAGCCAGATTATACTGACACGAGGCTGACCATACTTGAACTATCAACATGTTCTGACAGTCAAGCTATGACGTGTCAAGGGAATATTTAAAGCTTAACATCTTGTTTCTTATTCAAGGCGTCTGTTGATGAAGCATCCCAATCTATCTACGGTTCACTGCACACAAAGATTTATAAAACCTAGTTACATCGCCATCCGGTTTCAAATTTTTCAGATTTTAAAATGTGAAAGCATTCGTCTTATACATGTACACGTGTGGCTTTGAAACCATATACCTGCGTATTGCCAATGGGATTACGAACTACATGTAGCAACCAGTCAAATCAGAAAATAAACACCTGGAGCGGGTGCATGTGCAACTACTGAGGCCATGGTATCTTAAGTCCAATACTCTTAGGCAGGGTCCCAGCAGTAAAAACCTAGCCCACACTTTGATACTGCCTCACCATCTTGACCTTCCGGGTCATGGAATGTGTTTAAAGCCCTGTGTTACTACGTCTTCAGAAGCCAAGTGTACCATTAATAAATTATGCCCATCCTCTGAACTTCCCCAAGTTTATCTCTGCATTACACTCAATCACATTTGTCCCATTGAAATAGCAATGTGTAGCCAGTGCTGCTGCTCAGTAAATGTAGTTTGATATACAAGCGTTAAGTTTGTCTGTTACTGTACTACATTAGTCACATGGTACATATAATAACTGTCTGTCATGATGTGCGAACTGCCGACAAGATGTTACCTGCAAACGCGTTTTTGTCAGGGTAAAATGTTTTGCAAGAATTTAAAGAAAATGCTGGTAATTCATCAAATTGCTTACAAGACCTCATCCTGTTGAACGCAAATTCTCTTGCCGCAGAATTAGATGTAAATATTGTACTTCACTAAGACGACTATGTATTGTCTAATTTTGCACTTTCCAAAACAGGGTTAACTTGAACTTCTTCATAAATTACATAGTGTGGTTTTTATTTGAAAAATGATCTCGATTTGAATATGAATATTTCCAATCCCGCTGAACGCTGTGACCTGACTTGCTGACAACAGAGTTTGGTCCCCTGAAAAAGTTCACAGAGTATACTGTATGGTAAGTGTAGTTCACCTCTCTATTCTCTTTGTAGTATGGATGTTGCAGGTGTGTTAGAACATAGCGTAAACACATGTTTTAACAGGAAATAGTGTGGAAAGGAAGTGACAATTTGGAGTATACTTGATTAATTTAACTGATTTAATATTGTGATGAAATCATTTTATACTGTATTGTTAAATGAATGTTTGACTTTCTCTCCTACCATAGTTAGAAATCACAGGTGGAAAATAATGAAATGTTGGTAAAATTAGTTCCAACATATATGCAAGTATCATTCCACCGAGGATAAACATTTTACACCCCAAAATGCAACGGCTGAAAAATACATGTTGTACTTTGTTGAATGTGTAGTAGACACATCATCCATAGTTAGGAAGAATGAAGTTGTAAACAAAATCGGAGGTACCTTTGCGTTTGGACAAATATCTGTCCTTATTTCCCCGTTAGGTCGTCACGCAACTAATTGTATATATGTATGCTTACGTTTAGAGTCGTACTCAACAATTTTTCAAGTATATGGTGACGAGGAATCATTCGAATGTATATATATATATATACTGTGTCTTCTTGTGGCAGAGAGAGTCCATGCCGCGAAATGATTCCGCCACTGGGGTTTCATGCCGAAGACATCAGACACAACACCCCAAGCAGTCACATCATGACGCCGGGTCGACCAGTCCTGTTTCCTTGATCTAACCTCTCAGTGCCGAGCGCCAAGCGAGGGAACGAGATCCATTTTTAAAGTCTTTTGTATGACCCGACCCGGATTTGATCCTGGATTTCCCGACCCGGAGACGAACACTCTAGCCACGAAGCCATCGAGGTGGTCCTAATAGTATATGCATGTCTTCGCGCCTACAGGGAAATACTGGTAACCAAATATCTACCCATATACCCAAGCAATTTCGTCACATTTCAAATTTATCAGAGTAAGAAAAATATATTTAGACCTAACACTGAGAATAAAATGGGGGCTTTCATCAGTAAAAACTACATTCAAATGACTTCCTAGAGTTATTTCCACATACATGATATGTGTGGCGTTGACGTGCTGTATAATCGTGGTAAAACCAGAACCATCCAAAACTGAAACAAGCTTTATCAATCGGCTGATTTAAACGAAAAGTTATTTCAGAAGAGGGGTCGATAGAGATCTAAGCTTGCACAGGCACTTTTTTATGACGTGCTTGGTAAATGGATAAATCACTTTTTGATTTCTTACGAGGCCATAGCAAACGCCATTTCAGAGAAACCGGAAACACGATTTCGCGTCATCCGTACCTTGCGCTTTTGAGTATTAGGGGCGAAGCACTTTTTATATGCGAAGTACGGCCAGCTTTATTGTTACAACTGAAGGCTTCATTGTGGCCTATCGTAATCTCCTGGAAAACAGCTCATTCAACACTACTTCTACACGGAAAAATGGTGAGCTAAGTACAGCTTACGTCACAGTGCAAACAGATGTCTTCTCTGGTGGTCGAAATATCTCGCATTTGATGGGTTAAAATTGAAAGCGTAGTTTTGAAATTTTCATCACGTGTGTGTTTTTCCTTACTTTGAACTGCGATATCTTGGTTATCATATATCACAAAAATAAAAGGTGATGTTTTTTAGACCTATGAATAGGATTCTTTATCGATACATATATACATATGGTTTAGTGTTGTATTCTTTTTTTTTTAACACATGCGTTTCGTCAGAATCGCTCTACTATACTGAGACACGGGCATCTTTTCCGATGTCGTTCATGATTAAAACAGACGACAAAAATTTTACTTATTAAAGCAAAGTTGTCTCTCTTTTTGCTTACATGTTGAGTGCCCGCGCCTAGCCTGAACTCCGTGGATATAAGAGTGCTATTCTTTGACTCCGGGCATACACGGAAGCTATGTACCTCCGGCCTCCCGCCGTATTCGGCCTCGAATGTACGGCATACACATGCACGTGTGAGTGCCCGCGTGTGTGATGCATGCCTAACCTAGTAGCAGTTTGTGTTTCTGATTCAGAGAGGCAGTGAATTAAGGCCGGAAGAAACGCACATAACCCGCCTGTAGATTGATACCTTGGTCTTCTCATACACCAATACATCATGTGTATTCAATCGTCCGATTTGACTTGTGTTGTTAATTTTAATCCATCTTACACTAACTGTCTGACTGACAGAGCGAAAAGCAGGACGTCATGTACAAACATACTTACGTTGAGAAAGACGTGATATGTATGTGGCTCATTTGAACCAACGATATGTAGACACGTACGTAACCTCGTCTTACGTGACAAAAACTCGTCCCACGTGAAAAAGCAGCTCAATGGTGAATGTTTCCAAAGGCGAACACCAATTCAGTACTCGACAGTCAAGGTGGCAACACCTATTGTCCTGGATGTATCTTATAGGTTCTCAGCATTGGGAAAGAAGGGCTTGGGGGCAAGGTAACATGATAATCCAAGGGGACTCTCGTATATATGTGTATACATATATAATATAAAATACTACTCCATAGAAAGTAAAACCAGGGCTGGGACGACAATGTGATAGTTAGCAAAAATGTTCCCACGTGACCAGTTGCCGGTTGGTGTACGTATGTCGACGGCAGTTACCACGCCTAATTTCTAGTTTGTCACATTTACAATAAACCCAGGCGTCGAAAGCGACATTCGTATACAAGCCGTGGGCGTTCCGGGTCAATAACCGCAATATCAGTTTCCAAAACGACATGTGACAGAAATCACCAAGAAACTAGGTAAGTGTATAAAATTACAATTTAGGACGGATTCACATTAAAAGAAGCAGTCACCTGTTTTAAATCTTTACGGAAATACGTATAGGATATTCCGAGCAGATAAACAAAATCAGTATCCAAGTCGTTTACCGTTCTAGTTTTGTAGTTTTGAATGATGTCGTTAATCAAATATGTTCCACAGCCAGCCCCCCCCCCCCCCCCAACGTATTACCTGTATAGTGTAACTCCAGAGCAGCAATTTGTTTTGATAGGAGAGTAAAACAATACAAATTAAATTGTCCCGTAAACAGGTCTTTGCATGCATGTGTGTAATATACAGGTCTCCTAAATTAATAAGTTCCAACGCGAAGCAGATGCCCGCATATATAGGGAGCATAGAAAACACAGTATGGATATTTGAAAGAAAACAAGGAGTACGTGAATACTTGTATGTTCAATGTACTGTATAGTATGTTTACACTAATATAGGCCTATTTTATAAATACGACAGGTCCTAAATTATACATTATTTTCCAATACCTGTAGATTAAATCTCGTCCAAATATCACGCTGTCGACTAAATGTCGCCATTTCTGATTACTTGACTTTAACAATAAGGTTACTCATTGTACAGAAACCATAACATTCAGACGATATTGGGTGAGATTAAGTCGAGACTCTGCACAGAGCGATATTAAGTCGAGATTTAGACTACATTTGGTTCAGAATTGAACGAGGAGGCGAGAACTCAACTAGGGGGCAGAATTACTTTGACGGCGCGTGATTCAGAGTAGGGAGCGATATTTGCACGAAATTCTCCACTGAATGTCGTAGGAGTTTACAATCCCGTCTGATTATTGCGCTGGCGCCTTAGTTTCGACTTAATCTGCATTAAATCTCGCAGTGGCGTTCGAATATCGCTATTACTGATTTGAGGCAAAACCGGGGGAGACAACATGGCCGAATACAGCCTCCGTTTTTAAGAGATTTCTTAAGTATTGAAAGAGTCGCGTTGTTATTCATTCATACACAATGGGTGTTTATTCATTACATTTATGCCTTTGAAAATTACTTTTGTCTTTCTAACAGCACTGGAAACCATAATTGACTGCTACATTTCACTCGAATCCTTCCTGACTTTCTCATTTCTTAGGTTGATTGTAGTGAACGTGGTTTTGGAAATGAGCTTGTGATTATTGACCCGCACCGTACGTTATGACTGAAAAATTAGCAAATGTGTTCACCGTCTGCTCGAAACCTCTCCTTTACCCCTGTTTCGTGTCGTGTTTATTTTTGTTTGTTAACAACTATGACATTGGTGTTTGTGTGAGGATATTATTACATGCTTATTTCTTATCTTTGTCAGATAAAATCCATCCCGTTCCGGGCCAGACGTTTATTATAGGGGATTTTCGGTACCGCCGACGGTGGGACATCTTACGTCCAACGGAAGAAAATCCGTGGTAAAGAAAATAACAGAGTAGCTCTATAAAAACATTTGGCAGATGGAGTCAGTAAAAGCAGATGGAGTCTTGTAGCTCCGCTGTAGCTCCGGCAAGCTGATGGTCGGATAGCTACAGGATAAGAGCTCGCGAAATGTGATTAGCTTATGGGTAGCAGAGCGCCCGCACTGTATCTGTAATGTGACCATGACAGATGTGGTCGCCTTAACCTGAACACATTTCCTGTCTACATGGTGTCTACTCAACCCTTAGTATGTATGTTTGTATGTATATATATATGTATGTATGTATGTATGTATGCGTGGATGTGTGTGTGCGCGTATGTACGTATATGTGTGTGTGAGAGAGAGAGGGGTGGGGGGGGGGCCTTGAGTCCATCTTTATCCAATTGGACTTGTAACATGGAAGAAAATATGTTTGAGTTCCAGTTTAGTATTAAAATTGAAGTCTGTATTTCTGTAAGAAAAGCTGGGAAGAATGAAGCCGCATTAAATCAATCTGTCACACTCGACAACTTTTTTCTTTGAAAAATAAAACGCCACATCTGTTTTACGTTCAGTTCAACTGGTGAAGAAGCATGGCGACACGTTGCCCATCCAGAGAGCGTACAAGGAGGCACCTACTAACATCTTCAGACCAGGCCCCAAGGTGCTGTCAGTAGTTAAACAATAAAAAACTGGTTCACAAAAGCCACCTTGAAATTAAAGTATTTGAATATATTGAACTGTAACGAAATGGTAGCTATTTTAGATACTGTTTTCACTGGTTGCCACATGGCTGTTACTATTATTTTCCTTGTATCCGTTCATCCTGCATGAGTTCTGTAGAGAACCTCAGAATGGAGAAACACCAATTCTTATGCAGACTAAGCAAAATAGGATTTGACCAGAACGTCATCCCGTCTACAAGTGTAGTTTGTGAGAAATGATCCAGTCGAGATAATCATCACCTTAATCTGCAGTTCGTAGATGTACTAAAGCAGGACATATTGCTGTCTAGTGTCAGCTTACAGTTCTTCAAACCGATCAGAATATACCAATATATCATCCATCCGTTACACTTCATAAACTTAATAGGTAACCGAAGGATATGCAGAAAACAATAGTATATTTCAGGAGAGACGCGCCTGTTAAAATTTTGTGCTGGTTGTTGATATGAAACGAGGCCACAGTTCCCGCAGTATGAAACAGCGGGTATAGTACGTGTACAGAGCACAGAATGTACACTCTTGTGTAATATAACAAACACCTGCCCAATATATAAACAGTATTTAATTATTTTTCTGATTGGTGTTTTATGCCGTACTCAAGAATATTTCACTGATACGAGGGCGGCCAGCATTATGGTGGAAGGAAACCGGGCAGAGCCCGGTGGAACCCACGACCATCCGCAGGATGCTGGCAGACCTTCTATAAACACTAAATATGGTGACAAATTAGTTTGAACCAAATGTGAGAGATCTGTTTCTGTTCAGGACTTGTTCCAGGAAAGGTTGGCTTGACACATGAATTCCCCAATGTCTTTGTCCTGGCTGCCGATTGCAGTTTTTACCCTCAGTGTCTTCCGCCAGGTAGCCTCGACTTGGTTATTTCCTTCACTGCTGCGTATTGGCTAAGCAAGAGGTGGGTGTGATAGAGTGTTCCTCCGTTTATCAGGCCCGATAAACCTCGGGCCAAATTCCAAAAAGACTTTGAACACAAATACCAAACGACTAATACAAATACAATGCATGAAATGAAACCTCGGAAGGGTTAATGTAAAGAGAGGCTTTGTACACTTCTCAGTGATAGCAGAAGACGTCATGGATGTTTCCATCCTTCCTGTTGCAGCCCTTTATACTCTTCCGGCGCAAATCATAATCCTGCTGGTCTGACTGTGGCTTGCAACCATTTATATAAACAGTAAGAAGAAAATCCGAACCCTAACCTTAAATTGACCAATGTTGAGCGAACTTGATCTGTTAAGTGTAACCATTTGCCATCCACCACAGGGATACGGTAGAACTGCGTACTGCAATATTGTTGATCAGGTGCATGTAAATGGCAAGACTTAACGAAAACGGTAAGATAGTGAAGAACCCTGACCGATGTATGTTGAATTGTATGGATAAAAATTCCACCAAATGTTCTAGCTCATGAACTTGTAAAAATCTTTCAAACTGAACACACTTCGATTGTCTTTCATGTTATGCTGCTCTTTCTTTTTTCATTTTAGTCCCAGAGTTTCCTTTCCTTATTTATTTCCCACCATCTCTATTCGCGCATTTGTGAAAAAGGCCGAAATAGACTGGCTGCATTTCCTCTTGGTGAGGTCAAAGGAGCGTAAGTCAGGTAAGGAGTAAAACATGTGTTGTAGTACATTGAGCAATGCTGAATGAAGAAAAAATTCCGAAACGGCTCCTGAAACGTTCAAACAAGGGATCTCGACAGTCAAATACACGATAGTTGCCGACGCTTTAACCATCTGTGTAAAGTTCTGTAAGACGGTTGTTAAAAGGGTACACACATTCAGGGCAGTCTTTTAAAAGTTATTATATGCTGCCATTGCATCTAGACTTTGTCATAGCATATTTCATATTACATGAATAACTGACATTTTTTTTTATAATAGCGGACCCCTTGCAACTAGATGGGAAATCGACCCACGGTGGTGCACTCATGAGTTGAAATATTTCTCATGCTGAAAAACACAGTAAAGGCACCTAAATCTAAAGTGCAGTTACTTGACAACATCTCTGTGAAAAATTAGACTGATGTGCTTCACATTTTTGGTCTTTCTTTTTTCTACTTTAAGGCATAAAAATATGGTCGCGTGATCCAGATTAGTTTTATGTATTTCTTATCTAGGTGAAGCTATTCGAAAATATCATGTTGGTTCAAAGTTTTGAATTCGAATACTATCATTAGTTGTACGTATTTATAGTAACTTTAGTTAAGGCAAAAAGGATTAAAGCAGACAAGAAACAATTTTTCTTCGTTTCTTTTCTTTTAACGGAAAATACAAGGGCCAGTCATATATGCACGAAACAGTTTCTTCGTAACACCAAACTTGTTTAAAATGCAACTTGTAGATCTGCCGGGAACAGGCATTATGCTATGTATTTAAGAAAAAAACACGCATTTTTTCTGCTGGCCTATCTCATCGGCTACACCTATTATATAACACTAGCACTGATCTATGTCTCCGCTTAGTGTTAAAAATAGATTTCCCTCGCCTATTTCGGACAAATTGTGAAAACTTCGATCTGACAAATCATACGGCGATATCTGCATAAGCAAAACGAAAAGGCGCCACTAAACATGTCATCTCTTCAAGTAAATGATAATGTGCCAATGGATGGCTGGGTGACATTAAACGGGTTATACATTGCTACTTCAATGGGACAAATGTGATGCAGTGTAACGCAGAGATAAACTTGGGGAAGTTCAGAGGTTGGGCATAATTTCTTAATGGTACATTTGGCTTCTGAAGACGTGCTATCACAGAGCTTTAAATACGTTCCGTGATCCGCAAGGTCAAAATGATGAGGCAGTATCAAAGTGTGGGCTAGGTTTTTACTGCTGGGACCCTGCCTAAGAGTATTGGACTTAAGATACCATGGCTTCAGTAGTTGCTCATGCACCCGCTCCAGAGGTTTACTTTCTCATTTGACTGGTTGCTACATGTAGTTCGTAATCCCCTTAGCAGTACCCAGGTATATGGCTTCAAAGCCACATGTGTATGTTCAGTGTGTACAGTGTGATGGTCACTTTGAACATATGAACAGTTGCAATCAAAGCTCAGCTGGGATACATATTTGATCATCACCTATATACTAAAATGCTACACGATTTTTGGAAACGATTTTATTCATCCGCCTAAAACATTCATTACGTCATTCAGTCATCACTGAAAACAGGGAGGGGCAGAGAGGCGCAAAAATCCCTAGGAGGGTAAAACGATGGAAACAATTTTCATTTTTTGGCTGTATCTTCTACCTGTTTCGCAGGGGCCCCCAACCTCCTTCGCTTGTTAAGCTAAGTGTAAATGGGTGATAAATGCACATTTACTAGATGTACTTCTTCGATTTGTAGATGCATTTTGCTAATAACCCATAAATGAGCTACCTTCACAAGAGACCATATTTCACCACCACTGCTATGGTTTACCTCTCTTTTATACATGTATAAGAGTATTTGACTTTTTCCGATTCCATATATAGTTTTGCCTGATATTCAGGCACTGTGTAGGTTGTTAGTCGACTGATTTCTCCTCTTGCTTTCTCACAACCACACAAAACTCTAGTACGTCAGGGTAACCTTTAACTGGATCAGTTGTCAGCACTTCACTTAATCGATCATAGAACAGGTCGAGTATTTCCTGCTTTTCTGTTTCAGATCTGTGATCTTGTAACCCTTCATAAAGGAAGTTCTCCTGCCACGCCCGCATCTCTTGGACAATTAGATCAGCGTATTGTTTAACAGCGAATGCATCTGAAAAAGATAAAATTCTACAATTTATCAAGTAAACAAATTTTTTTCCCCCCGATATACTGCCTTCTTACTGATCTCATGGCGTATCACTGATATCTATCAGTTAACAACCTGAACGAATTTTACAAAGTAGATCGCTGAGGTCATAAAGCAGGGTATTAATTGAGCTGTTTTCCCCTACCGTACAATTGTGTTCATTTATTTGAAACATTTACATTATACGGGATAGAGCAGGTGAGTAAAAAAGTAAAAAACTTCTTAATCGGCAATGAATTTTGGATTTTGTAAAATTAAAAGGAGGACAAAAACAGAGATATGTTTTTCTTCGCCTCATGTTGTATAACTTTATGCAATAAAGCACCCTCCCTTTGGCATATTTTTGTTATATTTAAATCGGTATAATAACCATGTTAAAAAATCAAAGCAAATGCACCAGGGTCAGTGTGACCCGAGCTTTCAGGTTGGAAGGCAATTCTAATTTTGGATATTAGGGTAAACATTCAGGGTCGAAATGTTTGATCCGCAAATGTTGTCACTGTTTCCGTCTAACCAATTAATTACGGCCGGAATGTGAAATGTACCCTAATTGCAGGTTAGATTTCATCTTGCATAAGACGTTTACATGAGACCTTCCCAAAATATACAGAACTGTATAATTCTATATTTGCAGAGAAGGTAATAGAATATTTGAGAGAAGTTAATAAAAAGCTTAGAAGCAATGCAATAAATCAAAATCAATGTCAGTCTTTACTTATCAAACGAGTTAAGATCTTATCTTAAGAACCTTTACAAATAAAATACTGCGAAAGTTCATGTACAGGTACATTCACATGATAACATATTAAGAAAGCAACATCTCTCTGCATATGTCAGCATGAATGTCCGTCGAAATGTCATGCAGCATAACACGTTGCAGTTTAATGTCAAAATGGCAGTTCCAGTTTTGTAATCAGTTCCACGCCAGGTTGGCAATAAAAAAGGGGAAAACACAGATGTGTTTTTATTTGCCGCATGCTGTATAACTATGTGCAATAAATTTGGCACTTGGTCCGCCCTTCAGCTTAATTTTTGTTCCATTTAACATTATCGCATATCGGAGGACGAAACAGTCGCCGAATTATCCTCACAGGGCGTTACTAGAGTAAACCGGTTCACATCAAAACATGAAGGCAATGCGGTTAAGTGGAATATTGACTTGTTAAGTTTGAAGTTGCCCCAGTCTATTCTCACTGGTCCTTACCGTGTCCGAGTTGACATTCATATCCCTGTCGTAACTAGGTGTTTCACTTTTCTGGCGTTTGGGTACGGTACAGGGCAATGTAGAATTTCTTTATTTATTTGATTGGTGTTTTACGACGTACTCAAAAATATTTCACTTATACGACGGCGACCAGGATTATGGTGGGAGGACACCGGGCAGAGCCCGACGGAAACCTACGACCATCCCCCGGTTGCTGGCTGACCTTCCCATGTACGGCCGGAGAGGAAGCCAGCATGAGCTGGACTTGAACTCCCAGTGACAACATTAGTGAGAGGCTTCGGGTCATTGCGCTACGCTAGCGCTCTAATCGACTGAGTCATGGAGACTCCCATGTCAATGTCAAAATGAACTCATATCTTTTCAATGTTCTCAGAAGTGCCACGAGCCAAGCTTTTAAACTGCAACGGCGCCAAGTGTCTTCTTCTCGAGAATGCCCCCTTTTTGTGTAATGAAAACAGACTAATGCAACAAAAGAGACAAAGGGAAGCCCAAAAATTCTGCCCTGCACCAGTTACATCTTTGCAGTCGTCGTACAAGAAAGTCTCCGTTTCTGCTGAGACTCACACCACCTTAATTTTAGTACACTGACGAAGAAAATGCTATTTCTTCTTCCGCCTGGTCGTCCAGCCAAACCTCCAGTTCTAAACATTATCGATCGAAAATATTACTAAAAACCATCAATAGCTATAGGAAAAACTGCTAAGTATATATGGTAATCATCATAAAACCTGCAAACGTGGTGGCCCCGGAGAACGTCCTTTCAAGGCCTCTAAAGAAACAGTTCATACTTATAATAAGTTTGGATCATTGGAGAACGTTGTGCCTTCACCGTGGGATGTGATGCATACACCATCGACATATGGAAGATCTACAAGTAAATCTCCCACGAAAGGTCGTTCTCGGTCCAAACATAAATCACCGATACGCCTCCCTCCATAAGGGCCTTAATGGAATTGTCGAGGTTTTAAATCTTTGTTGAACTTCAGGAAACACACCTGAAGACATCTGACAAAGATAACAAATATCCCTTAAAAATAAATAAACTTTACAGTACTTCTTCTTTTCAGGAAGAGCGAGCTTGTGGCGACGACTCTATCTTCATAAACAATAATATTATTCATTGCCCTGTTGGATACGGAACTTCAGGCTGTGGCTGCCTTTTATAATAATGGGAGGTATGAATGATAGCGGCAAAAATGTAGACTATTTTTTTTATCTAAACATGAACTTAATTTATTTCAGCGATGGATCTAATATCTACTGACACCGTGGTAACGGAGCTTACTCTGTTGTCGATCTCACTATCACAGATCCATCACTTCTGTCTGATTTTTCTTATAACGTGTGTGAAGATCTTCGTTTTGGTAATCATTTTCCAATTATCCTACAGCATTTCACTTCTAGTTCTTTGGAACGTGCAGCTGTGTGGAAATTTGATAAAGCAGACTGGATCGCCTTTCAAAGGCTCTGTTAGGCTGACATCACTCCGGAGAACCTCGGTCCTGCAGTTGATGCAGATGATCCTTTCCTGAAGTTTGCTGGGCTTGTACCGTCGGCGTCCGATGCAGCCATCCCTGAGGCCAAAACAGGTCCGAAATTGGACCTTGGTGGGACGGACACTGTCGCAAAGTCATAAAAGATCGTAAAAAGACCGAGCGCAGATATAATCATTGTCCTAATAATAATAACTTCAGCCATATTCGTATTTTAGAGCTAAGGCTTGTCAATTCCTAAAGTCCAAGCGACGATCCTGTTGACGGAACTTTGCTTCAGGCAGTGTTTGACCAGGTTGTAACATCCTATGTCTGGGCTATATAAGATTTTCTTTATTGGCTTAACATTTATTCATGTAATTTCAATAAAGTTCATGTTTTTTGCTTTGAGGTTCGTTGGTTGGATAACCTCATCTGGTGATTATTACTTTGATGACCAGCCCCTGTGCGACCAGCTGATGCATGTGGAGAATTACGTTAAGAAGTGAGGGAAGTCCACAAGCTATGGGGAGACTAAGGAAGAAGTTGCTCCTCGGGTCGAACCGACCACCTCCAAGGAACAGAGGAGCCTGGCTGATTGTCAAATCATCCTCAGGGTAAGCTTACCGCTCCGTGTTGCAAATGATTTGCTAGTGATTTGCAAATGTTTTACGGCAATATGATTGTTTGCTAAAGATTTTTTCATATCATTTGATATGGAAGTAAAACTTTTAGGCCGACCTCGACGCTGAAGATCCAACTGTGGTGCAGTATGTGACGGTACTGAACTTCTTTACAGCAACACTTTGCCCCAAGCGCTTCCAGAGGAAGAGTTTACTTCAGGGGTTCAAGGTGGCGGAATGATTGGTTGGATAAGTTGTCTATTTTGACGCTTAAGCTCCTTAAATTTAATGTAAAAGGCAATATAAATCGACAAGTTTTGATAGTTTCCTCGAAAAAATATCATGTTCAATGTGACATCAATTTTTCAATGTATTTCTACTGTAGTGTGGAACCCAAGGTGGACGACAAGCCTTACCATGTGTATTACGTTAAAGGCCACAAGACGCCGGCGACCCAACTGGCCACCTTCTGCGTCAAGGAGGAGAAACATGCTGTTAGTATATTTCATGAACTCAGATTTCCTCCGCAATATTTAATCACAAGCAGAGCCTTCCTCTCGCACCATATTGCTTCCTGCTGTGCAATATACTTAATATACGCAATAACATAAATCAAAATAATTACAATTGGCAATATTTTGTTTTCACGATGTTAATCGTCTACTTTGTTATCACACAGTGGTTTCTGCTCTATGTGGAGAAGTTCCGACCACTACTCTGTAAACAGAGTACTTTTTCCTGCCGACCAAAGGGAAGAAAGCTCATAATACTTCGAACGACCTGAATAGGTGTCACCGGAAGTAAGTAACGCATACGTTATTGTTATGTTACGAGCAGTGTTAAGGTCGATATTTAAACACATCTAATCTTACTGGTTTGGTCCACATCTATGTATTGCATTTATGTAATTGTAGATACAATCTGCCAGTTATCACGACATCGGAAGCTCGGCTTGCCATGCAAACGTTTACCCCGGGGCGTTTACAAGTGCGAAAGGTCGAAGACTACCTGGCCCAGTCAAGCGCAGTAGCGGAGCGGTTTTACAGTCTACGAGAACCCAGTACATTCGCCTTGCCATAAATATGTTAGAGTAAGTATTTTTCGCTTTTCAATTTCAGTTTTCATTCATTTTCCTCAAATCTGTTTCACGGTATAGACGTCAGGTAATTTATTAAAATAATATATGAATTTATGTTTATACATATATTATATTTATAGTGAAGCGACACCAGTGACCTGTGATGTACCAGCTGCTCCGATTGCTCCTACTCTTGCTCCTGCGCTTCCGTCTGTACCCGTCTCTGCTCCAGCTTCTCCGGCTGCTTCTTCTGGTCCTGTGTCTACCTTTATTGACCCAGAACGTCCAGTTTGGATGACGGCTGGTATACGAATGTCGGATTCGACCTCTAGGTTTTACATTTGTTACACAGCAAGAATTGATCGTGTAAGACTGGTTAAGGCGATTCGCTTCACCATCTTCTACTTTTAGCTAAATGTGGTACGTAGGGCCTGATCACCAGTTATGGACTAGCACAAACACCGCCGCTTCCCATTTTTATGTCAGGCACAATGTTGAAGTGAGGTTTGTCAATCAGATTGGGCAATATTATGTTTTTTACCGGTAAAGTATTTTTTCCAACACCTAATACGACAGCGGAAAAAACTGACATTTAACTGCGCAACGCTGGCTAGCACGAAACGCATGCATTCTGTGTGGGCTGTTACGTAATTTTTCCAAGCTCGAATCACTCTTGTCACCTGAGACTGTAGTAAGCTGCTAGGGTTGTGGTTGAAACAAATTTGTAACGGGAAATGATCAAGAAACTTACTTATAGTTTCCAAACATAAAAAGCGGACGCGCCAGATATAATCGACCAAAGTGTTCTGTAAACTGTAGCTAAAAGCCTGTGCCGGAGTCGAAAAAGTTTACTTGATTTGCATTAAGCGTGAAACCATTGGTTATGCAACGGGAGCGTAACATTTGGATACTTCATCAGTCGGAACAGTCTTAGGTGTATCATCGTTGGAAACTATAGGCGGTACCATCCTCTTGCAGTCCACATTCATAGCTTATCAGTCTAAAAGTGGATCACCACGTATTCTGTACCAACGACTTTCAAAGTTCTGAAATCTCACCAGTTTTCTTCTCTGTTGCCGATAATACCTGTGATGCCTGTGCCCAACACAAGGAAAGCTTACCCAAGGCAAAACAATCAGCATGGTCTGGAGTCTTTGGCTAAAATCAAGTCCAGTAAGAAAGACAAAACGTTCATGTTGGCCAAAGCGCTGGTTAGCTCATTGCGCATATTTGGACTATTGTTTTTAATGGTAAGAAGGAGAAGTGGCATAATACTACCAGAGTTTACTGTACAGTTGTTTTGCTGCTAATGTGGACCAGATTCCTACAGCTTTCTTCACGTACAGAGACGAACAACTTGGGGCGGTTCTGTTCTTCAAAATTGTTGGACATCTCTGGTATTTGCATGACTGTTTGAATGCCGGTCACCTACAGAGCTTGTAGCTGTGAGAACTGCTTGGCTGAGTTTCGTCTCAAATGGTCTCGGCTGTTCAGGACAAACCACGGAAGATCTGGAAGTGATGCATGAGTAAGTAACTCGAAATACGAAGGCGACTTAAAACAGAAGTTTACCCTGTGCCTGACAACTGGCTAGATTTTCTTTTTTGGGCATGTGGCCGGGAATGCCTACATTGTATTCAGCTCGACCCTAATAGCCCTTGAGCAGCCCGGTCTGTCTTTTTTCTCTACCGGTGAAAGTGATAGTAACAGTAATAGAAATATACATGTCTGCATCTTGGATTTTCACACTATCCATGTTTATCACCATCTCAGACGTAATTTACAAGGAGTTTGAAATTGAGATGTCTTACGGGTGGGAATCTCGTCGGGGGTGGACTTAGTTAAATGAATTAGAGTGGTTTGGAAGATGTCATGAAAATATCTGCCAGAATGTGGAGACCTATGACATTTTGAGCGTCTTCAACACCGCTAGTGTATCCTGCTGTATGTTTGATGGAATCTAGTTGTTGTGCACTATCGTAAGCAGACCAAACATACTGGCCGACCAAGTACTATTCTTTGCCGAGCTTTTCTGCATGATGCCGATAGTGCTGTAGTTCGTCCGGTTTGCTCACTGAATCACATTGCGCATGCCCAGCTGAAGACGATTCATTGAGTCCAGGTGAAGGACATCACTCTCGGCTTCTCGCTTCAGATGACCTTGTTTCTGAACAAACTAACAGGAGAGTCTATTGGACTGACGGCTCTGGCTGATCGACAAACCAACAACACTGACGATTGCAGGTGACTTGATCACTTACTCCGTTGTCCTGATACAGTTCCAACAGCCCTCCACTCCGGCAGTGTCCTCCATGTTCAACTGTAGCAAGTTTGCTACCAATACCACATTCCAATGCTATGCAACATAATCGTTTCCTTAAAAGAAAAGATGCTATTTAGATAGTTTACTGCCTCGGTCAAATAAGAACACCTTTTTGAACAAAATTGTCGAGATTGTCAAGAAGTGATCAAACATTTTGCTTATATTGCTTATTTCATTGTAATGCCGTACTCAGTCACTAGCATGACATACAGGAGTCCATGTCAATGGACAGGGTGGATTACCGGAAGGAAATGCTTGGACCTTTAGGGCGGGCTTAGACGAGTTGCAGGCATATTTATTGAAGACGAAAAATGAATCTGCACTGCCCGCATTTCACTAAATGTCTGCATTTAAAGGGTCCCAGGAACTATATTTGTTTATAGTGGACAACCAGTCCGTATTTACTTGCAAGAAAAGTGTACATATTTTAAACTTAAATTTCCAATAGAGGGCCGTTATTATTTGCATTTCCCACATCAAGTATATCACTAATGTATCTGTTTAATCTGAATCAAAATTTACTGCGGATGCATCTCTGAATTCGATAACAGTTCTGATGCTATGATGCTAAAGTATCAAATCTATGGCATCTGATTACGTCTCCAATGATTTATTAGTTTGCTAATTTCTGTATCCACATAGAAACACTGAACGGTTACTGGATTGCAAATTATTTGAACCTTATCAACTTAAACCAAGGCTTGATACCCTTTACCTCACCGCAAATATTTAATCATTTCATCGTTTAGATATCGAATATCCCTTAATTTTGATATCAGACTTACCCATGAGAGTGTTTTGTACATTGCTGCTGACAGGCCGTGCCGGAACCAAAAACGTTAAAAAATCTCAACGTCACATGAATTGAAACCTCTGTGATTGTTTTATATGTGAGGAACGTGACATTGAGACAGTACCAAAGTTTGGTGTGTTACAATAAGTGGATTATCGGTACAAATGTACAGGAGGTATTCTTCGTACACAGTACTCTCATTGTTGGGTGCTTGTTAGTCACAAAGTTGTCCGAAACCTACGTCCAGGTGAACGACATCATTCCCGGCTTCTCGCTTCAGATGACCTTGTTTCTGAACAAACTAACAGGAGAGTCTACTGGACTGACAGCTCCGGCTTTGTACGTGATTAACAAACCAACAATTCTGACGATTGCTGCAGCCGTCATCACTTAATCCGTTTGTCCTGATACAGTTCCAGCAGCGCTCAACCTCTGTCAAAGCTCTCCTTTTGCAGCTGTACATAGTTTCTGACCATCGCTTCCGTTCAGTGCTTTATAATAAAAATACCTTTCCGTGAAAAACTTTCTATTTACATTGCTTAAAATCAAGCTCATGTAAACTGTAAAATCAAGCCGATTAAAGTCGGCTCCAGCCTCCTACACGACAAAGAGTATTTGTTTATTTGAGCACAGCATTTAAGGGTCAGTCACAGACAAGGCATGTGTAAGGTCATGGAATTGGGCATGTTAACCTATTTGAAGTTGTTTGATGTAAGGAAGAATAGACTCGGTGAAAAGATATTGCCCCATTCATTGTAGGCGATAAACGAGTCCTAACTATTGGCAAATGTAGATGTGTAGGAAATCTTGTATTTAAAATGTTCCAGAGCTCCAGTAAATAACTGTGTGAGTTTGATCATTAAGAAGTTCAAAGAAACATTTAAGATACTAGGTAATTGTAACAATTTTTGCATTATAAATAGTTTGTGATAGAGATTTTATGTTATTACGAACGTTGGCAAAAAGTTTTGTTTGGATGGATACAGGCTGTCCAGTTACCTTTAAATTCATTGGAAGATCTGACATTACCAGAAACCTGTGCATAGAGAATTTGCTCAGGGTTTCTGGAAGTTGAGTTTGTGATACATTTCATTTTAACATCAAAACTCACATTTTTGCTGCCTACCAAATGTATGACTTGGGTAATCCTTGAAGAATTGTAAAGTCTAATTTGTGGTATTTTTTCGCTCCAGAGGACGGCCTTGTTATTGTTTCTGGTTTTCCTATTGCATATTATTGCAAAAGATATTATATGGTAGTGAAACGTGAGAAAAATTTAACCTTGATTACAAAATGTTTCGCCAAATGTATGTTCCAAATATTGCATAGTCTATGTTTTATTGTGCACAAACCGGAGATTCTCCTGGTGGACTAAGTATTCTCGAAACTAGGACCCACTGCATTGTTCTCATGTTATTGTCAAACTGTACAACTGGTCACAACATATTATTATGAGTTAATTAAGACCAGTGATAAGCTTATAAGGCACATTGCTTATGAGGTGACAATCTTGTCGACTTTATTCTTGGTGATGTTTCAGCAGGAATCGAGGAATTTGTCATCCATAAGTAATGTGCCTTTTTACCTTGTTACTCCAGCTCCTCAATGACTGTGAAAGAAGCTTGACCAGTAAAATCTAATAAACTGAATTAAACAACTCTGTTCAAGCCATGGTGCAAGGGGCTATGAATTCTCACCTCTTAAATATTTGTATGAACAATTAGAACAAGACCGTAAATTAGGCAAATTGACAAGAGACCGTGTGACCAGTTACCAACTATTACAATGTCGTCGCTCTTCTGGTTTTACTGTCTGTGCTCTTGTTTTTTTTTTATATAGTATTGAGTTGAATCATATCAAAAAAGGAATAACAGAACTAAAACATAAACCGATAAAAACAAGGTCTTCTAATACATCTGAACACATGCAATGTATGAAGCAAGGAAGCAAATGTTTTTCACTAATCCAGTTGTGTTGTACAAAGTGTCACAATACACCTGAGTAAACATGAAAATGTCACGGCCACTTCTGAGTTATGTGTATTGGTCTTGTACTGGTGACAACACAGGATTTTTATTAAAATTGATTCAGCAACGTCTAGGAAATTTCAACTGACATCATTGCATTTATTTCACTTTTTTCTGTTTTTCTCCTTCTTTCTTGGTAACCAGACAAATTTTCAGCAGATCAGGACAGAGATTAGCATGATCCTCAGCAAACACTTCTCTTAGTCGTTCATAGAACAGGTTGAGAATTTCCGTCTTCTCTCTCTCGGATCTATGGTCCTCCAATCCCTCGTAAAGAGAACTTTCCTGCCATGAACAAAATTCTCTGACAATTATATCAGCGTTTACTTTGTTATTTACTTTATCTAAAATGAAGATATGTTGCAATGTTAAACATGGAGTTCGTAACAATTAACAAAAGAAAGGAAATGTTTGTCGCATGGATGTTTTCTATCCGTACGGAGTGTATCCATTCTTGTATACTATTTCTTATATATTTCACAAGAAGGCACAGTATATACACACATCAGACGGATTCCTCTTCGTCATATGACTGAAACACTCTTAATATATTTTTATGGGAATTTAGGTGGTTTTGAAAATGTATCGTGTGGCTCCCGGGTTACAACTGCTCTTGTGGATTACGGAAGGCTTGCGAATGTCTGATTTGATGATTTGATCCGAAGTGTTGTTTGTAATCAAAAGTTCACATGTGACCAATGGTGGGTAGAACATTTTTACAAATAAAGGAGATAAAGATGATGAAGATGATAAGAATGATCAGGAGGATCAAATGTTTAACAGCGGTTCTTAAAAATACATTGCTATTTGGAAAACACAGCGAAACGCTTCCGTATGTGTGTTGTGTCTTTGTATAGAATCAATTTTAGTCATTATGCCATTTAAAAACTGTTTTTGGTTACATCTTATCATAGATATCTTATGTCAACTACTTATTGTAGTTATTGTACATATTGTACAATTTATTCATTTAACTGCTTTTAGGCATGTGACATACATAAGAATTAAGTCAAGGTATTTTCAGAGCTTTGTTTAACTTTACTCGAATTCGAAGTAACTTTTCGAAGTAATATTTTCCTGTTATTTGTGTTTGAAGTTATGGCGGTAAAAATTTTCAGGCATAGTTGAAATTTTTCTCCTATATGTAACACGGGAGTTTTGTGTAAGACAACATGAAATCAATCACTGAATAAACCTACAACAATGTATACCTTGCGTCTTTTGTTATCGCGTACAAACAGCTGATGAAACCTGCATTGTCTCCAAGGTTGTCTTTAATACTGGCCCCAGTGTATTTGATAACTGGCAGTATCGAGTTCAAATCTAGCTTATTCCGCTTAAATTTCATCAGCTTGGTTTGTCCTTTTATTACCATGACGTCCACATGTGACTAGCAGAAATGTTACAAAGGTAACATCGTGGACCTTGACAACGCTGCTACATACGAGTTTTTATTTACTTTTAATTTCTATTTTTAAATCAAACATAGGCGGTCGCTGTGAATTCAAATGCAACTCATGCTAGCTTCCCCTGCGGCCGTACGTGGGAAGGTTTGCCAGAACCCGGGTTGTGAGTTTCCACTGGGTTCTGGTCGGTTTCCTCTCACCATAGTGGTTGCCACCATCGTATAAGTGAAATATTCTTGAGTACGGCGTAGAATTTATTTATTTATTTGTTTTATTTATTTATTTATTGATTTCATTGGTGTCTTCCGCGGTACTCATATTTCATTTATACGAGGGCGGCCAGTATTATGGTAAGAGAAAACCTGGCAGAGCCCAAGAGAAACCTACGACCATCTGCAGGTTGCTAGCAGACCTTTCCACGCTCGACCGGAGTATGGTGTAAAACACCAATCAAATAAATAAAGAGAGCAAATCAAAGATATGGTATCCGAACTCGTCGAGTTATAAACTTGCGTACCAAATCCAATGCTCCGCCTCAGTTTTTCATTTTTTCGTTGGTGTGGGCTGAAAATATACTAGGTATCTACAGTACAAGACCACTTCTTGATACAGGTGAATCTTTCTCAGCTAAAGGCTTTACCAAATCTTCCTGGGATTGGAAAATGATTGGCAGGTGTGTGTTTTCGAACTCAGCCTAAATGATAAGCGAAGTATTCAAACCACTGTTTAGACATAAAATCAATAAAACAATAAAGGAACAAATGTTTATAGCTTGACGTAACGTCGGCCTCATTCATGGCATATCTTGGAGAGGCTAAGGGAAAGATTTCCTGGGAAAATGGGGATGAAAATTCTGCAGGCGGACAAACCAGATGAGGTAGAATATCACATTGGTGGATCTAGAATTGGACATAGATCTGATTTATAGGTTGTTTATTAAGTGGAAACCAGTTAATCAGGCGTTGAAACAGAGGTTCGTATATACCAGTCATAACCCGTGTGAACTCTCCTGGTTTTATTTTTCACAATACGTCTGCTAACACAAGAAGTTGGAAACACCGAAATGCAATTAGTGAGTATTTTTATTTGTAGAACATAAAAATATATTTAAAATATATTAATCACCAAAAATTCACAGCGACCTCATTCGTGATAGTCTCCTGGGTCATTAAGTGAGCCAAGGATCACCTTTATTGGTTAGGAATTGGTCGATTGCCCTGGGAACTATAAAGTATAATGCAATGATCCAAGTGGAAACAAATAAATACGTCCGTGAGATAAAATATCTAATCACTACCCCACTCGTCTGAGGTTGCTCACACGTAGACGTGACGTGGTCGTTCAATTTCCAGGTGCCTCCGTGGCTCAGTGGGTTAGAGCGCTTTCGCAACACAATGACCCACCCGAAGCCTCCCACCAATGCGGTCGCTGTGAGTTCAAGTCCAGATCATGCTGGCTTCCTCTCCGGCCGTAAGTGGGAATAAATAAATAAATAAATAAATAAATAAATAAATTCAATTTCCACGTCTGATATCTGCCATATGCTATACCGTGCCGGTGAACATACCGGCGAACCAAGCCTAGCATGGGCTTAAATTGTTATAAAACTAATCCCTGGAAACATACATGACTACGCAAAATGTTGTTTAGTACATCTAAGGTAAATTTAGAGTTTGAGACTCGTGCCACCGAGTGATAACTGCCAGAAGTCTGACTATTGTCGTCACGCGTTCAAGATGTGGCAATGTTTTAAACGAATCGAGAATGGGTCCTTTTGAATTTGCTTTATATGGGCAACGGAGATGGGAATAAATTATACAGGCTGAATAAAATGGTGTGTGCTCACTAAGGTTTCCAGAGGGTAGATTTATTACAGTTTTAGACTAGTGTTAGGTATATATCTTCAACTGGAAGCCTGGTCTAAAAGTCAGACTGCATCGCCGCACGCAAGTGTGTAGGGCAGGTCTCAGACCTGGAAATCGAGCGACAGCGTCATTTCCAAAAGTCAGACTGCATCGCCGCACGCAAAGTGTGTAGGGCAGGTCTCAGACGTGGAAATCGAGCGACAGCGTCATTTCCAAAACAAATTTCAGCGTCTGAGCAACCTCGGATTACTACACCACAAGCCATTGTCCGCCTTGTGTATAAAAAACATCTTCCCTATGCCACTGGTAAAATGCACAGAGGCCGTTAATTGACCCTAGAGTGTAGTGTCTTATACAATGTACACATTGTAAATGTACCAGTGAGTAAGGTATCAGTGAGGGTCTCCGCCTTACTTGGCAACAGTGATGGATGTAATCGTAGACTTGTATTGATAACCAGAATACATCTTGCCTCATCTGCAACCTCTGTGTGTTTGTCCTTTTCTGAAATACTACAACTGGCGACGAGGGTGAACTTTGCCCACCTCTAGTACATTACTGGGATCATGGCGAACACAGAGTTTTCAGCGCCGGTGATTTTTCGGCCTACACGAGGAAGACCATGCATGCCGTAGGTCCAATAGAGGCGGCTGTTCGAAAACTACATGCTTGCTGCGGGTCTACAAGACGCATCAGTGGAGCGCAAACGAGCTGTACTGCTACACTGCATAGGAGCCGAGGAACAGCGGGTATTTTACACCCTTCCGGAGGTTAATCCCGACGAGAACGACGTCTACATTCGAGCCGCGGCAACTTTAAAAATAGGTTTCAACCTGTTGTCAACGTGGCAATCGTTTCCGTCTGAGGGGTCAACATCCCGGTGAGTCCAGCGATACATATAGTTCCTCATTACGTGAGCTGGTTGTCACATGTGAATTTGGTAATATGGGAGATGAGATGATACGCGATCAACTGGTAGAGAAAACTACGTGCCCTCGTACTAGGGAATGTCTTCTCATGGTATCTGGCCTTACCCTTAATAGCGCCATTGAGCTCGTCCGTCGTGTTTAAACTGCTATCAAAGAGGCACATACTTTCAGAGCGGATTCAAGATTGCCAAATTTGTTAAAAAAGTCCTGCCCGTCCAGCTGGAAGGAAACAAAGGAAACGTGGACCATCGGGACACAAGAAAAAAAAACAACGCTACAGATGTGGATGTTCTAGCCATCTTACCAATGATAAAAATTACCCAGCCAAAGGTAACACGTGCTATTTCCCAGAAAATTGGACATTACCCTGCAGTCTGTCGAAGTAAAACAGCACACATTGTACATGAAGTTGACTGTGTCGACAGCCCGTTCGATGTGTTAGGCTTGCAGAAAGCAGCACCTGTCAAAAAAAATTATGTGTGACACACAAGTAAATCAGTCAGTATGACTGTGGTAGTTGACTCTGCTTCTGATGGTTCATTGATGGTTCACTGAAAAACTCTACTCAAAGTACTTTCTGCATGATGTTTTAATACCATGCAAAGAACCATGCAGATCCAACACCTTGTTTCGAATGTAATCTTCAATGGGGTCGGTGCCTATTAGGTGTCCTCCTAAAGGTATTCAAAACGGTGTCTCGTACAACTTCGTGCAAACCTCTGCCTCTTTTGTGTTACCATGAATCTCGAAGGAAAATATACCTTTAAGAGAAATGAGAGGATTCTCTTAAAAGTCATACAAATCTCCATTTGCTGTGTCACACTGAAAAATCACCATTCTACCGTCTCTGTGCTCTGTCACACTGATGAAGCGTGGCGATACAATCCTCATGATTTGCCAATCGAACAAACCGAGATTCCACCACGTCTATGCTCTGCCACTCGAACAAACGGCGATACTGTCATACTGTCATACCTAGCCATCCTTTATGCGGGGAGCACAATGAGACATCATTTGTATACCAGGGGTAGTTTCACAAAACTATGTCCTAGATATCGTATTTAACGAAAAAAATGTTGAGAGAAATTGCTTTCCGACGTTTTGTGAAAGAGGACGCGCAACACTTGTGACTTACTGACATTTAGCATGTATCATATCCAATCAAGGATGGCGTTAACTCCATTAACTTTTCCATTTATTGATTTTTTTTCATAACAACTTTGTTTTTGGTTCAATGGAGACAAATACAGCAATCTACTTAACCATCATTTCAAACAATCCTCATGGAACATATCAGTTCGTCTACACTTTCTAGCCTTGAGGTTATCGCTGATGTGTTATAATAAAGACCTGTGATTATGCCACGGTGGCAGTAAAGCCAAGAAACACTTGTCTTTTGACGTAAGACTGATCATAGCTAAAGTCAGAACACAATTAGGTATACATACATAGCGTCCGCGTACGATCTTGCCTTGGTAAGACAACCAAAATTTAAACGACGTCATCTCTCTTCAGGGACAGCTTTTCATCTTTTCACGTTATTTTAGAACAGCCCTAATAATTATCCTTCACAAAATACCAGTCTGTGTTAGCAGTTCCATAGCGCTGAAAGTTCGTAAAACTTAAAATGCGCGACACTTGGTAGGCTCTGTAAATATTACAATCATATTAACACTATAAGTTATGTTAAGATTTTCTTAAAATCTAAAAGGCAATAAATTGAACTCTGTCGAGAAAATTTGATTTTCTCTGGCTAATATAATTAGGTTTTGCAAGAAACTCCCTCAGCCAGCCTGTATTTCTTCACTTCTTTATTTATTTGATTGTAGTTTTTCGACGTACTCAAAAGTGTGTGCTCATTCCTTACCCGGCTCAAGTTCCTTTGACCTCATCAATCGAAACTCAATCCACACCAATTCCAACTTTTTCATGCATGCAAGATATGAATCTCCCTTGGACGTACTGGGATATAACGCTGCGCAGGAAACTCGTGAACTAGAATGACAAAGAAGCAAAACGTAAAACCTTTGAAGAGTATTGGATTCAAGGGAAGACCATTTTGCCCAAAGCAAGACAAAATTGCAACCAGTTGCTATGACGAACGTCCAGAAACGATACCTAACTTTCTATCCACGCTGCAGATAGAGGATACAAGTGGGAAAATGTGTAGGCCTATAAAATGTTAGACAATTTCTTCGTGTGTATTTGTGGTTGCTTTCTGTTATACCACCATTTACTCTCTGTATATTTACTTTATATTGTTTAATCTTTCCCAGAATAGGTTATCCTAAGTGGGATCAACAAAATACTTCTTTCAGTTATTTCAACTAAATTATTCCCTAAATTTGGGTCCCAAAAACTCTTTCGGCTTTATATACGTGCTGTATGCGGATTTTCGCATATCTCGGGAAAAAATGTATTTACTCACTCGGCTATGTTCAAAGGTTTCATTCAGGTCTGAAAATGTTCATTTGTTCAAGGAAAAGAAGTGTTACCATTATATGGGAGCTATGGTGATCTATACCTTAAAATGTGGAACAGATCTTCTAGCATCCTGCCGATTCCCCTGGCTTTCCTCCGAGCTCTTCCCGGTTTCCTCCCACCATCATGCTGGTCGCCGTTGTATAAGTGAAATATTCTTGAGTATGGCGTAAAACACCAATCAAACAAGTAAACGAATAAAAGGCAGCACGAGACAGAGCTTAAGAGATATAAACATATTTTTATTGAACGAAAGGCCCTTGGTTTATGTAATACATAACTGAGTGGATATCTGTCCAATTTCGTAGACATTTGCTGTCTACGTGTAGCTCTCCGTCAATAAGCATGTGTAAAAATAGCCCCTAAGCACTGTATCTAGTAGTACATGTATATGTGTTATTTCTAATCTTAAAATATCACACACAGCTGTGTGGGTTTCTCTGTGCAGAATATTCTTTCAAGATACCATGAGTTGTATCCACCTTTTCTAGGTACCTTAGAACACAGCTATCCGATTACCATTCTCTTTTCTATGTGTACCTGAAGATTGACCTCATGTCCAATTCAAAGATATATTCATTTATACCCGCCATTACACTCATCTCCTGCTTAGCCAATGAACAGCATTAAAGCAAATAACCAAATCGAGGCTGAACGGCGGAAGACACTGAGAGTAGAAACTGCAACCTGAAGCCAGGACAAAGACATTCGAGAATTCCTGTGTCAAGCCAGAGACGCCTGGAACAAGTCCTGAAAACAGCAAAGAATGTCCAACACAGTTATTCACAGGGGACGAGTTGATCTACACAGTCGGTTGCTTTACGCAGCATCGAAAACATCTCATGTCCTTTGCTTGCTCTTTGCCAGTGAAGTCTAAAGTGTTTAGCTGGGCCTGTATGCTTTAAAGGTGGAAAAAAGCGGACTACACAGAGTAAAACCAATGCCTTTTCCCCATGTTCCAAAGTGTTTTCGTGAAGTACATATGACCCGAAGAAATCCCGGGAAACACCATAAACGCGTCTTAAATACATCTTCTGTCTGTATTTAATTTTCTTGAATATTATTAAATCTGTTCAAAATATTTCACTTTCAACGTGTTTTTTATGAAACGAATATATATATGTTTAACGCCTATGAAGTCACAGCTCAAAAATAGAAATATATATTTGTTGGAAGACGTTTTGAAAAGTTAAAATTATTATCACAATTTTGTATACAGTTTTAGTGGTGTGATGTTGACAGTGTGTCCGTTTGCTCCCGCATTATTCTCTTTTTCCTAGTAGTACCTTGACGCCAGCAAAATGCGGATGGTCGTGGGTTTCCCCCGGGCTTTGCTCGGTTTCCTCCCACCATAACTGGCCGCCGTCGTAGGCCCAACAAGTGAAATATTCTTGAGTACGGCGTAAAACACCAATGAAGTAAGTAAATAAATAAATACTAGTACCTTGAGCCCGGAGAAACGCCGGTTTAAAGTCATTAGTAGGCTGGTCTTCGTACACTTCCTGGATCGGTAGAGTGTTACCGTGCTTCTTTCAGAGCCGAGCTGTACGTAAAACAACCAAATATTGTTGTTGTTCTTGTTCCGTGACGATTAAAGATGCAATAGTAAACATAATCTTTCAACATTATACTGGGACTAACATGTAACTACACCGAGCTGATAATGAGTAACAGCCCTGACAAAGAAGATGAGGGTTGATGACATCGTGTCCAAGGACGCTAATTACGAATGCATCCAACGGTCTCAGATGGAAGCAGACGTCACTCGATGATGACATGACCCCATGCCTCTCGTGCGTTTGATACAGCCCGGTGCTACCCGATATTGGCCCAGTATGTCCTGAAAGCATGGGTGATTCAGGTCGCTTCCCCCTTAAGATATCAATAAAATCGATCATTAATATATAACTGGGGATATTTAATCGATATTTGCATGTTTTGACTCCATATTAAAACCTTGATTCGGATTAGCACCAGATTTATAAACTGACTCTCGTCTGGCACTAAAGATATGCGTAATAATTGGATATCACATGAACAATGGAACAAGCACGCTAACTCAGTATGCACCAGGAAAAACATAAAAACTGGATACTAAGGCGTTCAGTAAAGAGGTCCACAAATAAACACCATTTTATGTGCCTTGAATTGACATGAAAAAAATTTTCAATATCATAATACTGGGTCTAACAATACAAAGACAGATGCATCGTGACAAATATTTCCTATCAGACAAGCATTGCAGTTACGCTGTACACAACCAAGCAACATTTGTCTCTTCTAATTTGTTTACTTGCGCCTTAAGTTCAAATTCAAACACTGAATGCCTTTTTCCCCGTTCGTTCGTGGGAAGGTCATTCAGGAACCTGGCCATAGATTCCCTCATGGCTCAGCTCGGTTTCCTCCCACCACAATGGTGATCGCAGTCATGTAAGTAAAATATTCTGATGATTGATGTAATACACCAATCAATAAATTTAAAAAAAATAACTATTTAGCTGTGCTGTTCTTCACCAATGATTTTCTTCAGTAGGGCGTAAGATGTTCCACCGTCGGCCGTACCGTTATCCCCTATAGTAAACGTCTGACCGGGAACAGGGTGGATTTTATCTGACAAAGACAAGACGTAAATGTGGATCAGTGACCTCACGCCAACGCCAATGTCATCAGCCGAGGTCACACTAAACTGTAAAATGACCAACACCCAACGTGTGAAAATGGGTGATTAACCTTCAAACAAGTGTGTTTAACAAATATATGTAAATATTAACAATAAATGTCTGAAAAGTGTACATAGTCCTAATGGTATAATATGCAAGTGTTTAATATCTGATACATAAAAACGTTTAAAAAGTAGACATGGAAATGTACAGTGTACAAGTTGTTCTTGTTAATATAAACATGTTCCAGTTACGTGAGCAGTAACACTGGGCCGAACAAGATCGGATCAGCTTCGTTTTCTCCTTTAACCTGAACAAATCCGAAAGGCTGTCTCATCTCTGTATAAAACTTGTTCGTCGTTTTGATAGGCCCTAGGTGATTACCTACAAAAAAAAGAAAATAGTTTGGTATCCGCGACAACATGGCGACCGTGTCACCGGCAGACAACGATTTGTTGCTGAATCAAATCAGGTCATCAATAACCACTCATCTGCTGCGATGGAAAGCCAGACAAGAACATTTGCTCTAAACAACAGTCGATTCAAACCAACAATGACGTGCATGGCTTCCAGCCGAACCAGATCACTCTGAGAAGTGTGGCCTCTCGGTTCTTGTTGACTGTATATAGCGTAAATTTCGATGTTTGAATTACAAACACTTTTATGTATAAGATATTAAAGACTTGGAGATTATAACATTATAGCATAGGTCTATAGATGTTTTACACACTAATGTTTACTAGTTAAATATATGTGTATATTTATAAAACACGCTTGTTTGAAGTTTAATCACCCATTAAACGCGTAGGACGTTGGTCATTTTACAGTCTATGTTGTTCCGATAAACCTGTTTCATGTAACCTTGTTCAGCCTCAGTGTGACTCTGGCTATTGTCGTTAGAAAAAAACTCTGCAAAATAAGAAGATGAGTATGCTGCCCAAAGATACATGTACAAGTGCAATGTTTCCCGAGCACTGTTTGCACCACCTTGTTTGCGTCACCCGTAGACCTGACCGCTGCCATGTAAGAAAAATACTCTTCAGTGTACTTATATTGGGAATACCGGATAGCTTGTCAGCGTTCTTAGGATTAACAGTTTCATTAAAAAACACAAGACTATCTTCCAGTCTGTCGATATACGTTTTAATCTTTTGACTGTTTACTTTTTCCTCACGAATGCCACCTTTACTCTATACACTATTATTCTTCTACACATGAACCAGGCATCCTGTAAAACATACAAATCAAAACAATTATACATCATTAACACTATTATAAACGGTCCAAACATCACAGTTTGAAAATGAAAAGAAAATGAACAGCAGTTGTCCACAATCGCAACGAAAAGAGATCAAAACAACACATTCCGTTACATTCAGTAAAGTAATCAAATAAAAGACCACAAATGACCAATAAGTCAGAAAACTGGAATTTCTTAAAAGAAAAGACAACACTAGACCAGATGTGTATATGTATCGATATAGAATCCTAGTCATCGGTCAGAAAACCGGATTTTTAAAAAATTTTTTGAAACTTTTTTCTTTACTACCTATTATTATCATGTTGAAATGGTGCTTACCTTGAAACAGTTTTCACCTGAGTGAAAACAGATTCAGTCCAGGTAAAATACAAGATTCCACAAAGAAGAAACCTCGTTCTCGTCAGACACTTTATCCACACGTATATTAATAAGGAACACAAAGCACGCAGTTAGTCGTCTGTTAATTTTCGTCCCCGTTAGCTGATCCTCTATCTTTGAACTCCCTCCAAACAGAGGCAAGGGCCACTTTCCCGAAACGTTGTCACTTTTTTCATGAGCTCTCTGGTAAAAGATATTGTCTAGTTTAAAGCGCCACAAGGCCTATGTATGATACATGTATTATGTTAGTAATGAGTATGAGACTGAAAACGGTCATCACCTGATCGAAATCAGTTATCACCTGATCGAAAACAGTTATCACCTGATCGAAATCATCTGGGTGAAAGGGTTTCCTCTCGGGTGTAAAGTTTTTGACTAGGGAAAAACGTTTTCTCAGAAGTGATATAACCGTTTTCAAATGGACCGACATCAAAGAGAAAGCTAAAAACCTTTTTTTAAAATTTTGCATGCCAACCGCCTTACGTTTTAACTAAATTTATATCAGCTCTTGATATAAATTACCAGTATAATCAAATCTGAATAGTTGTAATAATCGTGCTTGTTTGTATATCTTTTCCTATTTTCATGTAAAGCTCTCCAGAAATCTATATATCCATTATCGTTTATTATTTGTATAACCACGTTTCTGACGTGAGGGTTATTAACATATTTGCAGTTGCCCGCGTGGTTTAAAGCGTCCAAGACAAGGCGTCCAAGACATCATATAACCACATAGGATGATAGACGGATTGTTTTTTTTTAATAAGTCTGTTTAAATTTTGATAAAATCCAGGTTTGTGGGTATTATGGCAATATATATTCGCTTAAGTTAGTTCATCATAAAGCACGGTTAAACTTAGAATTAGAAAGTCACCATTCTTTTCGCTTTCCACTGTACTTATTTTGTAATCCAGGTTTTTATTAAATAAAACCACTTGTGGGTTGGATCTAAATGCACAAGTTTATATTGCTGGCCTCTACTGGGAAAGGTTTGCTTTTCTAAGTTTCTCGTCAATACGTGTATCTTGTAAACATATAATTGAACATGCTTTGTTTCTAAAGTACTCCAAACCTCAAAAATTTATTGTATCGAAGTGTTAAAATAGTATACATATGAGTCGTCAGTCTTATGTCAGAACTGATTATTGTTTGTATGATAACATTGATTAAGCTTCTTCTTTGTTTTTGGTATGAATACGACATGTAATGCGTTTTTATAGCCGTTTGCGTTTGTCGTAGACTAAATACTGAAGTAAACAATTATTCCAGTACCATATCGTACATTTTGACAAAATGAATTGAAAAACCATTTCTTCGCCTGTAATATACATCTAGGCAGTGTAGGCACTAAAGCCCCTGAGCTTTAAGACGTTTCCCATTAATTATTATTTAACTATGGTTTCAAAGGTAATTTTCCCTGTGCTATATTTCAAGTCTACTATTTGGAAGATATTAACATTTTCAAAGTAAGACTATGAAATATCTTTCCAATACTGAGTTTGTTTATAGAACATTTGCCTGACTTCTTTGTTTTCTTTCCCTAATCAGAAATGAATATTTTCTAACATAGATCTACTTTTATCATTTTAGTCATTGGCCTATTCCATGCATGGATATTCATCATTTATTTTTCCAGTAACAAAAGAAGATAAGAGGAAGATATGCCTAGCCGATGGTCCCACACAGATTTAAGTTTTCCAGTCTGTCAGAATATGTCCTATTCAAATAATAGTAACAATATTGTCACCGTGATTGTTACAAGTTCCATCAACGCCAAATGTCAAAGTCAAATCTCTATTCGACAATGTCCAGCGCACTGTCTCGTTCACCGTCGCTATGCAAGGCGGAGCTTCCTTCTTCCGTGTGAGGTCTCACCTGTACGGGTGTTGTTGACCTCACAGCTGTCGTGTACCGTAGATCTTGCCGATCATTAGTTTGTCTGTGGCTTCGGGGTACTTGTCTTGACTGTCTCCAGGGCCGGGGAGGGCTAATGCTTTAATGAGCAGATCTATGGTGTCCACCGCTGTGTCCACCTCTAGATCTCCCGGTAGTGCTGTAAAGGGGTCCCCTGTGTTTTCTTGGTCTCGTCCTCTTTGTCTATAATGCTGTCCTCTTTTATGACATATTGTGTGTTTTTATTGCCTCAGTTTTATGGCTTCGTCCCAGAAATTTGACAATAATGGCTCGGTATCTTGGATTATCCCTCTCGATCGGTCCCAGATGATGGGCTGTATCTATATCTCTGACTGAAATATCCGTATGAAGTCCATTTCGAGGAAGCTCCACCACTTTATGTACCCAGTGGTCAGAGCTCTCAGTTTTTGTGTCTCCGTCTATGCCCCATATCCTCATGGATGATTTTCTGGTATATTGTGCTAAATCATGTAGTTTACTCTCACATCTACGGAGGCCTCTAGGGATATTTTACTGTTTTTTTTTCTACACTGGACTTTTCCTAGAGTATTGTAATTGCCTCCTTATAAAGTTTTGTATTTTCTTGCTCCAAGTCAAAACTTTCTCTTCCATTAACTCCCACTTTTTCTGAAATACTCCTATAACTTGCTTTTTCATTGTCTGAATTTCTGAATGAAGTTTGCCAGAGGTGATCATACTGTTCTTGATTTCCGTAGCCATGCTGAGTGAAACAGTGTTATGATCCCCGTCACTGTCAGCTGTTTGTGTGTCGTCTTTACCAGGGGCACCCTCAGCACCTTCTTCTTCCACAAATGTACTCTCGCGGGTGCCTCTAAATTGTTTTGATTCTTGCTTGCCTTTACTCATGTCGATATTGACGGTACTGGTATCATTGCAAGATGACGACGAAGGATTTTTGCGTTTATCACTGGTTAAAAATTTAAGCATCGTTCAGTAGCATGGGAGGAGGTTAGGGAAACTTTCACCGTGTGGAGCCTCTTTGTTTATGTTGTTTACCCCTAGCTGTCTCTACTCTTCATTAAATACCTGTAATTCTTGTGGCTTGACAATTTTTTCAATGTTCCCTCAATCTCAAGTTCAACAGTCCTTGTGATTTAGAGAATATCTCTTACCGCACAGTTGATTTAAGGCAACGTAGGGCTTCTTACAGTTATAAATACACAGCTTGAGAGTTGTTGTCGATAGTTTTAAGGTTTGTTATCAGGTCAGCCTACTTTAGCGCGTCTCCTCCTCAGTCCGACATGTTGTCCGAAGGTCGGACCATTTCCATCTTAATTTATTTGGGGTTAAACCGTAGCCTAGTATTCATTCTCAATGTTTTGCCTACTTGTGACTTCTTGAATACGCTAATAAAATAAATGGATAAAAAATTCTGTTATTATGTGACTTTTAAAAATAACAATCGGTGCGTAAGCAGTTAATAAATGAGCCAAAAAGGTTGGACAGTATTATGTTATTTCGGAAACAATCTAATATCTGTGATATACCAGAATGAATTGTTGAACAGGAACGCTTATTTTGGTTGTCGGCTGGTATACGGATGTCCGTTTCGACGCCAAAGTTCAGGCAAAACGAGACCTGTACAACCTTCACTTACCTAAGATGTCCAGGACAAGTGGTGTTACAGTTTCCACCATCACATGATGATTGTGCACTTGGCTGGAGAATTCCTTGGCCCCTCCCGGAGAAATGGACTGAAGTTCATGTCCACCTGCCGAACAGTTTTACTACTCCTAACTTGCTGTTGTGCCCGCATTTTATAACGGTTCCCTGGTACATAATACCCTGGGACTATTCATTGTGGCTATGGCAAGGGGTGTTTCTTAAAAGTCCCCATAAACAAATGGCATATGAATATTTGGACGTTACGTGCTCGAATTCGCTAAAACAGGCCAACACCTAGCAAAAGGTTACACATTATTAGCAACGCGGTATGCCAAATCTATCAGCCTCACACAGTTTTATCGTGCGAGAAATGTCTAGTAAGCTCTGTACCCTCTATTCACCATCCATCCTGTTGCATGGGGTAGCTTTTATATTGTTTTTCAGCATAAACCAGGATTCTGCTGGTGGACGAAGAATCCCCAAGACCTGGACCTTTGCATTCTTTCCCTGTTGTTGTTCGTTAGTGGTCGCTGCTGTGGTTTTACTCTCTATGTTGTAGATTATTTGATACCTACATCATGCATAGAGTCTGACGAAGTGTTAACAGATTTCATCGAGTTGAATGACGAGTCATCAACATTTTTATGCAGACCAACTATATCCATTTATATATTGTTTCAATTGTCAGGTTGAGGAATCGATTTCTTATGTTGTATGTCATTGTACAAAATTTAGAGCCTTGAGGGCTGAATTATAGTCTAATCTAGTTTGTGCTCGTGTCTCTGATCGTCCCATGGATGCAGTGTTAAATCCGGTAGGACATCCCAATAAAGTTTTTCAAGCTTTAGCTAACATTGTTATTAAAAGCCGTAGATTTCAACTTGGCTCTTACTGGGTGGTGTTTTCTTTTCAATGCTTGTTGTTCTTATCTGCGTGCTGTCCTGTCTGCGCGCTATTCCTAGCTGCATGTTCGTTTAATCATCTGTGTTATGACACTAGTTCCATGATATTTTTAGCTGGATGAAGTTATTATCTGTATGATGTTCATACCTGTTTTTGTAGGTGTATAGCGTGTATCGGTGTTTATAAGGTATGGTGCACACTAGTACGGTGTCACCGTTAGATCTAATGTACACCATTCACTAGAATGGAGCCACCATCCAAGCAAATCATCATCATCATCAGATATTAAATGACCTTGGTATCCCATAGATGCTCAAAGGCACATTTTATGATAGAATTCCCAGAATGTATGCAGAAAAAGGATATTTATTATAAATAGTAAAACTGGACAAGATACAGGGAAAGGTAATGTGACATCAAAGGGTGCCAGTTTAATTGAACACGCCCGTATCTATTCAAGAATATCAGAGATTTTAACGCTTTAGAGTGTCAGATATACATAACTCAGCTGTATTAGTATATTGTTCGTATGAAGCAGATGTGGGAGCGAAAGAGACTAAAATCACTTCTGAACGGAAACAGACAGGAAATGGATTCCTTTAAAAGAATTTAAATTTATTACAATTGTAGACACCATCAGACTTTTCGTTTAAAGGCAGAAAAACAGAGCGTTTGGTTTGCACAGTAAACGAAATCGAATAATGCAACAAAAGTATAAGCCATGGTTCTACTACTGCATGTGCTAAGAAAAAAGAGATAAGATTTGTTTGTTGAGAAAAACAGACACATGCATCGTCTAAGCCGCTGGGATGTAAATAACAGAGACTGTTGAAACCCACAGAAAAGTAGAAGAGCGTTCACAGACGAAAGCATGCAATTTACACACAAGGATATGTGAAAAATAACAAGAACTTTTCATGTAAATGGTTCAAAGAAGTTTTGGAAATTGCCAAACAAAATTGATGGGAAGATGAAAACGAGAATTATGATCTATATGAATTCTATAAACAGGTATAGATATGCTTGCCCCTTATGGCTGAAGCCATTTGAAACCATTGGAAGATCATCTACACAATAAACAAGGTCATTCTATGTCAGTAGAAAAATTACTTTCGCAGATCAGAAACTGAAAATTAATTATCTAAGCATCGAAGCCGATAATCGTGCACCACACGCCAACAAAAATGGGCCTCCGGGTAAATAATTGCAAGACCAGATTCCGAAAAGTACAAATAAGACAAACCACCAAAGAACTGAAAAAAAAATATATAAAATATAAAAATTAGGACGGATTCATGCAAAGAGAAGCAGTGAACACTTTTCAATGATGATGAAAAGACGCAATGAATGTTCTAGATCTTTGTAGACTAACAAAACAAACGGAGGTGGATGGAAATGATATTTCTGTGGATAAGAATGCAACTGGTCCAGAAGATATAGTGAAAGTAAATAAGTCTTGTGCCTTCAGTTGTTCGGATACGTGGGATCTCACTGATACTGGCCTTGACATTGACTTCAACATAGCAGAGGACCGTAGACAATAACTGTCCAGCGTGCAATCTTGGTCACGAGTGATTCGCTTTCAACACATGAATAAATAACACAAGCAATATCGTTATTAATCAATATTATACTCATATTAATCAAACATTATGCAGTATATGCCTTGTAAAGCTACGTGCCTTAGAACCGAGCTGGCATTAAATGATGGACAGCCAGTTCGCCTCAATAACCGTCTTTTTCTTCCCTCATCGGTAGGAACCTGAAATGGTGCCTTGTGTGTATTTATTATTTGAAAATTGACAAAGCATAACTTTTTCTTATTACCAGGTGACCTGTGACGGACTTTTCAAAGAATTAACTCCAGTTTAGGGAGCAGGTACAAATTCGAAACGGATGGCATAGTGTGACTGCAGCTCTCTAGTTCACGCACTGACGATTCTGTGGTCGTCGGCGGGCACGCGTGCTCGGTCCTCTGGGGGCATAGCAGGATCGCTGGTCACACACAATCACACATCTGGTTCACGTACCGATTACAAGAAGTCTTGTCAGTTTGAGTTCTAATTTTGCCTCAAAACGTTCGGGAGTAATTCAACACAACGAACAATGTGTACAGTCTTTATCCCAGAAAAAATTTAATTGAATAGGCCAGCATCTAAAATTCCGCGCTGTTCAACATGTTTTTCATGGGGGAACAAACAAATTCTGAGATGAACACAACCTAAACACGACGGTAACAAATGAAAAAGTAAATCAAAACCGTACGTGACCTAAAATCAAAGCATGTATCACTATTTCCCGGGCCGCTTTTCCACCATGGCTTTAAGACTACCGTGTTTATTACCATGTCAAGTGTATGTAATATGCAGACGGCGAATATTTTCAATTCAGGGTGCTTAGAAAACAAGCATTCTCTAATTTTATTCTATATGCACACACACGATAAACTTCTTTCCAAGTATCAGGCGTGCAGAAGGACTGCAGAAGTAATTACACTTAGAGCGCAAGCCTTTCCATACAAGTTTGTGTCGGCTCCGATTATGGGAAATACAACCGTAGGTGCTTGCACGTGTGAAGAAATTCCGAAGCTGCAAATCCTGTTATGCGGTGTGATGAGGGACAGTCTCAACTTCACTGGCTGGATATTCGAAGCTTTCCAACGGACGCTTGTGCACTTGTGAAGTTGAAACATTGCTTAAACGGACCTGCCAGTGTCGTCTTTGTCAGAGACTCAGGGCCAGCGACATCCTGGTCAGCTGGGTTTTATTTGTGCTTCCATTTATATAAACGGTGTCCAGTTTGTTCCATCAGTAAATGCAACATATGTGTTTTGAGTAGAATTTTCAGTTTAAATTCATGTGTGCACATAGCACATATTCAAGTAATGATCAACAAATTTCGATCATGCATATACTCTGGCAGGGTTGCCGGCTTTATGAGGACGTGTCTATTGTACACGTGAATGTCCACGTGGGAGGCAAGTTATTAGGGAAATTTATAATAACTGAAGAGCCCTTCAGCGTATTAACTGGGGGTCATTGAATCCTTCACCCAATTTTTAACGATAGTTGCATGGTCGTTTTAACTTCACCGAGTTTCATGCTTCATAAGACTCAGTCTGGGCCACATCCCCCCCAGGTGTTGATACACTTTCTACAGACTTTCGTGTATGTTCATATCACTGGGACAGATGGTTTTAGTGTGGGGAGAGGGCTGTAGCAGGGACGTGGCAAGTGACCTCGAATGCGCTTTGAGTGGGAACTGATTATGGTCTGTGTCTGTATCTTTCAGGCGTAGTTTGAAGGAGAAAACAGTTTTGTTTTTTGCCAGCATTTTTGTTTATCTGATTGACGAATATCTGCTGTTTTATGTTGGTGTGTAATGGAGACACTTTATTTCAGATTATTGGAAGTACACCGTTAAACCAGAACGCTACAATGCATAATTCATCACACCACAGTTTCGATTATCACTCTAAAATGGCCCCCGTCATAAAGATAAGTGAGAAATTCTTGTATATAGCAATGAACAGGCATCATATTAAAAAATAAACAAATAAAACGGCACCATTTGATTATGTGGAGATTAGAGAAACGTTGAAGATTATGATTAATAAAGATTTCAGATGGAAAGTCATATTGTATTCGTATACTTCCTGGTTGTCAACTCCACTGTTGGAATTGTCGGGTCCCCCCTCCCCATCCCCCCTCATGTCTTCAGCTCAAATCTGCTCCTCACTCGCATATAGTGTGCACGATTTGCACTTGTAAATCAGTATATACACACACTACTGCTAACTTTACCACACTGACAGTAGCTAAAATACACGAGCATGACGGTACAAAATTCATCCATTTTTTGGTCACAGTCTTTTCCAATGAGTTGTTCACACAAAAGTTTGGAGGTGGGACTCCAGCCTGTGGATCAGTTCATTGTTTCAGTCGAGTGCCTCTACGCTAAGAATTACGTTAATGCAGCGGACTGATAATGAGGACAGTGGGACTTATCCCGTGCTGGGCAGATATGTTCTTCAAACTGTGGGTAGACGGTTTAAATTACCATGCAGGGTATAGGTCAACATGGTTGGGAAGTCAGGGATCTGCGCTAGGGGCTTGTGATCTTATTGAAAAGAGGGATCAGATTTGAACTTCGTTGAAATCTTTACTGTAAAAGTCATATCTTTAAAAAAAACCGAATCGTTGCTGAATTACTAAGAGTCAGTGAAATTCACCATTTGTTTTGTAACCATTGTCGACGAAACAGCTTCATGATGAACACTGTCATGTAGACAAAAAGTCGACTCGCCGTTTCAACTTGAAGGAACTATCTCTTTCAATTCGTAGGAAAAACTGATTAAATATATCCCTTTTATGAAGAAATTTCTTCATCCATCCACTGGTGTGATGCGGGACATTTTATCTTCAATGGAGAAAAACTATGTCGCTTTTATGTCACAAAATATCTTACAACTCATCGATAACAGCGGGGCTAACCGCCCACACTATAGCCTTAGGACACATGGCTTGTGTGCTATATAGTGCCACAGTGAACTCAAGTTGCATGGAATTTGATGTTTAAACGATTTGCTAAATACATTATCTGTAAGACTACAAAGGGAGAGTGGGACACAGTAGATTAATTTACTTTTGGTTTACTGTTCTCTACTCCACATCTCCGCTTGTTTTTCTACAACCATGGTATTTCTATTTATTTATTTATTTGATTGGTGTTTTACGCCGTACTCAAGAATATTTCATTCATACAAGCAGTCAGCGGCCAGCATTCTGATGGAAGAAAATCGGGCAGAGCCCCGGGGGAAACCCAACAATACCCGCAGATTGTTGGCGGACTTTTGCATGCATGGTACTGCTAATCCATTGTTCGAATTATTGCCATTTTCCTCCTTTGAGAAAACACTGATCTAGACCGATGAACCCTAAATTCTGTCCTTTTTCCTGCAAGGTTTTTTTATACCACATTAGCTCATCTTCCCAGTGTAGCTATGACGGCTACAATTGGGAATTTTGGACAAGTTTATTTTTGCTGATGTTGTGTTCCATTCAAATATCCTTAAACCATTCAGCTGAAAGTAGTTTTCCCTGCTTTTGTATAATAAACTGTATGTGATGAGATATATTCATAAAAATGTATTAATTTCGCAACGATTGTTTTATCCTAGTAAAACTAGTGGTCAAGCATTCCTTTAATACTGGAAAAAACTTTAATACTTTAGACTAACTCCCATTAATCTGTCTCAGGCCGGCTTAATTCCTAGCGCCTGTGTTCTCTCCGAATGTTCTAATTACGTAAAAAATTAACACAATTTTTTTTTAAGTTACATGTTTAGTACAGTAGCTAAGATTGTGTAACTGTTTGTCAAGGCCTCACAGTTTCCAGGTCAAAGTAACTGATGGATCACCAGCCCGCGTGTGAGACATCCTTCATTTCTATTCTGGTTGTCCGGGTCTTATATCCTGATTAGAAAACCACTTTAGTGGGCCTCAGTAAGGAAAGGTTTGAAAGTGTCTTGTTTAAGAAACATAAAAACTGCTTCTTGATAATTATTTAATTTAATCACTGATGATTTGCATGCAAGAATTTGTGTCAAACAGTTTTCCTAAGGGTCAGTTCATTCAGTAATCATTCACTCGTTGAAGGCATGTGAATCAATCAGCTATTGCATTCACTTTATACTCAGCGGATGGATGTTTTCATATATCGGTATCCCCTATTTCAGTCAGAAGCATTTGTATCCCAACTTTACGTGCTGCTTTAGACAGGAGAATCGATGTGATTGTAAGATACCTGCTGTAGTAGCACTTTCATAACAGACGCCTGGTCTCCGGGTGAACTACATGTACGTATATCTGAATAGGTCACAGTTTGGCTGTCCCCATCAGTCAGTCTGAGTGCCCAAAGTGTTACATAAGAACACTGAACATCACCATTATGGGGGCCTGCGTGGTTTCAAGTGTTAAACTAGGGCTACTGGTTACTTACTTGTCTCTGCCTAGTAGATGCATGAATGGCTACACCATATAACCATGAAGAGTGAGACCATGAATTCATTTCTTTGACGAGAGTCACTGCAAGACGTATGGTTTCTGGTGTTCTGAGCTCTCTTTAATTTATAATGCAAATAAGATTCCTGTTTTATGTTTACCAGTGTACTATTTAACATATTTCTGTGCATTGGTTATTGTGGATCCTTGTATTTGTCTAGCATCAAGAGAATAAATTTCAGTTCCATGAAGGGTATTTTGATGCTCATTCATAGGCGACATGCTGTTCTTAAAACCACCCAGTCAAACTCCCAATTACAAATATTACTTTCATCTTTTACCTGAGAGATGTCTATACTCTCACACAACCTGACAGATGTCTGTACTCTCACACAACCTGACAGACGTCTATACTCTCACACAACCTGACAGATGTCTATACTCTCACACAACCTGACAGACGTCTATACTCTCACACAACCTGACAGATGTCTATACTCTCACACAACCTGACAGACGTCTATACTCTCACACAACCTGACAGATATCTATACTCTCACACAACCTGACAGACGTCTATACTCTCACACAACCTGACAGATGTCTATACTCTCACACAACCTGCAAATGTTGGGTATCTGTGTTATATTTCTCCAGGCCCAGCAATAAATTGAAATGTTTTCACTCCAGAGGCTAAAATGTCTAAACCATTCTTGGGGAGTCATGACAAATATATAAATTTTAACATGTGGTAGAAATTCTCAGACAGCTTGTCTCCTGTGACTCCATTTAAGCCCAGATGAGCTTGTACAGAGATTGATACAGTGTTTAGGCTATTTCGCGTCTTTGTAAACTGTGCACTAAAAAATTAACGAATATGTTACGAATATTTTGAGTAAAGCCAATTGGATATCTAAGACCGTCTCAGATCTTAAGGATACTAGAACCCATCAGAGGTGAGATTTAGTCATTGTTTTTTTGTTTCACATTCTTACTCCCCATTCTTCTATCTTTATTGTCACTTACAGATGACAACCAAATTCTAATTATAAATACCTTAAATTTGACAAAAAGTGTATACATATTGTGAACCAAGATAAATGTGTTTCCTTAGTTCCCGAATTTTAAGGAGATTAGCTCACAGAGAGGTTACCTGCTGTGAAAAGGTAGGCCCCTTGTAAAATGTGTATTGATGCTATAAACTGCACAAAGTTTAATTGGCAAACGATTTAATGACGAATTTTGTCACAAGCAATGCTCTTCCAGACATGTTGGTCATTTTCCCCCTTTTTATTTTTGAGTGTGGTGAAATACTAAATATGTAATGCTACGAAACTAGGCACATATTGAGCTAATTACGTAAGTTAAAAAGACTTCCCACAAATTTGTAATATCTTTCCTAGTTTTAAACATATTAGTAAGAGTATCAAAGTTTCCAAAACTTCTTAAATTTTAACATTTTCAAAGTTTTTTGAAAGTTTTAACATTATGAATATTAAGAATCGATGTGACCGTTTTTTAGTTAAAATACATGTAGTAACATATCCACTTAAGCAAGAATAATTTGAAAATTTTGTATAAAATTTGGTAAAATTTGGAACATTTTAAAAGCTTATTTGAAATCAGCAGTCGTTTAGCTTTCAGAACATATATAAATATGACCATATTTTATCACCGTTTTGGGCTACATAAGACAAATTATGAGATTTTAGTATAGGATAGTATATGAATGTAACATCTGACCTCATCATAACACCTGTTTGCACTGAAGAATGGAGACATATTTCATAAACCTGAAATTGAATGCTGTGGTCCCCGACAGATTTTCAAGTTCATCCGACCGATATAGCCCGACCGATCACTAATTTATTAAAACCATGGGATTGATCTGTGAAAATAACCATCAACAGCATTTCAAGAATTACCGTATACACATCAAGAGGCTGGTCAACATGTTTATGGCAAATGATTACACAATTTGTGAACCTTTACGGTAAGTCCATCAAGTTATAGTTGTGAAATATTTCACAGTCGCATCACTTTCCTGTCAAAATTCGAGGCTTGCCACCCTCTTTTCTTTCAAGGATTTCTCAGGAGTTCAGATGTATAATTTTATCTTCATGGTTTTTACTTTTGTGGGATACAGTCGTGAAGTTTCCAACACCCCGTGTGACAGTCGATCCGTCTACATGCCGGACAGCAAGAACTTGTTGACGTTTCTCAGCGGCCTGTGGGACTTTATCACCTTCTTGTACGCCTTCACATTTTACCAACAATTACACTGTCGTCGCTGTTCTGGTTTCACTCTCTGTGCTGTAGTCTTTTTTATTGTATTCCTGTATACTGTGGGATTCTGCTGATGAACAATGCATCCCCGAGGCCTGGTCCCTTTGGATTGTTTTCATGTTATTGTGCATACATGTGTTAAATGTGATGAGAGCACAGAACAGCACTTTGGGTAATTCTAGACCAGAAACGTCTGATACATTGCATTTAACATCACTGTAATTCTGCTTGAGCCATGGTGCTATGGGGCGTGAAAGTTGTTACTGCTTAAACATTTACATGAACAGTTAGTCTGAATAAAAATCCTAACTGATGTAAACTGACAAGAGGCCGCATTTCACTGGTGACCATTTGCCAAATATCCCACTGTCGTCAGTGTTCTGGTTTTCCTCTCTGTGCTGTAGCCTGTTTCATGTTGATCAGCGACTTGGGGTTCATCACCAACACCATCACTGCTTTGTAGGCTTTCATCAGTTGCTGTTATATATGCCATTTGTGGATTAAAAGTGGAACGTAGAAGACGCCTGGAAAAATGAAGTAAGGCATCGTGTTGATGATGTAGTCTTTCTCGCCAGCAGCAATAGTTACGTCAGCATTATTAGTAAATGCTAAGTGAAGTACAAAACAGTACTTACAATTTTGGAACCGTTGAAGCCTTATAGAACGAACTTATCCTCGTCGCCATTCTCATTTTAGTGAGTACAACCCATGCCGTAAATATGGGCGCATGTAATGTAAATTATGAAGAAATTAAGCTTATCCTATAAATGATATCCCCCCTTTTCGCGGATGAATTTGATTTATTTATTTGTCTGGTGTTTTACGCCGGAAACGTAATTACTTCACTTACACGACGCTGGCCAGTAGTATGACGGGAGGAAACCGACCTTATAACCACTGCATTTCGCTGCGCTAGAGCAATATGCTTCAATCTGTGCAACTATCTCAATAAAAATGCGGTTATTCCTTTCGGATCCATCAAAAAAATCATGTATCAGCCTTTCTGGAAATAAACACGATAAAAAATAATTTCAGTGTTATTAAAGTGAATGTGTTTATTGCGAGATATGAAGCCAAATATACAGAAATGTTCAGTACTAAATCACATACACCAATGACACTTCACATGTAACTGCGTGCACGTACACATCTATGGATCCCTTATGGAATGTTGTCATACCCATGGGAGCACATGGGATGCATTAGTAGTCATAATCAAAACAACAACACTAGCCTTAAGTAGACAAGGAAAAGGGGTGGTAAAACTCAAAGCTCAGGATGAGGACATGAGTATGAACTACAAATCCGTATCGCCAAGGATTTTCGTGCTATCTCACACTACATTCATATCAATAACTTGTCACAGCTTTTTATTCTGTTTTTTTTTAAGTACACAAAAAGGGTAAAAAAATCAGCCTTTAAGTTTAGCAAAAAGCTGTGCTAATATTCGCACACAGAAAATGCGTCATCTGCATAAAAAGAATGCATAAACACCAAAAAAATGTGAATTCCTTTAATAACATACATATACATATATATATAATAAAAGTATATATATATATATATATATATATATATATATATATATATATAATATAAAGATAACAGGCACGGCAAGTGCATAAAAATTGACACTTTCATACAATGGTAACAAATATACCGTTCAGCAAAAGCGGATATGTAGTAATGTCAATAGTAAAGGTTGATTAAACATATTTGTATATGATTTAACCATCACGAAATCAACTTTTAGGTTGTGTTGCTGCTGTGTAAGGCTTTCGATCGGATCTCTACACTAATCCTTAACTCTAGTCACTATACATTCTATAAAATACGTAGACATGAAACTCGCGCTTTGGAGCAAATAGGATAGAAAGTTACCTCCGTTCATAAGTGATAGGCACCAGGCGGATACGGTGAAGGGGCCAAAAACCACTTAGCGGATGAACATATACGTGACGTGAACCCATAGAAGGTCCTTGATTAAAATACCGGTAACAGAATCAAAATGTTTGACAGCCGGTAGCCAGTGTCCATCTGAAGTTTGACTACGTTAGCAGTAAATTCCTTTCAACAAGATTACGTTTAGATAGGGCGGGTTGACTTTGTTCGCTGTCGGTTCTAGGATGTGGGGAGGGGGGGGGTAAGATCTTGTAGGAACTTCAATGTACCTGTACAACTGAGCAGGAAAACCAACATTCGAGGAGAAAAAGCTGCGTCAACACTAACTGGTATCACAACCGTCGAATGAGAACAAGGGCAAATGTACTAAGAGCTGAGATGAGGGGAAACAAAGTGACCGAATCACTAGTGATTTAATGTAAAGTTTTAGTGCAGCAAATACAAAAAACAAATCAGAAAACAGGTCTACAAACACTGCAGGCCTACCTCCGCAATAGAGTCCAAATCCTCAGCTCAATATACGCCCAAAATACAAAAAAAAATTATAAAGGCTTCTGAAGAAATAAAGAAAAACAACAGTGTATTTCTGTACAGCTTTCAGGTCAAGTGAAAACATTTTCATTGTTTCCCCTCGAACACCTTTTAAATAATCATACTATTGGACTCCTCTGATTCTTATCAGCTGATTGGTGTTGCCATGGTAATAAATGTAAACCAATCTTTGCACAAAAGTGAGCAAAATAAAACAAAGAAATAGTATATATGATGTATTCCAATATGAGAAATTTACTACTAATCTACAATATTTCAAATGCCCCATAGTCATTATTGCTTTTAGTGTTGTAACTATGTAGTTACACTCTCACTGAGCTTCAGACATGAACCTCTAACATATCTTATTGTAGATGAAAAGATAAATTCCTCACAAAATTACGACATAGGAACAATCTAGGCCAAAAACAAAAAAAACAAAAATAAATTGTACAAAACTTTGGCCAAAGACACATATTTTCATTAGGAGAAGTAACTTCTGTAAGCAGCAAAAAAGAACAAGAGAAAATCATCACAGATATGTTGTGGTTGGCTTTTAGATTTGCATAGAAACTTTCAAATTGTTCAGGATGGACTTTCCACCTTCAACTGTCAATATTCAGTACCTCCACTGTAAGGAGCACAAATCTGATGCGATCGACCATCGATCTAATTGAACCTTTGGTGGGTGGGCTTGAAACTTCACCCGAAAACAACAAGAAAAAAACTTTGCACATCTAACCGGTTTAGACAAAATACCATCACTTTCACACACGGAAAAACGAGAGATGTTTTTCTACTCATAAAAAGTACTTAGGTTTACCGATTCAAAGATACACACGTTGCTAGCTGGAACAAACAGATCTAGCTACGAAATGGAAATAAAATAGCTAGGCCTACATAGATTTTCGAGACAAAATGTGTAAAGCCCTGGCATAGGATGTGTTTCACATTTTTCATGTTTCAACCTATTTAGAGCCAGACCCTGTAGAAACTTAGTGAACTGAATTAATTTACATCATTCAATTTCTGCGTGGAAAGCCTCAGCATCACGCTGAGTTTAAGAGCGTCTCGTACAAGACCCAGAATTCCTAACAGCATACCCTAAATAAATAAGGCTGAAATTAAAACGGATAAGTTTAATATCCACAAGGTTTCTCAAAGCAATTACTCAATAAATACATTAAAACTTATTTATTTACGTAGATAACTGATGTTTACATCTAAACATGATATACACAAACGTTATACTGTGAGCAGACTGGTTAATACTAAAGCGTGCTAAACCGAACATTCTTTAAGATATACACATATGTTCGGCCATCAAATGAATTCAGAAATATAATAGTAGAGGTTCAAAATTCTATGCTGCACAAGAAGGTTACCCATATACAGTACAAGTACACTCATGCTGTCATGGGTTGGTATACAATAAGCAACATTTTTATACAGATTATTTTCTACTCAGTTTGTTTCTCTGAGGTATGTCAGGGACTTGATTTTTCTGCTGTTTCCTTCCACATGCTGACTTCCTTTATCTACAAAATTCGGGATCAATTCAAATAAAAGTTATCCTGAAATTTTAATAAACCATTGCAGTTTTGAAAACTGGCTCTTCGCCGCAACACAACAAGCAATTACAAGTGAGCAGTTGGTTGTCATGGCAACTGGCAGGAAGTCAGAAAGCACCGCCATTTTAATGGGTCTCCATGGAACCCTGGTTGTTGATAGTGGTAGACGCTACCCGGTTATCTTCGTAAACCTTTCTGCTTGTTCATATTGGTCAACATGGACGTCAATATAGGACGTCAGCAGGTCATCCATTTTGTACCCCTGAGGAAAAGAAATGAAAATATCACATTATGGTACAGTAGGGCTTTTCTTACCTTTAGCGATAAAAGAGTTCGAACTTGAAACTCCACTATTGGCCTAAGGTCAAGTTACAGGGAGGTGAAAATCCTGCCAAGTTCAGTACTCACCAGTGACGTCTCACACAAGAGTTTGCTACCCCTGACCCGGTTTCCGATCGTCATGTCGAAGTAGGTGTCCTCGCTACTCCAGTTGGAGATCTTCGTGAAAGGGTGAGTGGCCAAAATCTCCTGAAAAAAGAAAGAAAATATACATGTAGGCAGGAAAATGCTGAGAGCCATGACCTTATACTTACTTACTGACTAGTATGTAACATCAATTGCAATGGAACAGGAAGTTTCATGGGTGGAGGAAATCAGAGTAAACCACTGGCCCCGGCAAGAATATTCCGTCTTGGTACTCTCGTGGAAAATCTATGCATCGTATTAACAGAAACCAGCATACTAATCCATCAACCAAAATCGACGTTCTGAGTCCAAAATCGCAAGACCATTTTCCAAAACATTCAATATATATCACCCATGGTTACCAGTATATAATGTAACATATTAGGACAAGGTCATGTAAAGAGAAGTGACGTGGTCCCATATATACAAACTTCATGTAGGACCACTTAATACAAGATACATAGTCTGCTTTATTGGGAGTCCTTGAGAACAGTGCAGGTAAAGAAATCTGGCCAAGGACCCACATCTGACTCGGTGCAATGCTCCCCAATACACATATACATGTGTCTCGGATTATCACTTTTGTGGTCAGCTGTTGTGGTCAGGATACAACATAAGTATTGGACACTCAGTCCACTACAAAAAACTCTGTGTCTGGACACAGACACAGGACCCTTCACCAGACTGGTAGGATGCCTGACAAAATGAGGACTTACTTTGCTCTGTGGATGGATCAGGTTCACTCCATTCTTGTTGATGGCAATCAGCAAGATTTCTGGATAATGTGGCCCCGTTGTTTGCTGAAACGACATGGATATTTTCTTACAAACTGATTGTCATTGCGCCTAAAAACCTGTGCACGTTAGTGTCCATTTGTCCATCCTAATAGCCAGCTTTTGGTTGTAGAGTAAAGGTTTTAGGTCTCTTCCAACAAGGGTTTACAAAGTCAGTCCCACATGGAAGGCCAGCCTCGATGCCCACATATATAGTGCTGCTTCACTGAAAGGCCATGTCAAAGACACAAGACAATGACCTCACAATGCAGTCCCATAATCTGGGCTAAAGATAATACCACCCATGGCGATTACCAAACTTCATGACTTACAGCCTGGATTGCTGGGCAAGAAAGAGCATTAGACATATCCAGCTGTCAGATATCACCAAATGTATAATTTGAATGACAAAATTCATTTAATACCCTTTAATAAACTTTTCCTGAGCTATACTAAACATGACTTACTTTAACCTCAAAGAAGTCAGAACCAAATGTTGGCCATTCGTAGATAATTTTCAGGAAATCTATTTTGGCATCAGCATTATTCTTCCCGGCATCTTGGTTATACGCACTGATGATTGCCTGGATATAGAAACAGAAATGTAGGTTGATACGGTGTCACTTACTGCACAATGAATACAAATAATGGGCAAAATATAGGACAAAGACTTTGTTCCTCATTTCAAGGTTAAGCAAACAGTGAACTTTAGTCCAATCAAATTCTTGTTCTTATATTCTGGGAAATGAAGTAATCTCTTCACTTTACTTCAGCACCAGCTTTTGTGTTTAGAAATGACCATTTGGGTCAGTGTAGATATCGGATAATAGATCTGACTAAATCCCTGCACATTAGCACCAAAGAAACTTAAAGAGCTACCTTTGTGTCAAAACACGTCACATCAGGAAAATTTTATGGACACAGCCAAAGATTTTGTTTTTCAAGGAATCTTCAGTTATACAGGTTAAATAGTGTTACTCATCAAAATACTTTTGAAACATGGTGTTAGGCTTACTCTGCAGGATTTCTTTCATATCATTGTAATATTTCTACGCAATTTGCATTCTGACCAGAGCTGCACTTTAAGTGTAAAAAAAAGAATGGCTTTCATTACGTACAACTCTGACTTTAGAAAATTTGGACGGTAAAAGCACTGATTTGCCCCAGCATGCCATAAGGCCAAGATGTCATGACCAAGAGTTATCCCATGGCACAGAAGAACGTCAGGTTTATATTGTAACATTCAAACTTGATATTTTTGAATTAGGCACTCACCCTCTTCCAGTCATCCGGTGACTGTTGCCTCAGCATGTCAGCTGGCACCAACTCCTTCAGCATTCTAATGTCAACAACAACAAATCATACATGTTAACAGTTGTACAACAACTAGTATTAAATCAATACCACCACTGCTGACCTGTTAGTCTGCTGCGTCCACCTCATGGACACAAACCTGGGTCATCGTGTTGAACAAACCAACTGGCTGTTATTTTGAGGAAATCACCGGGCTCCTGGTCTGGGTTCATCACCTTAAGAATCACTGAACTTCCTTTGAATGAATCATCTCACTGTTATTTTGAGCGAATTGCCAGATTGTGTGTTTACAACTGTTTTCATGAATCACCTGACTCATTTTTCTAGTGAATTCCCTCACTGACAGTAATGACTTGATTAATGTGTTTCTTACTGGTGGACCTTCCACCAACGTTTTTAGTTCAGCTTTGACATAACGAGAGAAATATATGCTCAGAAAGATGTTTCACGTCTCAGTAAAAGCTCTAGGTTACTCACAATGTCTCTGAAATGGTTTAATTAGATAGCAGTTTTCATCCAAGCTGAATCTAAATGAGCAGGGTTTGAAATAATAAGTATAACATATACCTACACAAAGTGATGTAAATTGTCCATTGGGCAAATTTAACTCAAATCTTACGACCAGGTGTGTGCATGTACATGCTTAAACAATGACGGGGTAACACACACACAATGACGGGTAACACACACACAATGACGGGGTAACACACACACAACGACGGGGTAACACACACACAATGACGGGGTAACACCCACACAATGACGGGGTAACACACACACAATGACGGGGTAACACACACACAATGACGGGGTAACACACACACAATGACGGGGTAACACACACACAATGACGGGTAACACACACACAATGACGGGGTAACACACAATGACGGGGTAACACACACACAATGACGAGGTAACACACACACAATGACGGGGTAACACACACAATGACGGGGTAACACACACACAATGACGAGGTAACACACACACAATGACGGGGTAACACCCACACAATGACGAGGTAACACACACACAATGACGGGGTAACACACACCGAATGACGAGGTAACAAACACACAATGACGGGGTAACACACACCGAATGACGGGGTAACACACACACAATGACGGGGTAACACACACACAATGACGGGGTAACACACACAATGACGGGGTAACACACAATGACGGGGTAACACACACACAATGACGAGGTAACACACACACAATGACGGGGTAACACACACACAATGACGGGGTAACACACACACAATGACGAGGTAACACCCACACAATGACGGGGTAACACACACACAATGACGGGTAACACACACAATGACGGGGTAACACACAATGACGGGGTAACACACACACAATGACGAGGTAACACACACACAATGACGGGTAACACACACACAATGACGGGGTAACACAAACACAATGACGAGGTAACACACACACAATGACGGGGTAACACACACACAATGACGGGGTAACACACAATGACGGGTAACACACACACAATGACGGGGTAACACATACACAATGACGGGGTAACACACACACAATGACGAGGGTAACACACACACAATGACGGGGTAACACACAATGACGGGGTAACACACACACAATGACGGGGTAACACACAATGACGGGGTAACACACACACAATGACGAGGGTAACACACACACAATGACGGGGTAACACACAATGACGGGGTAACACACACACAATGACGGGGTAACACATACACAATGACGGGGTAACACACACACAATGACGAGGTAACACACACACAATGACGGGGTAACACACACACAATGACGGGGTAACACACACACAATGACGAGGTAACACCCACACAATGACGGGGTAACACACACACAATGACGGGTAACACACACAATGACGGGGTAACACACAATGACGGGGTAACACACACACAATGACGAGGTAACACACACACAATGACGGGTAACACACACACAATGACGGGGTAACACAAACACAATGACGAGGTAACACACACACAATGACGGGGTAACACACACACAATGACGGGGTAACACACAATGACGGGTAACACACACACAATGACGGGGTAACACATACACAATGACGGGGTAACACACACACAATGACGAGGGTAACACACACACAATGACGGGGTAACACACAATGACGGGGTAACACACACACAATGACGGGGTAACACACAATGACGGGGTAACACACACACAATGACGAGGGTAACACACACACAATGACGGGGTAACACACAATGACGGGGTAACACACACACAATGACGGGGTAACACATACACAATGACGGGGTAACACACACACAATGACGGGGTAACACACACACGGGGTAACACACACACAATGACGGGTAACACACACACAATGACGGGGTAACACACACACAATGACGAGGGTAACACACACAATGACGGGGGTAACACACACACAATGACGAGGTAACACACACAATGACATAAATTTTTAGCCACCATGACTTGGGACAGTGACTTACGATATGAGCTCCAGGTTGGACTTGTCTTCCCCAAACTTGACACGGTAAATGAGGGCAGCCAATCGGGCGGCGTCTTGACGGCTACATTGGTGATAACCTCTCAGCAATTTAGGCAATTCCTACAAGAACACGAATATCAACAATGTTGCAATGTTGGACCTGTCATGACCATTAATGACACAGTTTACAACAATCATGCCAATATACTGGCAGTTAATCCATGCACAATGTGGTACTTTTTTCCATGTGATGACAACTCATACCCAACTCTGAACTGACCACTCTGCCCTTGTAAAACATGAGAACTGCATTACCGGTTTGACCAAGGTGAAAAATCCTCGCAAACACAGAAATGAACATTGACTACGTGTGCACAGCTTTGACCTCAATTAAAAATCTGTGTTGATGGCATATATACCATCAATGTTTGTGGGTGGGGGAAACTGGAGTATTCAGGCCGAGATAAAACCAACACCCTTTGTCACCTACCTGACAAACCTCCTAACTTAAAGCCTCTGTAGAATCAATGAGCGCTGGATTTGAGCCTCTGACCTCATTGGTGAAGATTCAGTTGGCTACAGCCAGAATGCTTTACATAGCCATATGTTCCAGCAAGTGTATTTAACTTAATGGCATCAATTATAGTGTGCACATGTCCCCCATAGCATAATTCACTCCCACCTTACCTGGTGATAGTGGAATATCATATCAGCGTTAATGTCACGGCCTGGTTCAGTGTTTGTCCACAACTTCTTCATGAAAAACACCTGATAGGTGAACTGAGGAGGCCCACCTGGAGAGAGAGAGAAAAAAGACAGGTAAGATTTATTTACTTGACTGTTGTTTAATGCCTTGATCAAGAAATCTCTCATACAATGGATATCAGTTTTCTGGGTGGAGAAAACCCTAGTGCCTGGGTTAAACCACTGACCTTTGGCAAGTTAATGACAAACTTTCCTACATGTAATGTAGAGATATAGACACCATGTTTGTGGAAGATATGAACTCCTCAGCGAAAGCTAAAGTACTCAAACGGAAATAGAAGAGTAGAATACTGCTTTATGTTGTGACCAAGGCCCATGAGTTGTGAGGACAAAAGAATGTGCAAAATTCCTGTCCACGGCCGGGCTCGAACCTTCTGAGATTCACCTCAGATGATGGCAGCTGAACAAGGATCTCCCAAAGAATCAAATGAGATGAAGATTTATGACAAATTACAAATTTCACAATCACTTGTTTTATACTCACCATCTCTCTGCGGTTTAGCTTTCCTTATCCAGTCTGTTAAATGTCGTACAAAGTCAAAGAAGAAGTCGCCCTCTGGTACACTAATAACTGTCAACATGAAAGACATAATTTTGCCATTATTAGTTAGGTATGTGCACTTGTTTCTGTAAAACTTCCTTATTTTTCACGTACGTGATCTGTGTTTAACAACATTCTCCCATGTTTGTCCAAAAATATTGTGTTCCAGGAAGGACAGAAAGAAATTCAGCAGGTCGACAGTTTGAATTGGCAATACATTTGTTTGCCCGTGTATTCAAACTGCGATTTTGTTACAATTAATAGAGGTTTTTGCAGCATAAATTCGAAATACAGAAGTTTTTACCTTTGTCAGCAATCTTCACAAAGAGACTGAATCCTTCCGAAGATTTCAGTTCTAACTTGTCAGCAATATTTTGGCAGAAATCTTTTGCTCTTGTGCTTGAATCTACTTGGAATGCCTAAAAAGATCAAGAACAAAGACTACATGTACCAATGATCAAAACATGTTCAAAAACGAATGACCAGCATAAAGGGAAGAAAAGATGACTGCAGCTTCGAGGCAAACACATTTAATAACATGACTGGGAAACACACAATCACCACCACCACCAACAACAAGGCCTCCTTCCTAGAAAGCTGCTTGTTATAGCTGAAAAATGAACTCCAGTCTGTGCCACACTGTGCCTTCAATATCCAAATATTCAGTTCGACAACAAATATGAAAAGGGAAAAAATTCATGGCAAAATCAAATTGCACAACGTATTGCTTTTAGTCCAGCAATCAAGAAATATTCCACGTGTCATCTGGTAGAGTATTGTATGAGTAGTGTTAATTATTATTACCTCATCGGAGTCGTCAGGGAAGCAGACTTTGTGCCGGATCTGTGTGGTTTTGTGCTGGATGGCTACCACTTCCACTTGGTGAGGGGGGTACTTCCTCGTCCCATTCCTGAAAGATACCTTGACTTACTTAACATCTACTCTTTGAGGGGCATTTAGAGGCTGACAGAGTAACATCACACAGTTTATATGGATAACAACTTCCAATTTATTATACCGCAAAGTTTCGATGTACATTCTAACATTGTTGTTAAGCGAATGAAGATAACAACCAAAATGATAACTTATATACAATGAGGTGGGTGTTGAGAAAACAATAATTGTGACTACAACATACATGTATATACACATATGGCTAGACATGAATAAAGAACATATTAAGTATTATACTACTTGGCTGATGTAGCACAAACAAACATACAGTATGATAATACAGATATACAGGGTAAAGGCAACACGTGTGATATCTGTGATGAGCAAGATGTTTCTGAAGGACTAACCGGGTACGTCAGTCATGAGATCATCATAGGCTTTTGAGATTAACGATGCTTGGTCTCTCCTGATCTATGGCTGAGTCTTTCGGATCACAATGGCCACCATCAGTTTTCTGGCTGTGGTGTTGGTTATGTTTGTCTTAACGGGTTTCACATCGTTCCAGTTTATTATGTGGTGGGCTTTGGTTAACACATGTTCGGAGATGGCTGATTTTATAACTGTAGTTTGAGTGGAGGTCTGGTGTTCTTTGATTCTCTTGTTCAGTGGTCTGCTAGTCTCACCTATGTAGAGTTCACCACAGAAGCAGTTAATTCTGTACACACAGCCTTTGAGTTGCTGTGTGGTAGTGGGTGGCCGTTTTCCTGTTGCGTTTAGAATGATATTCAAAATAATCCACTGGTGAATATACTATCAAGGCTAGCTTTCTCTTCAAGCAGTCATTGTCTAGTGCAACTTGTCCTTCCAATGAAGGGTAGGGTAATCATAAACGGTGATGGGTCTGGTCAATTTTGGGCTGTTCTGCTGGTCACTCTTGAAGGTATGCTGGGTGGTATGTTCAGTCAAATCTGGGGGGTAGATGTTCTGGTTGGTGAATCATCCGGTGAGGTGTGTGACTTTGGAGTCAAGAGCTTCTTGAGTCAAGGATATGTTGGCCGCTCTTTTTGTTAAGGTGGATAAGATTCCTCTTTTGACATGGGATGGGTGTCTCGAGCTGTGGCGGATGAAATGGTCAGTGGGGTTGGCTTGCAATCAACACTTCTGTGGAGTTGATTCATGTGGCGGGAGATGAGGACGTCTAGTACAGGGATTTGTTGATCATTTTCTAATTTCATGGTGAATTGGAAGCAGGGATGAAGGGTATTCACTTGTTCCTGCAGCTGAGAAGGGTCTTGGTCTGTTTTTAGGATCCCAAAAGTGTCATCAACCTTCCTAAACCAGCAGCTAGGATTTATTGAGGAGATTATAAGCGCTAGGTTTTCAAAGTGGATCATAAAGATTTTAGTGAGGACAGGTGAAAGCGAGGAGTCCAAGGGTAAACCATGTATTTGTTCGTAAATTTTACCTCCCCAGGTGACGTGGCTAGAGGTGATGCAGCTTTCTAGGGGCGCGACCATGCTGTCTACACTCGGCGGAGGGGGGGGGGGGGGTTTGATGGGGTGGTTTGTTCCATGATGAGGCCTTGACATGTGATCTCATGGGCTTCTTTGATTGGGATATTTGTGAAGAGATCAAAGACATCATAGCTAACCATCTGATTGGGGTGACGGAGGGGGATGAGTTTGGAGCAGAAATCCTATGAGTTGTTTAAGTATGAATTGGCAGTTTTTCTGAGGGGTGCGAGTACTTGCCTCTGGTACCTGGCCGTGTCATAATAAACTGTATCTCTGCTACAGATGAATAGTGTGGCCTTTACTGGAGTTTTCTGGACTTTAATTGTTGCTCTTGCATTTGGGGATTGGGGTTGTTGAATGTTCCAAGCAATCTCCTTGTCCCAGATTTTTCTGATAAGCGATTTATGTTTGGCGTTTAATAGCCGGGTGAGGCCTTCGTGGAGGGGGCGGTACGTGTTGTCATCATTGAGGGTGTTGTCAATAAGCTTGTGGAGTTCATACTTGTCTATGATGACTGCCGTACACACAAGTATGTTGTAGTCAGAATTATTGTTTTCTCAACACCCACCTCATTTTGGTTGTATCTTCATTCGCTTGACAACGATGTTAGGATGCACATCGAAATGTTGACGTATAATAAATCAGAACTTGTTATCCATACAAACTGTGTGATGTTAAACATCTCCTGACTGATCGTTGGGCAAATACTTCCTATGTATATATACATGCACTTTAGCATTCAGGTGCTTCCTGGACGATGCTTACAAACTACAGTTATCTAATATTACAAGTATGTCGACGGCCAGGACAACAGTTCTCTGTGAGTGTCCCTGCCTGTGGTGAACATATGGAATGGTCATGAACAGGTCCATCTTCATGTATCAAAATGTTCATCCTTACATCTGATCACCGTATCCATAACCCATTTACTGTTAAATGCACTACAGCAGAGGGCAAACACCATATCCACAAACTGGAAGGCAGATTAGAAGTTCTCTGAGAGAGTCGCAGTAGTGGACTACTAGTGTGCCTATGATGTAACAAGAGTGAGCTTGTGGAATGGCTGTTTTCTGATGGTCAAAAGTTGTAGCTTAAGGGAAAACATCATACCCACAAACTAGAAGGAAAACTAGAAGTTCTCTGAGAGAGTCGCAGTAGTGATCTACTAGTGTGCCTATGATGTAACAGTGTTGAGCGTGTGGAGTGGCAGTGTTCTGGTTGTAAAACTTTTAGTCAGACCACCATACACTCTGAACATTAACTTGACGGTAAACCTTTTGAAGATGAAGGCTAACAGAATGACCATGGATGGACAGAAGCCCAATAAAGAAACGCCCGTAGCAAGCCACTAGGAATATTCAGTGTGGGTGATACCTTTATTTATTTGATTGGTTTTTACACCATACCCAAGAATATTTCATTAACTCTATACCCGTCAACATTATGGTGGGAAGAAATGGGGCAACCACCGTCGACACACAAGATGCTGACAAGCCTTCCTACTCATAACCTGCACAGGTGAGATGCTCCTGGGTCTGTGTTACTGTACATGCAAACTAACCACTCAGTCCTCTCTGGCCAACACATGTACATGTATACATGTGTGATGTAGGAAATTTTGTGGTTTTCACATCAAAGAGTTACTGCTTAAAGGGATGTAAATTACCTCAGTGTTTTCTGCAATCTGATGAGACAGTCCTGAGCAATAGGGTTCCGCTTTGACCTCAGAAAAATGGTGACCTCTTTGAGGAGATTGGTGCTGGGTGCAAAACATCCCGTGATTAGCCACATCAATTCCCACCCTCGTTCATCACTCAGTCTGAAACAACAACAACAGCAATGGTCAAGATAATGGATTGGTTTGTTTTCCCAACGGTATTTCACTGTGAACAACGCCCATGAGGTTTATCCCATTATGGGCGTGGTATAACCAGTGAAAATTACTATTTATTGACTATTAATAAAATATATTAAAAAATTTACTCACATAAAGTAGCAGCAGAAAGTTGAAGATCATAAGAAAACCTTTAACACTTCAAATTCTGTGTGCGGCTTTTTCCATGCTAAACATCACAAATTACTAAACGTAAAAACTAAACCTTAGGTTATTCAGGAATCTCACTCATGAAAGAAACGTTCTTAAAGGAACTTCAAAGGCCTAATATCCTTTTGTTTTCCAGCACTTTCAAGGGCTGATGTCAGTTAAAGCACAAACATTAGGTAACATTTAACACTGAAAAACCTAGTACTTTGAAGGAGGTACCAATTAAACTGTTCTTACTTGTCTTGAAAATTCAAGTATATTCAATGACTTCAAGGGCCAGTGGGAATCGTGGCTGTTGTGTTTAAAACCATCAACTTGTCAAAACGGAGACTCTACCACATCTCTCCACTTTCGTCACCGCTATTCCAAAATACATTGGAACTATCTCCTTCTTACCTGGTTTTGTTATCGGTAAGCTGTTTTATGATCTGGCAGTAAATTTCATCTCTCAAGATTTCCTGTAGCAGAAAAAAAACATGTCACCTTCATATCAAGTAATTTATATCCTATGAATCAAGTCATACAAATCCAGAACAATGTACATAAACTTCACAAAAACTATGAGTCTAAATCAGTTTCATTCCCACCTTTGAATTCTTTTACCCTGTTCCATGATTTGTTGGCTTTTTCTGTATAGCACAAAAAGCTTTTTTTTTGGAAAACACAATCCATTTTACTCGTGGAAACTAACTAACTAAATAAATCAATCAATAAATAAATAAAATTATTTTCCTACCTTTCTAAAGGTCTTTCAACTGACATATACATGTAGGCCGCCTACGTGTTCTCTTTTGCCTTTAAAGAGTTTGTTATCAAAAGATTTCCATCTATGTCAGCTGGCCGTTTAATCTTAACATCTAGCATACATGTGTATGTCATGATTAACTGGTACATACTAAAGCATACATATCAAAACATGCAACTGATGTTTTACAAGGTAACTTACATTCCTGAGAGGCGGTTCAAAGATCTGATCCGTGAGCTCGTTGGCGACTCTGAATCTCTTGGACGGATAGTCGCCCATGTACTTCAGGATAAGTGGTCGCCATTAAGGAGAATTCAAGTCATTTAAGTAAAACTGAGACAGCGTGATAGACTCATATTACCTAAAATTGTCACCGTTATATCAAAACAGACTTCACGTTGTATGATCTCTGTGAGAAGATTTAATAACAAATATCCTCTCGTATGTGGGACTCTCTGCCAGCAACCTACAGATATTTGTGGGTTTCCCCTGTTTCTTAACACCATAATGCTGGCCGAGATCGTATAAGTGAATTATTTTTGAGTACGGCATAAAACACCAACCAAATAAATAAATAAATAATATTGAGATCAACGTATGCTGTTATACTAATCTGCCAATTCAAGTCCTCATGCAAACCATATTGGTGGATGTCAATTATGTTCACAACCACTGTTAAGCTGCACCAATGTCCTCAAGAGAGTCACCCATGGCTTTCTGTCACCACGGCCGCACAAACACTATCAGAGCAAAGGCAATCTACAAATTCCCACCAAAGGATATCTAAGAAGCAGAAACAAGCTTCCTGACTGAGCTCCTCTTTGCCCATCAGTTTCTTCAGCAGAGGCTGTTTGATTGGTTCTTTGGATTGTCGCCACAGGTCTTCCCTTTTTTTCCGCCAGGCCGTTGCCAGGATTTTGGCTAAGGTTTTCTTTGGAGGAGGCCTGTGGGTAAAAATAAAGATACTAAAGCTGTCAGACAACAGTATGAAATTGCTAAGGTCCACTGAGGTTGTACAAAACAAACTATAATATGGATTTCAAGTGCCAGTTTTGGACATGCCTATCTTCGTCTTGAGAGTATTCTGCCATTCAGAGCATGATACATGGTACCAGTTCAAATACATCAGTCGGACTGGTTGAGAAGCAAACAAAACCATCATGTTTATCTAAAAACATGATTACATCAAGCTCCTAATGCTTATCTCCTGCAGCTTTGGCCCTGACGGTTTACTTTAAGGGAAAGACTACACAAAACAGAAGTTATGGTGAAATAAAAATGCATAAAAACTGTACCTAAAAATACCTTCGCTGAATTTTTCAATTTTCTTTTTTTTTTTTGACCAAATTAAATGCAGTTGAATGTTTTGATTGAATCGCGGCTTTTTGGACCATATTGGGTATGCTTTTCCCCAGTGACGTCACACCGACTTTCTCTGACCCTAAAGCAGATATTTAACGTCATGTTAGCTTTTTCATACACAGGCAAACAGTAGAGGAGCTCCTTTCACGAGAATTTTATTCAGAGATCAGCATAAATGTGTGCAGAAAGTTTTAAGACATCACTGGCGATCCACATTAACAATGTGGCCCATACAACCCACCATACAATCACAACATTTGACTGCATTAATTCAGTGAAAAAATGTAAAAACTTCAATTTTTAAATACAGTTTTTAATCCTTTTTTCATTCACCATAACTTCATCCCTGCGCGGTCTTCCCCTTTAAGGAATGATGTCTTCATTCACCATATACATACTGTGACACTTGCAGTAAAAAGGGAAGTACCCATATTTTGTTGTACGTGGCCTTCATTTATGAGTTATTCATCCAATTTAAAGAACCGCTTGACGCTTTTTTCTTCTCATTGAAGTTGGATTAATTTCCCATCAGAAGAAGTTATGTATTGGAGCATCATTTTAAGGCCTTCATGTGCTTTGGAAAGTCAAATTTCACAGAGCAAAATGAAACCTTTAATAAGTGAAATACAGAACCGTTTCCGTTAAGAAGGTTTACCTGAAGTGATCCATGGAATACTCCTCTAGTGTATGAGGATTCTCTGCTTGATCCAAGGATATCTCTGAAACAGGCCGCGCGGACGCCTGCACACGCTCCTCACCAGACTGCACAAACAGGTTCTGCAAAAACGAGAATAAATGATGTGGCCAACATTACTTCGAGATTTTCACCCATGCTGACAAAATATAAACATAAAGAAGTTAACTGATCATTAAACACATCCTGAATCTGATGAAATAAGAAACAAGAAGCTAAGCATTTCCAGATCCTTCCCATTTGGAAAGAATCATTTGAAATGGGTGATTCGAAGTATTTTGAAGTTGACTAAACCCCCGTGTTCAATAGGCAAACATCTAATTATTATAATGAAGACTAAATCAGAACATAAAGTCTTGAGCATTTCAATTCACTGATCATACATGTCAAGTTTTGTATTACAGTCAATTATGGGATTCTTGATCTTTGGTGAATGATTCCTCACCAGTATTTCAACTGGTGGCTTGGTGATCGTGGGCAGGACGTAGACACATTCTGCAGGGAAGTCACCAGACTGACCAGTGCGCACGCACTGACCGTAGCACCAGCCGGACGTCATGGTCGTCTCCCCAGTCTCCTGATCTGACATGATCAGGTCTCCCTTCACGAAGCTCAGGAATGATCCCTCACCTGAAACGCAGTGCTTGTTTAATTAGGTACTAATTTGGATTGGGTTTAAAAGAGTGGAACGTGATCTCCCAAGACAGACAAGAACTGAATTGAACAAACAAGATACGCAAAACTTCTGCATGGATCAAATTGGTTTCCAATTTTGATCTGATGGGGCACAAAATATACATGACCCTATACCAATATGTTGAGTAGTTATTGCCTAGAAGGCAAAGAATGACAAGTCAACAGGCGGATTTAAACAAATTAATATCTTTGTGCTTTCGTAAGGATGACTAGATATTGCACCTGCAGCCTTCTACCTTTGTAAACACACTGAGCAGGTAATCGCTTAAGTTGAATACAGCTCCCATTTTACTACCCATTTTGGGTAGTTTTCTATTCAAAGATAAAATTCTGCATTGCTCTGCTTTTAGTGTGGAATAAAAAAAATACTCTGCAATGCATTTAAAACCCCTCGGTCTAAAGCACATGTACAGTGTCATAAATAGATAAAATTTCCAAGAGACATTAAGTATCATACCAGCCATTCATAAACATTTACTCTAATGACTCATGACCTAGCAAAGGTGGCTGAAAATCAATAGAGTCCTTAAACATGCCAGAATGTAGGTGTGGTATAAGTTTGGTGAACTTGAGCTAAACCGTTCAAGAGATAGAGCATTTACAAGCCTTTTTTGGAAATTAAACTTAAATGATCCCAGTGACCTTGAAGAAAAAGGTCAAGGTCGCTGAACATCAATAGGGTTCTTCATCATGCCAAAGTGTAAGTGTGGGGTAAGCTGGGTGGATATGGATATGGACAGACGACCGGAAGTCGTCCGCCACGTCACTACGTCAATGGGGGAAAAAAACCCTCCAAAACAGAAGTAAGAGCTTACCAGCAGCTTGAGAGGAGTGGTCTTGTAAAGCCACCACATACTTGGACCGTTTCTTTAAGCCCTCCAAGAACGTGACCACTAAGTCACGAATGTCTTCGGCGTTAGGGGAGGTAAATGTGTACTCATCGCCCTTCACTGTTGCCAACGTAAAGCTCTGACCGTGCATTTCACCCGTTCTGTAAGAGAGATGATGACTGGTTTAAATACGCAGAAGATATGTCTGTCTAGATCAGATTTTCAGGGTGATTGCATTAAAGTTCTCTGATCCAAGGAACAACATAATATACTTTTTTATTTCATTGATTGATATTTAACGCTGCACTCCAGAATATTTCATTTATACGACGGCGACCGGCATTATGGCGGGAGGAAACCGGGCAGAGCCTGGCGGAAACCCGCGACCATCCGCAGGTTGCTGCCTGTAATATACTAGATTAACCATATCTAGTGTAAACGATTCGCCCTGAAGTTCAAGCCTCAAACACTAAACTTTAACCTGTGGCGACACCATCCAGTCACACAGCTAACCAGTCATACTTCACCTGTCTGTAGACTGGATTTTGCTTTTGCAGTGTCACCAAAACTGGAGCATCACCAAAAACAGAGAGGGGCCTTACCTGCTGCTGGAAACTGTCGTAATTTCAGGGAAAGATAACTCTAACAGCACTTGCTCCTGGTCATCACAGACATATACACCAGTCCAGTTCACTGCAATGTTTACATCGTTCTTCGGCAAGCTTGACCCAGCAAATTTGCACGATTCGTAAAACCGTGAAAACAGGAGTGGCCAGTGATATTTGGCATAACTGACAATGTCCTCTTTCACTTTGTTAGTCTGGATGTGATTGGTGAAATAAGGGCTTTGGAGCTTCTTGCTGACTGTCTGCACCCAGTAGTTGAGCGTCTTGACACTGGCGGCGCTTTCCGGGATGTACGACGGTAACAGCGTCCGGAGTCGGTCTGTGTCCATGGCAGAGCCGTATTCGATGTAGTATTGCTGAGCTGCAATCATGGCAAGATCCTCCTCCTGAAAAAAGGTGAACACTGATTGGTGGATTTGTCTTTGACAGTAAGTCATAAAATGTGATCAACCAAGTAGAAAAAATAACTGAGTTTATAAAGTTGTGTATCTTAACTTTAAAGAACACAAACTAAACGTCTAAGACTGGAGAGTGTCTTAGACGCACTGTAGATACATACAAGCCAGTCCGATGTTAATTTCACAGTAATGCAAAGTTTTATACCTCATTCCGGACCATAAATAACTGACAGGCAGCCAAATGTTTTGCAAACTTATTTGCAGATGCATTGCTGCAAACAAGTTTATACCACCACCAACAGTGAGAAAACAGCACAATGAGAAAACAACATAGTGAGAAAACAACATAGTGAGAAAACAGCACAGTGAGAAAACAGCATAGTGAGAAAACAACACAGTGAGAAAACAGCATAATAGCTGCAATAAAAACCTGAGCACCTTTTTCTCCCGATTAGGCCATACTCACCATTTCACAACGATACTCTCCAAACATGACCCCTCGAACAACCTGCTGGTAAATCAGGTGAGTTGCCATGGGGTCCTCGCTAGGATCGTGCCAGGGGGCAAATATCTCTTTACGGAAGAACAGACGCCAGGGGGCGTTACGTTCCTGGGTGCCCTGCTCTTTGGCGTACTGCTCGCACTGCGAAATGGCGTCCATGACGTGGTCACCACCGCTTCCCACGGAGGACACCTAGTGGAACGAAGAGGTATGAATTCACTGACAAGGGGGAATTTTGGGAAAGATAATTTCACATTTTCCACCTAACATTTGTGCAGATTGGAACAAACACTCCCCCCTCCCCCTCCAAAAGGGTTCCCAAAACTAAGTGGTAATGCATTTCCTCAACCATGTAATTAGACTTATTAGTTTTATTTCAGCTTTTACTATACTAACTGAACAGTAAAGAAATACTGTGGACCTTTCCATTTTAATAGGTGTTGTATTTAACAGAATGTTTCTTTTCCACACTGACGTAGGACCGTCAATGTAAGTTTGTCTGCTCTCTTTCACAGTTTCTCTCAAGTATGAATGTGCTGGCAGCTGGGTTCTGCATTTCTGACAAAGGTGACACCAGACTTTTGTCACAAACCGTTTTCCTCTTTTTCCATTTTGGACAAAACTGAACCAGATATTTGTTCTCACACCAGGGCTGCCATTTTTGATGTACGACATTGGATAATTACTCACTTTTTACTTTGAAAGGACAAACTCATAAAAGACTTCCTCGAAGGAGATCTGTTTTTGGCAAGCACAAAATTCACCTCAAACTGCCGAGGTAGACTGAAAACCCAATCGCCCCAGATGGCTGGGACACGTGTAAACTCAAAGACGACTGATCTTCGCCTTAAAATGCCAGGCCTGATATTATCAGAGACCTGTGCAGATATATATCAGATAAGAATAGACCATTTGTCCAGTTTTGGCCAATCTAACCTTGTCAAAGAGAACCAAGTAGAGGGAGAAGCCAAACTGATCCTTAAGGCCAATCTTCTCCGCCAGCTGTTGACATAATTCTCTCGCCGTGGTTGCTGAATCCGCGAGAAGACTTTTCGTGTTCCCATCCATAAAGGTTATAGGTAACATCAGCGGCTTCTTCGACTTTGTGGCCTATAGAAAGAATGGAAAACTGGATAAAAATTTATAGCGTAATTGGGAATTGTGAACATATGTACATTGTCTAAATTGTCAAATTAACACATGTACAATTCATTTTAGACAATTTACATGCTTCGAGTCTGATAAAAATGCAAAGCTGTGCTCACCAATCCAAAATTCATGACAATCTATTTAGGAGCCTTTATATATCTACCAGTACATGTGTATGATATGTAAAATGGAATCAAATTATTTTCACTCGAAACTGCAGTGATTATTTAACATTACAGGTATTAGGCATGTCAGTACTGTTTTTTTACAAAACAACTAGTTGACCAATTTGACCAAAATGTTGGCAGCTTAAGGGGTGCTAGTAGTGAGCTAGTGGCCTGCCACTCAAACCCTTCAGCTTGGTGAATACAATGTGCTCAACTGTTCAGCATTTCATGCTTACTATCCCTCATACCTCAAGTTCTAACCAGCTGGGGGGCTGATTCCTCGTCCCATTAGCAAATGTCCGTCTGAGACGTTCCTCACAGTAGGGCGCATAACCAGGTGGTCCCTCGTTGATGAAACAACGGAGGTACTTCACAAACTGAAATGTAACAAAAATAAATACCCAATTTAGCAAATGTCTGCCTGAGCCGTTCCGTGCAGTAAGGGTACAACCCTATGTCTCCTCAATGACAAAACAACAGATATATTTCACATAAACATCAACCAATTTAGCAAGTTATGAATTTTTGGACTCCGTTTTAAGTTTTTAAATGGTGGGAGGAAGACCTACTACAAGGAAAGGTTGCTTAAAATGTCTCAGCCTGGTAAATGACCAAGATTTGACTGAAACACTCAAACTTAACTGCAGCCCATCCAAATCAGACATGTGTTTTATATTTCTTTTAACTGATTTTCATTTTTTTTTTTATCTATTCAATTTTCTTATCTTGCTGCCAAGTATGTTTCAAATCCATGATGTCTGTGATGTATACAGGTGGTGCAATCTGCTCAAGAATGTGAAGAAAAGCACTGCATCTCACTGGGTACCCTGACTAACCTCCTGAGGTAAAAGAAAAGGCCGTACCAGCCAGAGATGAATTTGAACTCATGACCTAATGGTTACAGGCTGGTCATCCAGAGTCTTCCCGTGTAAAATAAACTGCTTCAATGCAAACTGCATATGCTGACACTTGTTTTGACAAATCACCAAAGTTTATTAACAGAAAATCAGTCAGAGAAAACACAACAAAAGTTTACAATGTATACTCCACAGCTTTTTTCTTCGCTAATAACTCATCTCACCTTCTCAGAGGGGGCGAAGCACCCGACGCAGAGAGACAAGAGAATCCAGCCGTGCGCATGACTGCTCTTGGAGGGATTCTGGGTAAGCTGTTTACATATCTGACAGTAAATCTCGTCCCTGGTAAAGACAGCAATATATTTATCAGAAACACTGTACATGTCACTAAATAATATTCAGAGCCGAGTCCAGGTGACAGAAACCGGGATGAAAAACAAGCGACTACACTCCCACACCTCATAATATTTTCATTTTCATAGTCTCATGCTTTCATGACAGCCTGAAGCAAATGGCTGTTCTTCTCTAGCAACATGTACCCTACAAACCTCTTGAAACCGAACGAGCCAGCAAGAGAGACAAAAAAAAAATGAAATCACAATGTGGTATTCCCTCTCTATCAAAATGATTTGAGCTTGCATTTGTTTCATACTCATTTATTTCTTCGATTGTTTCTTAACACCATACTCAAGAATTTTTCACATCTACATTAGCATTCAACTTTATAAACAAAGGAAGTCAGTGCCAAGGTTAAACCAGCAACATTTGGCTACTTGCTGAAGCACCATGTGATATACAGATATGCGTACACCCAGAGCACTAAATCCCCCCAGGCCACACAAACGGTGAAATTATCAGAGCTGTTTGAGCTTTCAGTGGTTTAGGAATAACATCAGATCAGTCAGTGTATGGATTCAATCTAAGCATTCTAGTGTCTTTTCCAACCTGAGATCTGGACGGAGAATGCCGTTGCCGATGATGAAGTGAAGCTTCTCCAGAATGGACATAGGGCGATCCTCCAGAAGGGCGTTACGGCTACTAAATGCTTCATGGTCATTCATATTTTGCCTCTCTTCTTCTGTTATCTTTGATTTCTTCTTCAATGTCAAGGACACAAGCTCTTTCATTTTTTCGATGCGCTTTCCGCCTTCTCGGATCGGGTGTGGAAAGTTTGCATCGTTTCCCTGAAGCCAAAGACAGAACAATATTGAACACTGTTTTAATATATAAATTCAACTAAAAGTCGCCATCTAAAAAGGTTTTCATCTTTCATGCAAATGAGCCAATACAATGGTGATCAACTTCCACAACTAGTCACAAACTTCTTCAATATGGCACTGCAAACCCCAATCAATCATCTATTCAAACAGTTCAACCAGTACACTGAATAGTTGTAGTAATCTATTGCATTAAGAAACTACTAATGCTCTCTCGCATAATTCCAGCAAAACTATCTAACCCTCATTCAATATTACATATAGAACATACTAATGACACTTAAGGCCCAACTACAGAAACTTGAAAATATCTGATTTTCAAGGGCACTTCATTTATCATGTTTATGCCTGCTGCACTTCATACGATGAGGGACCATATCAGCTATCCCTTCACTACATGTCAATATAGGTCACTCTGTAGCGCCTTGATTCCTCAACCTTTTTGCATCTGAAAGCGCTATTTTCAGTGTGACTCATGCACCTTTAAAATTTGATTTTGGAGACAAAACTACGTTGATTTGGTTGTCTAATTTCAGAACTTCACAAATCCTCGTGCGTGACGTGAGAATGTAGGAGTTGACTAAACATGCATTATGACATCATTCCCTTCAGATTGGAACTTTATAAAATAAGACGTTTCTTTTCTGACATATTTGATATTTCACTGCAGCGAAAATACCACTTTTACAACTAAAAAAAAAATCCTGGGATTTCGCTGATGTTTAAATTGGATATCAGAATTTGATATTTCACTACAGTGAAAGTAACACTTTTACCAGTAAAAAAATCCTGGGATTTCACTGATGTATAAATAATAAAAATTACTAATGCTTAGTCACATGGACAAATAACAAAACTCTTGAAGTTTCCGAACACCGAACTCCACCCAATCCCCTCTTACCTCAGCTCCTATACCCAGGTCCATGCCCATTTGCTGAGCCTCTTCCAAGTCTTTCTTGTTGAAGTTGCTCCCCAAGGTGGTGTAGATCTTGGTCATAATAGGTGTGGTGTCCTGAATGACAGGTAACATACAGGTGAAAACAGGTAAACATGCAAGCAAATCACACATCACACCTTTGTTCAACTGAGAATGTTGTCATGCCTGCAATGTTTCTTTTTCAAACATCAGACTAAAGAATTATAATACATCTTGCAGGAACTGAACGAAGTTTTTTTGATAATTTATCTTTGAGTGTTCATGTTTTCATCTTAAAACTATTCTGAAGTCTGTGTAAAGTTTTGTCATTTATCCTAGCCAAGACCCAGATAAATCTTGCAATCTCCAAACTGCCATCTGGTTTATTGAGATATTCCAGATACTGGACTTTTGTATTATTCAAAAATTAATTGCAAACGTAACAGTGTACGAGATTCCCATCTCAGCGGAGAACTTATGAAAAGCAACTGTTCTTAACGATTAACTGAACAAGATAGGCTTTATTGTGCGAAACCCGGCAGCCTTATCGAAGCCTAGGATTGTCAGAGTTTTTTTTTCTATCAGCTTAATATCAATATCAACACTGAAAATGTCCAAATTTCCAGTGTGTTTACAACACACAGGTAACATCTTGAACACTTATCCTCGCCTCGGCCATGGACGTGAGGTACTTGGGCTCTGGTAAATCTCCCATAAAGCGCAGAATAGTGATCCAAACCGCCAAGGCAGCCTAAAACACACAGGCAGATTGAATGATACATACTCATCAACAAACCTGGTACCTTAACATTCATGAAACATTGTTTTTGACATTAAAGACTTCTTAAACTTATATGCCATGAAATGTAAATGTCTAAATTAGGCAGAGGAAGAGATTATAAATTTAAATTTTTTAGTTAAACATCCAGAAGAATCATTTCCAAACCAAAAAAAAAAGAAAATAAAAAATAGAAAAGACAATATATAAGACTCATTGAGCAAACCAGGTTTGAAAACTCAGACTAGCTTTTTGACTGAGTTTATTTTGCTTTCTATATAATGATGCCTACATGTTTGAAGGACGCTGGCCTTGACGTGAGCCCCATTGACCAATCAAACAATATGTATACTTCATGAATATTATTGACCAATCGCATCTCCCTACCACCTGATCTCCTTCGCTGCTGAGTGGTAACAACGGTGATCGGAGAGATCGGCGGACATAAACATGACTGGCGTTGTTCTGAAAGTACATAGCCGCAAATCTGGAGAACTTGTACTCGGATATATCCTCATCTTCGTGTGGTAAGGGAAGATGACCAATTGGGATGTCAACTCCATTCTCCTTAATGGCCTGTTTCCTTCTTTCTTCCAGGTCCTGAAATGTAATATGACATGATTTGTCGTAGGTCGGAAAATCAATGGAAAATCGCTACTATTATTGCTAGAATTATTAACTTCACTGTTAAACTTTCCCAAACTGTCAATCAAGAGCACACAATGATAATCAACATCGTCTGGTCAAACAAGTTTGCCACCCACTGTTTACAAATGGTCAATCTTCCTGTGATCATTGAAGTCAAAATTATCCTAACACATGACTACGTCATCGCTTGTTTGTCGCAACGCATTAATGGTAAAAGCCTGGTTCATTCCTCCTTGCTACATAGATGTTAAGGAAGAAGTCCTTCGATTTGTCAAAGAACAATTCGGCACATTCATGGCATGTTAAAAGCAAAATGTAAACAGCTCCCGAAAGCCACAACGTCATCCAAACCACACAAACATAAATGCCAACTTTCCTTCATGTGTGTCCCCGAATGCACCAGTGTAAGTAAGCAGTGACGTGATTACCAGACATCAGAATTACCTGTTAAAAAACAATCCCAGATTTCACTCAAACAATCTTAAATAGTACAAGAGTTCCACCTCAATGCACTTTGGCATTACAACAACAAAAAACCTGGACACTGACTCACCTTGAAAGCACTGGGTGCCGACTGTTCATTCCGTGGGAGCTCGGGATCGATGAATCCAAAGATATCGTCCACCTGAAAAAAAAGAAAAGCAACAACAACAACAAAAATAGGTCGGTCTAAATAATCAGCTGAATTTTAAAATGTTAAAATTGTGACTCCTTTCACAAATTTTTATTTTAATACCAACAGTTGTGCCAGAGCTTCATGACAAAAACGAAAATCGGTATTCAAGCTCCAATCTGTCTTCAAGAATTTTACCCTAAGTTAAGACTTTCCTCTATGACAGCTTTGTGATCTTGGGGTCTCATTCTTTCCTTTTTTCCTAAAACACTACTTCAAATTCGTAATGATGTTAAAATTTCCAAAAAAAAATGGTGATGATATTCAAGCTTGTTCAGATATCATTATGCATGTTTTACCAAACTGACGATGACACAGGATGGTTTTCAACTTCTGACATGTGTTCAAGTGACTGACCAGCCTTGAATCATTGACCGGCTCATTCCTTTTCTGTTCGGCCTGCTCTATCTGCTCTTTCTTCAGCGCCGTTTCCTGTCTCTGCCGAACTTCCTCTTCCACAACTTCCTGGTGGATCCGTGCCAAGCGTTCCTGCAAACAGCAAAACAATGGTTTTAGTTCTACTCCCTCAGCAGATCTTCTTCGGATAACAGATGATCTGACAATTTTGTTTCATTGATTGGTTTAATAAGCCCTACTGAAAAAGTATCTCATGTCTACGCTGGTGGACTATTTCATGGATGAACAAAACAGAAGTATAAAAGCATCTGCCTTTGGCAAGTAACTGGCGAACATGGATTTCCACCGGCAGAGGGAGCTCAAAAATGAAGACACACGGGTGGAATAATAGTGATCAGTCATAAACTTCAAGTAAATTCGCCTCAACAGCTCTGCTAGTGCTCATCTGCCATGTATCGCACCTAAGGCAACAACAACAAAGAAAATTAGGACATCTCACAAAAGCCCTGATCTATACAGCACTTATATGCTAAGGTGACTACAACTACCAAGGTAATTCTGGGAAATAGTTTTGAGGAACAGGGTTCGGAAGGATAACACTTTAAAAAATCTCTACTGCAATTCTCTGCACTCTGCTTTATGAAGCAGAAGACTTCAGCAATACCTGATACATCTTGTCTGCCTTCTCCTTTGCCTTCTTGCTGTTCATCTTCTTCCTCAGTTTTTCCTCTTCCTCCTTCCTCAGACGTTCAGCCTCCATCCTCTTCTCACGCTGCAAATCACAAGAAATTCGAATTGACGACAAGAACATTACAGCAAAATACATATACAAACAGATTTTGATTTTCTCAGTTATATGTAATAGCCTCATTTGTTGTGTAGTAAATACTGTTCTACGTCTTTCTGTTCACATGCTCAAATAATCATTCATTTGACTGATGTTTAATGTTGTACATGTAATTTTGAAAATTTCACCTATAACTTTACGGACGTTTTCACAAACTGATCACCTTGTTGTACAAACTGTGGACCAGAAGGCTGATCAGTGGGTGAAAAGCAATGTGAAGTTAATTGATACATACATATTGTCAATTACATAAAATACCACCTGATTTTTTTACCAACTTAGTATAACAGGGTGATGAGTTGGTGAAAACTTCTATCAAACTACTAGTCATTTACATGTAGCCTAAAGGACCTAAAATTTCTCCTCAAAAAGACTGCTTTTTTCAGGTGCAAAAATATTGTTTCTGGTGCTGAAACAAGTTTCCCAGTAGGACATCAGCTTACCTTAAAACAAACCTCAAAAACACTTTTTCTACAATCAACAGAACTCTCTGAGTAACAAAAAATGTGCAATGAAATGAAATTTTAGGTCAAGCAGGGTTCTCTATATTTCCAGCCTATCCGTGGAGGAATCACAATGTCAGCTTGACAAGAGCCTCATATCTTTAGCGACATCTGTACCATCACTGAGCCAACGAAGACTCCTGCGTGTGCACAATGTTCTCACCTCAATTTTCATACGGCGGTATTTCTTCCTGGCCACGGCCGCCCTGACACCCGACTGGATCTTCACGACAGCCCACATTCTCTTCTGTACCCAGCGACGGATCAAGAACCCACGGCAATATTTCTGATAACACACAATAAACATGTTAATGTCTTTTTCAACTTATTACCTCCACCAAAGCAGTAATATTTTCTTCTTCAATCCTTTTTTAAACAGTTTATTTGTCAGTCTCTTTTTTCAGCTGCGAGAAAAGTTATGCACGGATCTGCATTAAACTTTTAAGTACAGTTTGCCCCTGGGCTCAGCAACAATGCTTTAAGTTTTGGTGGTGACCCGTATCCATCAAATCTTCACCCAGCTAAGAAACTAATGCACAGTAGTGCGGGAATTTGTACATGTAGTTATGGTGGTCGTTTGTACCCTTGGAGAGCCTTCTAGCTTATTCATTTACATATCTGACATGCATGACACAGTGTGGCTGCTACGATCAAGAAAGAGAAGACAGGACAAACACAACAGATGGCAAACGTAACGTTTAAATTAATCAATTACATATAGAAAGCCATGAAACTATTATCTGTTTGACAAGATGCTCATTCTTATAACAACACCTGGGCACCATAATGTTATCGTCCAGGAAAAAAATTTCTAAATGGCAGCATTTTATCTATTATTTTTTATACATTTAATTTTGACAACAAGGGGAATTGGGGATTACGGGGAGACAAAATAATCACCTGGAACTGTAGGATTTTGTTTCTGGAACGGAAGAATCTCTGGGTGAGGATTCTAGACCTGAAGAGCGCCTGCAGCCTCATGTAGCCTTGTCGCATCTGTGTGGGTGAAGACAAGGGAAGTTACAGCCATTCCTCGTATAAACTATAATGCTTTGGGAGTCAACATGAGTCAATAGAAGCTAGGAGTTAGTAGAACCTAGGTGTCAGCAGAACTTAGGAGTCAAGAGAAGCTACTGGCCTTTATACCTTTATTCTCTTATCACACAATATTATTCCAAATAGAAGAAGATAAACCCGTCAGATTTTTCAGATTGGAGAGCACGTCTTGATGTATTATGGTGACTGTCTTAAATAAGACATTCCAATGAGAGAGCTGGGGCCACTTTCACAAAATTCGGAAATCAAATTTTTCATAATCTTTTTTTTGTACAGAGCGTTGTTTTAGTTCAAAAGCCATAGGGCAAGATGATTTATAGGAAAATGTTCTGAAAAACTGATTAATGGGAAATTTTGTGAAAGTAAATCTTGAAATTTTCAAACTTGTGAAAATTAACTTCTTTCTACACACTTTCTTAAGTATGCTTATCTTAAACTACAGGTAAATACAAAATTTAGTTTGATTCCAAACAAAACACTGCAATAGATTTATTAGCTCTTATAATTTAACTATTCATGTATGCATGTGTTTATATCATAGGACCCAGAGCACGAAAGAACAGGTTTATCTTACCAGCCTGTAGCGTTTGCGCTGAGCGTACCCACGCCACGTGGACTGTATGGTGAGAGAACTCTTCTTGATGCGGAGGAAACGTCGGCGCACGTGCCAGCCACGCACCACCTTCTGGATGATCATGATACGCCGCGCCAGCGCCTGTTCACGCTGCTGCTCCTGGGCATCCTGGGCATCCTGCAGGGAGAAAAACGTAACAGTAAAGATCAATGGTTAACAGAGTTTCAACGTCCTATGAAGTTCTACTTCATCATTACTGTAAGTGCTTTTTTAGGGGCAAATAAATGCCATAAAATGATATTTATGTACATGAACACACAGAAAATATGTACATGATATAACATGTACCTGGCTGAGAGGTATATGTATACATATACAGCCCTTGCGTTCTTCTTTCTGTGTGCATCTGTACGTGCAGCTGTATTTGTATGCACAATGCCTGACGAAGGCACAACTTCATGCTGAAACATGGAAGTGCCTACCAAGCATAATTACAAATATCTTCCCCACTGTTTCTACAAATTGTACAAATGCACCTGTGTACTTATCAATGTGTAGGATTTCTGGATTTTGAAAATAACACTTATGATAGTTATGTTGTCATAAAATAATGACATTGGAAAAACGATTCCAACTTACAGGCAGGGTAAATTCAATTGTCTTATAGTGCGACATACTGGCAATGTCATTCACGCCGCATAACACTACCTGTCCTTCACAGTGCAGCACACTTTCAATAAGCAAAATGCATGAAACTTGTTCATAATTAATACACGTTTTATTTCTATTGTGGTAGTCAATTGGTGGTCCAGTTTGCTCTGATTTGTAACCAGTGACAGTCAAGATTTGCTCCAATTTCTAACCGATCAAACTTCACTTCTGCTTTGATTTGTAATCAACCACAATCCAGTTCAGCTTTGATCTGTTATCAACCACAATCCAGTTCAGCTTTGATCTGTAACCAATCCCAAATCCACTTCAGCTTTGATCTGTAACCAATTCCAAATCCACTTCAGCTTTGATCTGTAACCAATTCCAAATCCACTTCAGCTTTTACTTGTACATGTAACCAGCCCCAATGCAGTTTTGCTCTGTTCTGTAACCAATTGCAATTCAGGTCTGGAAATATCGGTGCTATATATGCAAATTCACCGAGACAATGTGTCACAAACTCACGAAGTCTCCTTATTCTGTCACAGTCTCCACGTAAATCCACACAAAGAAGCAGCAGCTATTGCATCAAATCAACACTGCATAATTCTGACCAAGTCCACAGGCTTGCTGAAGATTATAATCCATGGATCTGGCATAACACTCATAGTAATCCCCAAATCAATGTCAAAATTCCAGGTAAATTATGCAGATATATGTACATGATGATAAAAAGTGAAAATGTTCATCTCCAAAAAAGCAGGCGCACGTGTCACATAAAAGTGGGGATATTCATCCCCAAAACAGACACACCTGTTACATAAAAGTGAAGATGGTCATCCCAAAAACAAACAGGCACACGTGTCACATAAAAGTGGCCACACCTGTCAAATAAATAATGTACATGTACCTGTATCCTACATATAACATGTCATCTGTGACAAAAGCACTGGGTTGTACCAAAACAAAAGCGTCAATAATCATGCTGATTGGTTCAGACATTGATTGCAATTTCCCCAGGGATCTTCGGATCCTTTTCATTGGATAGCACACTTGTGGCTGATTGATTCGGGATAATAGTGACCAACGCCCTGACCAATTAGCTATCATGTCTTCAAAGGCATTTGCTTAACGAAGGCAATAATTGACCCAGTCCTTGTTACGCGAATAAAACTCAAGAAATATAAACAGATATGTACAAGGTGACAAAGTTTCTTGGATGTACAGGTAATTTCTACAGGTGCAATTACATTTTTTCTGCTTTTCTTGATCTCCTGACTCTTACAAAAGACAAATTGCAGACTGAACTGCAAGTGATTTGTATTGTGCTTACAAGCATTATTAACATTAAGAAACTAATGCAGAGTGCAAAAAAAGAAAGACTCGTCTTTTTTTTATGCTTTTACATTTGAAATGTTGTTTTGATTCTTTGACACAGACCTATCACAACCCTTCATTTTTCAGCTCCTTGTGTTTTTATATGACGTCTATGTCTACTTCATATTTTAAAAATAAATGTAGCAGAAAGTCAAGAATGAATAAACCATTGAGGGCACAAGTTAATAAGTTAATATAAAAAAGCTAAACAAAACCAAAAACAGATTCAAATCAAAGGTGACGTATTGATGATTTGGTAATCCCTGTCAATGTTTACACGGAACAAGAATGTACATGTCTATATTACATAGCTGCTTGTTGTGCACATTGAAGAACCATTAAGAAAACAAACTAATCACAGGTTTTAAAATGCGTAACAAACCGAGACTGCGCTGGAAGATGTCAGAGATGAGACAAGGAAAAACTATGCACCATGATACATGTGTTTAAATACTTTCAGGGCCCTTGCAAGCTGAGACGGATCAAGTCCTGACCTGCGCCAACTACCTACATCAGGCCCCTGACTCCTGAAGTTGCGGGCACCAGTCCACCAGTCCCTCAATCTCCCAGTCAGGAGGTTGGTCAAGAACATTTATACGCTAAGGAAGGTTGGTGAATTACTTTAAAACACTCCAGTCTACTCCACCCATTTAAAACTGTCATCAAAAATTACTGATTAGGGCATTAAAACACTGATCAAAATGAAGTAATACATTATATACTTATATATCTGGCATTCTTAACTAAACTATTTTGAAATCTACACGTACTTACAACAAAATGTTTACGAATACCTCACCAAATGAAGCATGGTCAGGTGTAAAAAGACCAAAGAATAAGAGCATAATAAATAAACGCACGTATTTCCACTTGAGCATAGAGGAAGAGAGGAAGTTTGTGGTTTGGGGCATCCTGTGTGTATATTTTACCTGAGTGCAGGTTACCTGTAATCAGTGAGGGAATACAGGTGAATTCAGGCAGACACAGCTTGGCTATGTTACATGAGAATGACTGCAGGTAAATCAATATCAAAGGGTATTAGAGCTGGCCTGGTATGTGAAGTTAAAATTTGGCTCGTTATTCTGCCAGGGCTGCAGTGCATGAGAGAATTTGGGGAGCGCTTACAACTGTAAAACTTTTTCTCATGTGAATTATAAATACATGGTTACACGCGAACTCAAACATACATATATGCAGCACTCACCATTACCTCTGTCAAACGAGGTTCTGTTTTAGCTGGCGTTCATTTGGCTGTCTGCAACTTGATCAAAGAAGTAATACATAGATTTGGACGAAATCTCAATTTTTCAGGCTAAGGATCTATCCATTCATCTTTGGTGGTGATCATTTGGGTGTCTGCAACTTGATCAAAGAAGTAATACATAGATTTGGATGAAATCTCAATTTTTCAGGCTAAGGATCTATCCATTCATCTTGGTGGTGATTATTTGGCTGTCTGCAGCTTGATCAAAGAAGTAATACATAGATTTGGATAAAATCTCAATTTTTCAGGCTAAGGATCTATCCATTCATCTTTGGTGGTGATCATTTGAGTGTCTACAACTTGATCAAAGAAAAAATACATAGATTTGGATGAAATCTCAATTTTTCAGGCTAAGGATCTATCCATTCATCTTTGGTGGTGATCTATCTCAAGATTGGCATCAGGTCCCAGGAATTTTTAAACAATTTTTAGTTACTTAGTTACTTATTAAGTAACGAGAGTGAAATGCAGGTGAATTACCTGCTGTCATTCTCATGTAACATAGCCAAGCTTTAAGCAGTCTTTTATTCAGGGGTATTTCAAGGTACATGTGCATGCACCTGGATTCCAGCATTACAAGCTGTGTTCACAGAATGAGAAAAACTTCTCCTGACATCACAGTACATGTTCCTATAAATCCTCAATATGGCAAAAAAAAGGTGCAAAATGGCTACACAGGTCAGCTTTTTGGTGTGCACTGGCTAAACTTCCTTGGGTGCACCCCTGCCCCCTTAATTTCAAACCCCGATCATGATGGCTGTGATGACAGATGTTTGTGGGATGCAGGGGGCCAGCACACCTGACCAGGTGCCTGACAACCCTCAGGCCACAGGGAGAGGATATCAACAGCCCACATGTACTCAGAGCTGTATTCCCACATGTACACAGAGCAGCATTCCCACATGTACATGTGCTGAGAGCTGTATTCTCACATGTACACAGAGCAGCATTCCCACATGTACATGTACTGAGAGCTGTATTCTCACATGTACTGACAGTGGTATTCCCACATGTAATTAGAGCGGTACTCCCACATGAACTGAGAGCGGTATTCCCACATCTGGCCTCAACCCTCTGTCTACAGGACTACGCCTCTTCTCAGCTTTATACTCCCATGTACTGAGAGCGGTACTCCCACATGTACTGAGAGCGGTACTCTCACATGTACTGAGAGCGGCACTCCCACATGCACTGAGAGCGGTACTCCCACGTGTACTGAGAGCTGTATTCTCGCATGCGCTGAGAGCGGTACTCCCACATGTACTGAGAGCGGTACTCCCACATGTACTGAGAGCGGCACTCCCACATGTATTGAGAGCGGCACTCCCACATGTACTGAGAGCGGCACTCCCACATGTACTGAGAGCGGCACTCCCACATGTACTGAGAGCTGTATTCTTACATGTACTGACAGTGGTATTTTCACATGTACTGAGAGCGGTGCTCCCACGTGTACTGAGAGCGGTATTCCCACATCTGGCCTCAGCCCTCTTTCTACAGGACCACGCCTCTTCTCAGCTTTATACCAACAGCAGAGTATAAAAAGGGGCCTGGTATAAAATGAGTATGACATTGTATTTACCGTTTACACACACATGCGTGTACATGTGCTCAAACATCTATATGCATGTATTCACAATTCACACATACATGTTCATGTAAGTATAAAAGCAGGTAATAAAACACAAAAACTGAAAGCTCTGACTAACGTTATGCCACACCTGTGGATTCTTCCTGAATTATTAATGTCAGTCATATTGCCTCTTACCACAGAGCAGCATGCATGTGCACAATGTGTAAGTAAAGTATATACTTTCACTTGGCCTTGAAACTATATGTACCTGGGATTGTTTAATTCTATACAGGTGGCTTCTTATAGCCAAACTCTTCCAAGCTTGTACGTACATGTATATATGTAAATGTGTGCAGTTCAAGTTTCATGCGTGGCCAAAGTCTTCCTCGGTTATATGCTCGCACTTCACATTTTCCATTCCACGAGACAGATTGGCTTTCACCCATATTTTTTGTAATCTAAACATAACTTGCATGTACAGTACATTTCAGCAAGAATGGGTGGCTATTACAGTGCATTTAATATCAACATCCCATGTATTTATATGGGAATTCTCATTAGCATATTTATTTATGCACTTTCCCTCTCGCTCCTTACTTATACATGCACATACCGGCATAGAATTTGCAAACGTTAAATTCATTTTATACATTGATTAAAACATGAAGTGAATTTATACCCTTATTCTTCTGCATTTACACCGGCCGTCAATGCAAAGCCATGAATTTGCTGCTCTATATGAAGAGGCTGAACGACTTTAAATATGCGCCAGTCTATGCGCAAGTTGTCAGTACTGGACCTGTTGGTGTATAAGCAGACGGAGAACATCTACAACTATTTTACAGACATGTACTCTATGTTCAGTACAAGGTACAATGAACATGTAACAGCACAATCTGCAATCAGATGTGGACAGGCCAACTATACACACGTATGCGCTTTATTATTTACACGTACTAAATATTGATATATTATAATCAGGCAAGTACAGGCCATCCAGATCAGAAAGTTTGTCAGGTGGATGCAAAATGTTTCTGGTTTTACACCAATATTCCTATATATCTATAAAAACTAAACATACATGTAACTGTCAAATAAATCATGTAACAATACATGTAACAAGTCAAATAAATGTATCAGAAATAAATGTTTTGCACTGTAAGGATAGTTGACTGCTACGACAGGAGCTTTTATAGTCAAGGATACACTGTATGTACATGAAAGCGGTATACTTCAAACCACTCCTTCTTAATTGCCAGATGCATTTATCAAAAGATACATTCGCACACAAGGCTGCAAAGAGTCAGAAAATGCTACACGTACATTCAAGCCTGTCATGGATATTTTCTTCCACACCAGGAACAGGCCTCTGAGTGCTACATATCTACATGTATGTATCATTTCAAGGGAAGCGCTTTAAAGTTAAACAACAGCAAGGAAATGTGGCCTTCTAGGAAAACTACTCACACACATCCTGTTCCTAGTCATCTGACATGTGCTTTAGATCTTTGACTTGTATATTCACCCCATAAAAAACGGAAATGACGCTCATAAAACATTACTCTAATTGTTGCTACTTATATTTTACTGGAAGGATATCATTCTACTTTCAATACAAATCTCAAAATATCATTCTCGGACAACACAACTGTTGAAATTCGTCAAAATGTGCAACTTTGTCACGGACAGAACTTTATGTCAAATATGGTAATTATTTAGTTCTGGAACTTAGTACTGCCATAATACATGCATTAAAAAAAAAGAACCGAAAAAAAAAAAAGACAACTAACAAACAACAAAGGTATTTAATGACAGCATGTGAAACTTCAAGAATGGTAGGCATGGTGGAAAATCAATCAATACAAACATGATATCAGTTCATCTGAGATACTATCAATCCAAGATCATGGAGCATGCCCTACCTAGACATGTATGTAAATGAACAGTTCACATGACTGCCAGAGTGAACGAGTGATAAGGTTCTAAACTTGATTAAGTCCCAAGCCTGCAAAAAAGTGCCTGACACTGTTCAGAACACACCTTTGGACAAAGTAGTATGACCATATTTTCTGAACAAAGTTCACTTGGTTCTTACCACTTCCAACAAAGAGGTGTTTTCAAATGTTATGCACGAATTTGCAGACTTGAAATCCTGTACAGGGTTTTTTTTTAGACAAATATCTTTTATCGAACTCAATTTGAAAAATGAAAAAACTCAACTTTTTTTGCATGCCAAAGGCGTGCAAAAAACTAACTTTTTCAGTCTTTTCATCATATTGGAGAGTCAATAAAACTCAATTTTTATGCTTTCTGACATTCAAAAACCTGTTAGCATGACTTTCTTCCAAGTTCACACACAATATGTAGGCCTAATCATGTTCAGTGGTATTACTGTACAGTACTGGGTATTTTTCTACAACCTTACAAGACTTAATATTAAAACTTAGTTACGCACGATATTAAACTTTGGCTTATTCCCATTACAGAAAAAAAAATCTTCGTCCATGAGTGCCTGTAGCCTAAATGTAGGCTTAAACCGTCGGTCTAGTTTGCTGAAGCCGTTTCTTAGAAACTTCAATAGGGTTTGTACAAAGAAATGTGAATAAAATTTTCCATAAACCAGATTGAAAGGAAACATTCTAAGTTTTCTAAATAACGGTAATGCGTACCGTATATTTAGGTTTCCTCTACCTTAAATTATCTTAAAATACTTTTCCTTAATCCTAGTTTCATTAATCTACTCTAATTTACATCAAAAATTTGAGTTTAGCTTTCTCTGTCATGTTATTAATATATTGATATATAAATATATAAACAACAACTGAGCTACATCTATTTTATTAGCTACCGAAAGGCCTATGTTCTAAGTGGATAATCTTGTGAAAGGCTGTATATATTCTACTTTTTTCAATAAAATTTTTACTTCAACAGATATCTTTTATTAACCGCTTTTTCTCTTGCGAAATAAACTGTACTAAACGCCATCCTGAATGAAATTTTCTTATGATCCTGCTGATTTGAAATTGACACCTTCACAATATTACAACTCATACTTGTAAATCGGTCTTATCGTGCAGAGAGTTCAAATATATCTACAAGTAGCGCCATCTAGGATGTCATATTAAGACAGATTAACTTCAAGTGAATCCCTGCATTCTTTTTCAATGAATAAGTTAAATGCTATATACTACCAAG
>JABBOT010000017.1:7769930-7997440 GCA_016165875.1 Acanthopleura granulata
GCGACGTGGAAAAGGAAACACATTGTTTTCATGACTTTCCAATCTGAGCTCCCCTGGATGACGTCATGATATATCTTTCAGTGAATTGCTATATTCCTAAGTCACGCAAAAAGACACGACATAATGTTAGGCGTCATGTATACGACGTCACGCTATTAACGGGTCTTTGAAGGCCTGCAGCCAAAAGGATTGCTTAAAATTTCTTTAAATACACAAAATCATGACACTGTTCAAGTATAAATATTAAACAGAATATTACCACGTGTGGGCTACCATTTCCACCTTTAACGAGGAAAACATTTATAGTATTGGGCTATCATTTCCACCTTTCATGTCAACAATATTTATGGTATGGGCTATCATTTCCTCCTTTCACGACAACAATATTTATGGTATTCAACCTTCAATATGCAATATCCTATGTGTATCACACTCACCTCTTGCTTAGCCAGTGAGCAGCATTGAGGCATAAAATCATATCCAGGCTACATGGCGGAAGACACTGAGAGTAAAAACTGCAACCGGAAGCGAGGATAAAGATATTCGGGAAATCCTGTGTCAAACCAGAGATTCCGGGCACTTCTCCTGAAATGAAATACAGATATCTAAGAATTTGTTCACACTAAAGACGATCCTCCCAGCGCATATTTATTCTCTCCATGCATATGACAGGTGTTTAATTATGCGATGTTACACAGAGAGTGCATTGTATATTTCGTGACGTGGAAAACGTGACAAGATCTGTTAACCCGCGCTTTCATATGGCCGAAAATCTATTTCCATTCATAACAAAAGCCAACACACAACTTAATGAGCCCATCGTTTCATGAATGACTCATTGTTTGACAGCATATACTCGGTCGTCAAAATAATCCTAGCCCCACTAAGTTTCACCCTCTCTCAGCGGGCAGTCTGGAGGAGTGACGTTAGAATGTCTTCGCACAGAGGAACCGATGATGCAACTGAAATCTGACTGGTTTAATTTCCTTTCATGTAAGTCAATGGCTTCAAACACTGTCGGGAACGTGAGGTAACAGGTTATACTAGTTCTGTACAACTTGGTAAATGCGGAAGAAGAATATAAAAATGCTTACGACGTATGCACTGATGATGTCATTCCGTCCTAAATGATTTAATTCACCGATCGACGGCCACGCCTTCCAATTTATCCTTAGCCATTGAGAAAGCGCGATAAAAACACCTCCTTCAGGAGAGGTACCTTTTTTTGATAGCTAACACTACACAGTTCGTGTCATGGCATAGGCGCTAATAAATGAAAAAGTCGTTAATATCTGCAAAAAACATGTCGAAATTTTAAAATAAGTATTGCAACTGCATAATGGATAGTTTTCTGAAGATTTACATATCAAATTCTTCCAAACCCGATAATAGCTGAAGGAGTTATGATTAAGTTCAATTATATCCTCAACCCGAGTGCAATCTGATTTATCGCAGAATTGTGGGTAACCTTGTACGGAACATGCCCTGTGTATGTATTTACTCTTGTGTATAGCCAGTCGGTATCAAGGCTGTTTGGTCCGTGGGACAGCATATGCGCCACTCCCATTACCGAACACAGATATGGAAAGATACATTCAAAATTTGTCTTGTGAGGCTATTCAGTGATTTTGAGCACTTCTTGTGAATGTGAATGAATGAATGTGACTTAACGCCACATCGGCAGTATTTCAGCCATATCGTGGAGATGTGGAGATGTGAATCTGTTAGGGTTATTGCATTAGGCTTAATGGGTTATCAAACTGAAAGTGCATCATTGTAATTTGTCAAAGTGTACAAAGTTAAAATATTAATATATAGAGTATACTGCACCAAAATATACATTTGGGGCTGTCATCTTTTCAACAATGTTCTCGCACGGTTATACATGTAAGGAATGATAATCAGTGTAATAGCCTTTACGTGAGAAGCCGAATTAAAATAAATTTCACGGCAAAAGCTTAACAGATTGCCACAGTAAAAATAATGTGCAACAAAATTAAGTAAAACACAATTAAAGATAGTAAGATTTTAGGAAAAAAATGCTACACTGTATATTGAGAATAAACAACATCTGCTTTGATTATATTCACCTTAGCTCACACCGAAAAGAAAACTTTTTGAAGGCCTACCGATGAATGGCTTCAGTGGAAACATGAAAGACATTTTTCTTCAGTCTTAAATATGTGATGTCTTTGAAAAAAAAAAAAAAAAACCCTCCACAATCATTGTCACTCGAGGGAGAGTTCTGGCAAAAATTAACGCCCTTGTTCTAAGTAACTGTTTTATTGGCGGGCCTGTGAGATCGGGTAGCAGTCTCCCGTAGATCGGTCAATTCCCTAAAGTAGCCTGTTTGAATGTAAGTATGTATGTTTAAGGTTTAACGTCTTTAGCATATATATATCGTTTAATTGAGGCAGGGCGAGACCATGCCGCCAAAGACGTTCCTGCCTGAACCATAATGCCGAAGACACCCCACCTGTCACATTATAATGACACCGGGCCAACCGATATTGTTTCATTGCTCTAATCTCTCAGTGTTGAGCACCAAGCGAAGCAGAAACGAGTACCATTTTTATAGCCTTTGGAAAAACCCGAAAGGGATTGGCCCCAGAACTCCTGACCCCGAGGGGGACGCTCTAAGAATTAGTCCACCGAGGCAGTCTTGTCTTGTCTTGAAGATCTGCCAGCAGGTTATGGAAAACGTAAATACGACAATGGAAATACAAACACCGGGTTACTTGGATTACTTTTGATAAGTACATTTTGAGGCAGTCTACTGTAATGGACAAGCCCTGACTTACACTGAAAGTGAGTGCCACCCCATCTGACACAACTAAAAACTATGTCCAAAAGAGCTACACCTCTTTTTAGAGCTGAAACTCTTTTAAGACTTAAATGTGCGTGGTATTTGAGAAGCAATTCTCTTGCTTTGTTTTTCTTTGAATACTTATGTTACCTTGGGTTCTGAGAAACACTGGCGTGAAGGTGTTAATTGGCTGGTCCTCGTACACAATCTGGATTGGCAGGGTTTCGCCGTGCTTCTTCCGGAGCTCAGCTGAAAGTAAAGCAAGCAAAGATAGTGTCCTTGCGAAAAAAGGAGATTATGCCACAGGTTTCAATGCTGTTTTCTGTTTTATACCGTCAAAATCGCAGGAAGCTTTCGTAAAACGACACTGCAATTTACACGAGTATTATAATGTGTAATAAACACATTGTTGTTAAATTAAGCTGGGAATACCATACGGATTCCTCACTACACTAAACTAAAAATCACAGTACTTCTGATTAATAATACACTGAAGTAGAAATGCTTGTAACCTGAGACATGATTTGATGATCAGTCTACATTACAGTGGAAGTAGAAATGCTTGTAACGTGAGACATGATTTGATGATCAGTCTACATTACAGTGGAAGTAGAAATGCTTGTAACGTGAGACATGATTTGATGATCAGTCTACATTACAGTGGAAGGAACATGTCAACTGGACATCAGTCTATACAAGTAGAACAAGTAATACATGTCCCCTGTCCGTTTGATCCACGAAATAACAGAATAAATGGGCCAGTACTTTGACCGAAATGAAAAAAATCGGTCAGGAACTCGAAATTTGTCTGCATGAAAATGTCAGAAAAAAGCCCGAATACGAAGAAATGGCAAAAATTTTGTTGACAATAGACCAAACGGGCAGAAATTCGAAAGTAATCTGTAGATGTCAAGGTGGTAAAGTTATGCAGCAAGTTTAATTCAATAAATTACGTGTGATAATATTACGTAGAGCTGTTCATTCCATATTACGCTAGATTGACATGTTTGATGTTATACTATATTGGGATAGAAATGCTGACTGTTTATGTAAGATACTAAGACTCTTCCTTGGGAGCAGGTAACAACAACAACATGTGAATAAACCTTGTAAAACCCTTCTGAGAAAATTACATTGTACACCTTAGCAAATCGAGTAAAAAATTATTAACAAGCAGTCCACCTTAGGCAAGTATTTCTACTCAAGGGAAATTTTAGGGCGATTGTAAATATTTACAACTCGGTCGTACCGATTATGACTTTTGATTGTAAGTTATCACGATTGTAGTTTACAAGCCCTTTGTGGAAGAGACTGTCGATTGTAAGTAAGGACTACAAGCGAGATCACAGTGATTTACAATCAATTCAGGCTTACTGTCCCTTTGTGCAAACAGCCCCTGTAGATGGAGTACAGCAGTAGATGGAGTGCTGAAGCTCTCTAACCGATAAGCAACTCTAGTTTAGCCAACTTTTATCCTGTAGCTGTCAAACCATCCGCACGTCATCTGTAGGGGACCTACAGAACTTTATTCCATGATTTGCCCGTGTCACCGAAATAACAACAGTAATGTAAATTTCTATATACCATGCATTATATAAAGTGAACCAAAGTTCTGATTAGTCACCTAAGCATTCATTGATTAGCTTGTCCAATGAAAAATCACACCTGCCCTGCGGACCACTTTTCGCTGATTTTCTGTTGCCGCGAAGAAGAAGAGAAAAAGAAACAAAAGTAGTGGTCACTTCCTTCATCACGACTGAGGATTCCTAGTATCCGTACGGGTGAGTGTTTGGGTCATCATCTTATGGTGAGTGAAAAGACCATTAAACACTCTATTTGAAAATACCTGCCCTGAATTTTGTTTACATTTTTCACCAAATTAAAAGCACTCAAAGGTTTTGATTCCAGAGTGGTTTTTATGAACGACAGGGATAATGTGGTTCACTTGTGATCTCACAAATAACCTTGTTATCTTTAGGTTCAGCTGTGAATAAAGATCTTTTGAACATTATTAGTGTGATGTTTGTATGTGCATGAAAGCCCTAATGTGACATTAAATTTCTGCTTTGGGGTCAGGGAAAAGTCGGCATGAAGTCAGTGGTGAGCCACATCCTCAATACGGTGCATAAAACCCACCATACAATCAAAATATCTCATTGCGTTCAGTCTGATGAAAAAATTTTTTTTAAAAATCATACATACATATAGCGTACAGTTTTTAATGTTCTTTTCACTCTCTACAATTTAACTTCTGTTTGATCTTTCCTTTTAAAGGAAATAAAAGTCTCACATTGAATGGAATCACAAACAGGAATTCTACGACAACATAGGTATCAGATTTTCATCTCAGGAAATTAACCATCAACCCTCATATCTCTGTAGAGGTCCAAAGGGATGTATGTGAATAAACAATACTTGGTTTGCTCTTGACGTATTCCTTATGATTATTCTGAGATCTAACGCATTCTATTTACTTGCCACCTCAAAAACAATAACTGGTCCTGCAAAAATCAACATCCGAATCCACATCCTCATTTACCAGCACTCGGAAAAGGAACCAAAATTAGGCTTTTAGAAACATCAGTGACACCGTCTTGTTGCATCCTTCTCATTCAATTATGATGAGTAAGATCAGGCTGTTAGATATTTTCTTTAGTTAGGTATTGAAATCACCCCTCCAGGCAAATCAGCGCCTGACGTCAGCTGTCCTAGTTGGCGTCAAAATTTTTGCATCAAATGTTGCTTTGACTATTAACATTTTCGCAAAAATATGAAAGCCAATATTATTATCACACGCTAAGAGAGAGCATTGTGCTGTCTGTTCACGGAAATCACACCCTCACTCAATATTTTCGGGAGCTATGTAAGATGGAATTTGTGGTCCTGCCCATATCGTTTCACAGATATGGATACCAGCCCGCATCTCATTGTCAAAACAGACGCCCGTTGTCTTATCTTGTAACAGCTTAAAAGCTTAAAATAAATTATGAGATAAGTACGATATCCAATTCGTGATCCATAGTATCAAATTTATTAAACTTTATTACTTCTTCTTTGTATCTAGCTTTACGGATTTATTTCCTTTTTTTTCTTTTGTTTTACCACAAAGCGACTTCTGTCAATCCCTGTATCTTTACCAATGATTTTCTGCAAAAGGGCGTAAGATGTTCCACCGTCGGCTGTGCCGTAATCCCCTATAGTAAACGTCTGGCCCGGAACAGGGTGGATTTTATCTGACAAAGATAAGAAATAAGCATGCATTAATATCCTCACACAAACGCAAATTTCATCGCCATTGACAAACAACAACAGAAATGAGGGAGGGAGCAGGAGAGTCCATCTCACGATTAGCACATTTAGGGACAGATCTTTAAAGCTTACTGAAGAGTCTAGGTCAATAATCACAAGACTAATTTCAAAACCAACGTTGAACTGAATACACCAAGGAACTAACAAAGTAAAGACGGCCCAACGTAAAGAGAAGCACAACAGTTTTCATTGCTGCTGGAAAATCCAAAGGGTTGTATGCATAGAAAGATCAGGTCGATTTGATCAAAAGAAAACTGGTCGTCAGCGACAAAACAAATTTTAGTTTAGACGCGTTCGACAAAAATATGGGAAGACCAAAATGAAAGGATCAGATTACTTTAGGTGGCCAGAATAGGGTCAAAGTAACTATTATAAGATTGGTCAAAGTGACCAGAACCATTATTTAATATATTTTCTTATTAATTTAACCAGGATTCCTCACAGACAATAGTCACTAAGGAGAGGAACGGGGTGTCCTCACACATGACTATTTTCAGAAGAAATAACAACAATTTATAACTCAAAACATACATGTTTGCACGTATAGTTGTAGCACTTAGTGCCACCGGTGATTGAAAAGATAAACTGATAAGTTGTTAACAAGTTTTAAATCGATTGCTGGTTAAAATATATCGATGTAAACTTGTAAAGATTTGTTTTCGTTTCCAATTAGGTCTTTAGATTTTTTTATTAGTGACGAACATAAATATTTTGGACAGTGTGTGAAACATATTGAGTGAGACCAGGTGACACCACTTGAGTCAGCGTTTTAATCATGTGCTCCCTTCGAGCGGCAAATAAAAGGTATCTGAGTAAGTAATGTCACATTTAGAACCCAACTGCGCACATGAACAGTCATGGATGATGTCATATGTATACAGATCTGCGTGGAGAGCACTCGGTCCCATTCTCATCCTACAGTGAAGGATTGAAAGATAGGCATTAAATAAATAGTACAGGCCAGACAACATATCTTGATCAAGGGAAGATGCCGATTGTAAATTTGGAAACATGCTTCTTTTATGTTAAGGGGTAAGAGATTTCCAGCCTTTGGTAGTTTGGTGAGGAAACCATGAACTAACTAAAGCCAGCATTTGAATAATTCTATGTTTTGGATGTTTCGTAGTTTGTAATTATTTCCAGCATCGTTTTTTGAGTGTAGATTCCTCGGTTATGGGGCAGTTAGTCCGTTGATTATCTAATAGAAAGTGAGCACCTTTTGATTTTTTTCACCGGATGTAAAGAGATTTCCAATTTGATTCATCATTTAGTGTTTTCCAGGATGTTTATCTCGGAGACGAATACATGGTACAATGAAATAAAACAGCTCCATAGATTACTACTGATCTGATCACGCTTGGGTATATTGTACACATGTATTTCCTACCAAGAATGCGTCTTGCGCGAGTGTTAGCGGGACTGAACGCTCTTCACTTCAACCATTCGTAGGAAGAGACTTGGATGTGAACGGTGTTTTTTCAAGAATATGATTAAATAAACAATTATTTATTAAATATTAGATGTAACGAGCTAGTGTTCCGTTCAGCTCGATGGGCGAATTAAGCCTCTGTTACAAGTAACTTTTTTTCCGAGATGGTCACCTTGGAAATTTTTCAAGCCAGGGATGTATGATCTGCAAATATATTAATATTACATTTATCATTGATAAATTTCAAAAAGAGTAGCGATCCCAAGAATGTTCCCTGTGGCACACCTCATAAGATATATTCAGTCAGATTCACCAACACTGAGACAAACTTTGATTCTTTTACAGAAGGTAACATTCGGTCCAGTTGAGCACCGAGCCTGTAATACCCAGCAGACGTAGTATGAACAGTAATCTCTCATGACAGACATCACAAAGGCTTCACTAACATCTAGGAAAAAAAGACTTCTCGGTCTTTGTCTATTCATTCATATTTACCTTGTATTATGAATTTCCCTAACTGTGATACTGTGTGAACCCAGGGTTTTCTTCCATTAAGATTACTTTTAGCACAATATTCATATAGACATTTGTACACATTATCCCCCACAGATTAGATCAACAAGGTTGCTGTGATATGAATCGACAATTAAAACTTTGCCAGGCTCATCTTCTTACAAGCTGGGGTGGCACGCGACGACTTCCAGTTTGAGGGAAATATCCCCGTTTTGGGTGAGGTATTTAGTAACTTTGTTAGGGAAAGGGAAATAGTCGCCTCAGTTCTTGAGCATCAAATTAGTTATATAGTCTATTCCATTGGCCTTTCTAGTATTAAGGAACTTCTAGTCGTTCGTAGCTTCAGTAACCGTTGTGTTTACAACTTCAAGGCGTGACTGTGTAACACGGGAAAAAGGCTGAAGACGTGGTACGTTGTTAGGTTGTAAGGCCAAAAAATGACAAAACGCTCCAGCGTTCTCGTTATCGTTCGTTACAAGTATTCTCTCCATAAGCAATGGTTGTACCACAGGTATGGCTTTAGAATCCCGAACAGATTTCATCGCAGACCAGTAGGTTCTAGTATCTAGGTATGGATTATTGGGGGTACTTTTTCTTTTTTTTTTCAGAATATAGAAATCACATTTACAATTGGACGTTCGGAGATATTTCCTTCACGCAGTGAAATGTAAAACAAAGCCTTGTGTTCGTCTGAGTTTGTCCTCTTGTATCTTTTAAAATATCTACTTCCTTTCCGACATTTGTATCTGACGTCACTTGTCATCAAAGGCTTGTCGCCTGCTCTAATAATGACTCTTTTATTTGGGATTGCTTCTCTAGAGTATGATAAGAACATATCACCTCATGAGTGTATGTTATCACTGATAGGTGGGAAAATATCTAGAACTGTTTTCCATGGAGTGTAGCTCAGAGTGTATATATGTCAGCACAATAATAGTCCCTTGTATGTCGCTTGTATGCCTTCGGCCTGTCAGTACATGCAATTGTTAGAGTACAGTTTACAATACAATCATGGCGGTGTGATACATAGGGGTGATGCTACGCACCACTTAGTCATACATCCAATACGATCCGTTATTAAATCAAATATATTCCCAGTATTTTGGGCGTCTTGTTTGCTCCTCAATTGCAACATATATTTCCTCTTATAATATCAAAAGTTTCATCTTTAATTAACATATTTCGTTTTACTTATCACATTCTACAAATCATTCTTAAAATTTCCAAATATAAGTATTGCGTGCAAATTTTCTGACAACACGATTTCAATAACACTTTCAAAGTACTTCAAGAAGCTTTCAAGTGATTCTGAGGGCTAATTTGGGGGACGATAACATACACCAATTATGATATTTTTTAATGATTGCTCTGCATGGATCCATAGTATTTCAATGTCGTTTTCTAGGTCATTTCTACAGGCTGCCTATATACTCGATTTAAAATATAGTTATCCCACCACCGTGTCTGTATCTCTCTTTCCGTTCTGTGACACAGGAGTTAAGATTTACTTAGCCATCAGGAATCTTACTACTTCGCCAGGTTTCAGCCATACACATTGTGTACTAAGTGCCTACGCACATAATATTGCATTCATTTCGTACACTGTCGCATACGTTGAAAGGTTAATGTCAGTTAGAGAAATAAAACTTCCGGCATAAATGTGGCACCATTTCATATTATGTTCATGTGGATCTAGGCGTCGAAACCGACATCCGTATAGCAGCCGTCAACCAACACGGATCAATAATCGCAAGACCAGTTTCCAAGAGCGACAAATAACACCCCCCACCCACCCTCCAAAAAAACTAGGAAAATATATAAATATAAAATTAGGAGAAATTCATGCAAGATAAACAGTCAACAATTATCAGTGGTGACGAAAAGACGCCATGAATGTTCTAGGCTGATGAATAAAATCAATTTCCAAATCGTCTACCATTTTAGTATACATGGTGTCGATAATCAATATGTATCTCATTTGCGGCTTTGCTTGCAAGTTTTCATCTATCCAACGTGTCGATCACACTCAGCACGATGAACATACGGCCTCTAGCCCCGGGTTAAGCCGAATGAGAAAATATTATAAAGCACAGCCCTCGAAATTCTTAACACTCCGTTCGTATTTACCCACAAGAGAGGCGTATTCATTGTAAAATTTAAGAAACATAGAGTGAAGGCGTTTGATGGAATATCCTTGACACACTAGTTCTGCAGTAATAACTTGTGGCATTTATTGAAATCATGACACAGCACACAGGGTCTCACAAATGCTACGATGCGAGATATATATACGCCATAGCATGCAGGACCATTACGTATATTGCTATCCAAGTAGGGATGATTCACAATATCAAAATTGAAACTATCCTTCTTATTGTAAAGTCGGCTTGACAGGACACCATTGTCGTCTTTGCACAAGTCCAGATAAGATACACCACCTGGAGAATCTGTAGTTTCCTTTAAATTGAGAGAAGGTGGATATATATCTTTCACAGCCTTTGTTATATACGGGTTGTTTACAGCGAGCAGATCACCAATATACCGTTTGGTTAATGAGAAAGACCGAGCCTGATGATGATTACTCTTTAAACGCTTCTGCATGTAGGCGTAGGTGGCCATGGATTTTGGTGGATATCACGGCATTTCAGTAATAATAAAAATGTGAGTGATCACAAGATATTGTTCATTACATTATATGCATCCAACACGGACAAATACCTGGCCCCAAGAATATCCTACTGGAGTGAAAACAGCAGAGGTATCAAAAAACAATTTACAAAGCTTTGCCATAGCGTAATATTGGTACTATAACGAATACCGTTACACCAACCCCTAATTGTCTAACAATACTGGGCTAAGTCACACATTGTGTTAGTTGTAAGGAGAGCACATGCTTAAATATGGCTCTGACATACCCATCACACTCCCCCGTGGTTATAACCTTACCCTAATATATTTAGTTTGTAACATTTTATGCATAGCAGAAAAGTATAAATACATAAGTTATGAACAGTTGTGTCATATATATATGGGTTACTGGAACAGATGAGAAAGAATAACAACATAGTCACAAAACAATACTGCACAACATATGAATAATATCCATGAGGTTTTTGTTGTGTCTGGTTTGTGTGTATATTTATTTACTCATTTGATTGGTGTTTTACGTCGTACTCAAGGGCCTGGGGGAAACCTACGACCATCCCCAGCTTTCTGGCGGTAATACCAACGGAAGGCCGGAGAGGAAGCCAACAAGAGCTCGACTTGAACTCACAGTGACCCAATTGATTTCTTTATGTCATTGGTGTTTTACACCGTACTCAAGAATATTTCACTTATACGACGGCGGCCAGCATTATAGTGGGAGGAAACCGGGCAGAGCCCGGGCGAAACCCACGACCATCCGCATGTGGCTGCCAGGTGATCGTTTAGATGAGAAACTCCTGGGTCATTAATGGTAAGTGTATAAGGAGTGTAAAGTGGACAGGGTGGAGATATGATCTGCCAGACTAGACGTTTATCAGGTCCTCTATGTTCAGTTTTCTCGTATGGACAAACACGGAATACGTGAGTATGAAAATAATTGTTTTCTTTTATTTTTATAAATTATCGTGACTTCAAATACCGGTGCGTGTTTCAGTATGTTACTTACAGTTTCCCTGTTACCGAATATGTTAATTCTTTATGTATATTATATATAAAATTATAATTCAGGACAGCTAAATAATCCATTCCTAGGCTATGTCATGACAGGCACACATACCGTGTATGTTGTTGCATAAGCTACGCCAGGTACCTCGTGAAATTTAATATCAAGCTATTGCTATAGATCAGATTGACAAGCAGAATACGAGGTCAAATCGTGACATGCATACGGAATTGGTGATTTGGCGTCACGACAGAGCATATTTAGTCAGAGAGCATTGTGACTTTTAGTTGGCAGTGGATAGTCAATAAAAAGAAGCATTATAAAAATTATTTCTTAATTGATGTTCACACCGGCTATCATACATACATACGTAAACTGGATTACATGGCGACTTTATTCCATGGAATGATTTGCGCCAAGGTAGTAAGATGTGTTTCAGGGTTTCAGCTGTTCTAATCAACAATAGTCAGTCCATGGAGAACTATTGCAACAATACACACACCGGCCATCACAGGAGAAAGAAATAAACAAATTGGTTAAACCGTGTGTAACATTCTGCGTTTATCAATGTTCATGAAGTTTTTGTTGGTAATAAGACCCCGTTTTGTGGAAGAAAAGCACACATGTTGGTGGCAAGTTATTTCAGAATACATGAAGGCACGAAATCACGGCTGGAACAGCCAAGCCGTAGGTGCGACGGACAAAAGGCTTCGCAGATATAAACTGCAGTCACTCCATTTCGATTTAGCTAAATTCTGCTCACTTCTTGCTACCTGGGGGTGTTTGTTGCTACTTTTAAGCACTTACCCAAACTGTTACAACAAAAGCCTGAGCGAAAATGGCTACTTTCCACCACTCTCTACGCCACGTCTGAACTTTATGAAGTAGAGTTGCCCATGTACCATGTTTGGAGTATCCTGGTTTGAATGTCACTCACCTACACACAGAGAGAGGTGTCGTGAACTGACCTCAAAACATTTTGGATTTCAGCCTCTTCTGGCATATGAGAAAACAATACTCCGCCCGACATCATTGTAGGATGTTCAGAAACATATGACATTCCCTGAATTATGGATCACTTAGACGTCACGGGTGGGAACTTTGAATTTAATGGACTCGGCGCCGTTCCCTCCGTGTATCAAATATTGACTTAATTTTTCTTTATACATTTACACGGACAATTAGAACAAAACCTCAACTGCGGTTAATTGACAAGGGGGCCATATCTCATCTGTTACGTGTGATTATTTGCCAGTTATCACACTGTCGATTCTGCTCTGGTTTTATTCTCTGTGATGAAGTTTTTTATCACATGCTATTTTATTGTCTGTGCTATGCATATACTTATAGCAGCTGAAATAGAAAAATACGTCTACCTGAGAACTATATGTAATGACATTCATACCTGTAACACTGTGAAAGAAATTTTGTGAAAGATTCAAATTTGGAGAAAATATATTTCTCTCCAGTAGAACAATTTCAGGAAATATTTGGACATATGGGCAGAATTCAGTATAGTATGTAGCCTCCAATTTTCACATTTTTGTAGTGTACAAAACCTAACTGAAAACTTACAAGTCGAATTTATTGTTTCCCATAACGTAACCAGAGAAACCCGGCGTTTTTGTGAGTTTACCTCAGGGTTTTATTCCAACTGTTCAGGTAAGTGTTTAAGAAGTAACAACTTACAAACTCCCAAGCCCCATTTGTTATCACATTTAACACATGCAAGCCCAATATCAAAACACCGTATTAAAACCACGCCAGTGTTTATATATTGATTTGTAATCTTATTCCAAATTTTATACTGCTGCCACAATATAAATGTAATAGCTAAAAAACAAATATAATACTCACCAAGAGATAATTATTACATTGATATTTCTTTTTGATGAACAGATATCTATTCACTATTTACTGAACGATTAAAAATTAGTCACCACGGAATCCATTAACTATGCAAATCTGAAGTCTCGCTTACACATTATAATCTGAGGTTTACATAATCTGAATTTCATGCTTCTCCGGAAATTAACACATAACGTATAAGCAACTTACTGAAACCAAAACAAAAAATACTGGAATTCATTAAATAAGCACAACGTTCATTTGGATCGGTTTAGTTTCGATTTCCTCCCACCATAATGATGGTCGCCGTCGTAGAAGTGAAATATTCTTGAGTACTACGCAAAACACCAATGAAATAAATAAATACTGATTGTTTCAGTGCGAGATATTGTCATCACCTCATTTAAAACTAACTTCACTTACCCAGCACATTCAGCACAATGGGTGTTACAGCCTTCACTGCTACGTAATGAGTAAGAACTCTATCTGAGTACTGGTCAGGCCCTTGCCGAGAAAACGGGCTGAAGTTCCGAGTACAAACAGACATGTCCGCCCGACTCTGTGTATGCGTATGGAATAATACGCCAGGGAGAACGTGAGATAGACCAATCGACGGCCACGCCTTCCAGTTTATCCCTAGCCAATGAGGAAGCACGACAAAAACACCTCCGTCAGGGCAGGTATACCTGATTCGACTGCTAACATTACACAGTCCGTGTTATGGCATAAGCAGTAATCAATGAAAAGAGGAAAGTGCAAAAGTCATGTCGAAATATTAAAATAAACATAGTAAAATGGAATTGGACTCTGGATAATTTTCTGAAAATTTACATATCAAATTCTTCCATACCCGATAATAACTGAAGGAGTTATGATTAAGTTTAATAATATCCTCAATCCGAAAGCACTCTGATTTATCATAGAAGTGAGTATAGCTTTGTGCGGCGACGACCTGTCAGCTTTACTGTTGTGTATAGTATGTCGGTATAGCAGGTTGTTTTGATGGGACAGCTTCTGCCCTACTCCCGAAGCCAACAGAATTGTGGAAAGATGCATTTAAAATGAGTCTTGCGAGGCAATCCTGCGATGCGTAGCCGTTCCCGTAAATGTGAACGAATAATTAAGGATTAACGCCACTTCGGCAGTATTTCAGCCATATCGTGGCGATGTGTATATGTGAATGTGTTAGAGTAGTGGAGTTTAATAGAATAGGGGATAAAACTGAAAGTCCATCATTGTAATTTTATCACGTGTACAGGGTTTAAATTTAATTGGATACCACGTACTACCCCAGTATATGGATTAAGGGCTGCCATAGGGCAAAACACAATTAAACAAAGGAAATTTGTTTAGAAAAAGAAAAAAAAAATACGTGTCTATACACAATGCTGTGAATAAACACATCTCTTTCGATTATATATATACCTAGCTCAAACAGAAAAAAAACTTCTTCAACTTAGGCGTCAAAACAGGATATTGGTATACCAGCCGTCAACCAAAATGGCCGTTCCGAGTCAACAATCGCAGTACCAGTTTCCAAAAACAACAAATAACACATAACACCAAACGACTAAGAAAATATATAAATATGAAAATTAGGGCGCATTCATGCAAGGAGAATTTGTCAACAGCTTTCAGTGATGACAAAAAGATGTAATGATTATTCTAGGCGGATGAATAAAATCAGTAGCTAAATCGTGTACCATTGTTGTATATATTGTGCCGATAATCAACTATGTATCTCAATTGTAAAATAACATATACATTGTCATTTCTAGGGTTAAATGCAGACACAAAGATGAAAAGATTTGAGCAAGAGGAACATGTGTTTACGCCGGGGAGTTTTCGTGGGGAATTATTTTGATGAAATGTAGTGGGGCATTATTTGTTTGCAACTATATTAAAGACTAATCCAATCACCATAATTGCTATTGCCCACTTAGTATAATACTGCAGGCTATAATATTTACTCGGGAAGGTCAAATGCTCAATCAAAATGATTTACCCTGGAATGAATAGGTCTTCCATGGACTTCCCAAGGCTGCCTTATACATAAACCTACAACTGACAATTAAAGTCTTTAAAATATTCTTTAAAATATTCGTCGCTCTCGGCAGAGTGAATGGGAATCTTCAGGTCCATAAAGAACTGTATGATATTCACTGTCACTGGCTTTACACCTGCTCATTCATATGGTAACAGTGATTTGTCTCGATCAGGCCAGGCAGTCTGAACAAGGCGTCCTATTGCACACAGATGTATCCCCTGTACGGAGAATCGTTCGCAAATGTGTACTGTATGATGACTATCAAAATTCGAAATCGAATTCGAAATCAAACACACCGTGGTTGACTGTGTAGACTGAGATCATGCTCGGCAATGATTCTATACATTTCAATCATTTAACATCATCCATGACGACGCCATCATTAATCAATTTAAGTCTGTTCGATTATGTGACATAACATTATTCTCATTACGTCTCTATATGTAAGTTTCCACAAAATATATCATTCTGATTTTAGCAATGGTTGGGTTCTTTGAACTGATATCAATGACGAATTCACATGTTTTTGGATGTTCGTTTCGAAAACCATTCACTGTTTCCTGGTGTAAAGACGTTGCACTGGAAAGACACACATCTTAATCTCTGCCATGAGGGCTATGATCAGACGCCACACAAACTGTACTGGAGACTGAGTCTACCCCAGTTAAACACTGGGTGTGGCTTACTGGACCAGTTTTCTCTGAAATCTACCATTTATAATAAACATATTTGTGCTCTGCATACATTCTGGGAATTCTATCCAAAAATGTGTCTTTGAGCATCTGAGGGATACCAAGGTCGTTTAATATCTGAGGACCGGATATAAATGCTGAGGACTCGTCATCCACCTCCATGAAATCTGTTAACAGTTTGTCCGACCCTATGCATGACGTAAGCCTCAAATAATCTACAACATGGAGAGTAAAACCACAGCAGCGACGACAGTGTAATTGTTGACAAATGATCCCACGATACCGATGAAATCTGGCCTGTGGTCAGTATATTTCAGATAGGGTTTTAGTCTGATGGTTATTGTAAAAGCGTAACTACTAGCAACTTACACCTCCCGTGGCACCATGGATTCCGTGGAATGAGGTAAGAGAGACAGTGATATATTCCTATATATTAGATGTCACAGGTCTAGAAATACTGTAAATTACTCGCATATAATGAACAATAAAAGGGAAAGAATGTAAAAGGGCCGGGTCTTGGAGATTCTTCGTCCACCAGCAGAATCCTGGCTTATGCTAAAATACAATATGAAAGTTCCCCCATGTAACAGGATGAATGGTGAATAGAGGGCACAGAGCTTGCTAGATATTTCTCGCATGATAAAACTGTGTGAGGCGCATGGATTTGGTGTTGCTAAACTGCGCAATCTTTTGCTAGGTGTTGGCCTGTTGGAGCGAATTCGAGTACATAACGCCCACGTATTCGTATGCCATTTGTTTATTGGGACTTTAAGGACCACTCTTTGCCAGAGCCACAGTGAATAATTCCAGGGTATTATGCACCAGGGGCCCGTTATAAATGGTGGGCGCAAAAGTAAGTCAGGAATAGTTGAACTCTTCTGTGGGTGAACATGAACTTCAGTCCATTTCTCCGGGAGGGGGCAAGTGAGTTCTCCAGCCAAGTGCACAATCATCATGTGATGGTGGAAACTGTAACACCACTTGTCCTGGACATCTTAGGTAAGTGAAGGTTGTTCCTGAACTTAGGCGGCGAAACCGACATCCTTATACCAGCCGTCAACCAAAAATAGGCCTTCCGCTTCAATAATACATTCTAAAATATTAGAGATATTTGTCTGTTAGCGGATAACACTGTCCAACCCTTTTGGCAAACTTAACTTAGAACGCGTACTGTTTTCCACTTCCATAACGAATGACTAGACCAGATATGGTAATAAGCTCATTGATTAACCGCTTATGCACCGATTCTTAGTTTTGAAGTCACACAATAACAACGTTTTTTATTCATTTATTTTATTGGAGTATTCAGAAATAGGCACAACAGCGAGAATGAACAGTAGACTACAGTTTAACCCCAAATTACTTAAAATGGAAAAAGTTCCTCATTGATGTGTATGAATTTTAAAAAAATCCAGTTTTTCTGAATTATGACTAGGATTCTATATCGATACATATACACATTTGGTCTAGTGTTGGTTTTTCTTTAAACAAAATCCAGTTTTCTGACTTATTCGTCATTTTTGGTCTTTTATTTCATTGCTTTATTGAATGTAACGGAATGTGTTGTTTTGAACTTTTTTCCTTGCGATTGTGGACAACTGCTGTTCATTTTTCTTTTTATTTTCAGACTGTGGTATTTGGACCGTTTATAATAGTGTTAAACATGTATAATTGTTTTGATTTGTATGTTTTGCAGGATGCATGATTCAAGTGTGGAAGAATAATACTGTTTAGACCAAAGGTTCCATTCATGAGGAAAATGTCCACAGTCAAAAGATTAAAGCGTAAATCGACAGGCTGGAAGATAGTCTTGTGTTTATTAATGAAACTGTTAATCCTAAGAATGCTGACAAGCTATCGGGTATTCCCAATACCAGTACACTGAAGTGTATTTTTCTGACATGGCAACGGTGAGGTTTACGGGTGACGCAAACAGGGTGGTGGAAACAGGGCTCGGGAAACATTGCACTTGTACATGTATCTTGGGACAGCATGAACTCCAACACTTAGCCACTAAACAAGCGCGTGCATACTCATTTGATCTGCCATGTTATTTTTCATCGATTTTTAACAACTATGGCCACAGTCACGCTGAGGCTGAGCAAGTTCACATCAAACACCTTTGTCAGAACAATATAGCCTGTAAAATGATCAAGGCTCAACGCGTTGAATGGGTGATTAAACTTCAAACAAGCGCGTTCATATGTTTCACGTGTATTTAACTAGTAAACATAGGTGTCTAAAACATGTATATAGACCTATGCTATAATGTTATAATCTCCAAGTGATTAATATCTGATGCGTAAAAGAGTTTATAATTCAAACGTCGAAATTTACAGTGTATACATTGAACAAGAACCGAGAGGCCACACTTCTCAGAGTGATCTGGTTCGACTGGAAGCCATGCACGTCATTGTTGGTTTGAATCGACTGTTGTTTAGAGCAAATGTTCTTGTCTGGCTTTCCATCGCAGCAGATGAGTGGTTGACGATGACGCCCTGGTTTGATTCAGCAACAAATCGCTGCCTGGCGGAGACACGGTCGCCATGTTGTCGCGGAAACCAAACTATTTTCGATTTTGTACGTAATCCCCTAGGGCCAATCAAACGACGAGCAAGTTTTATACATAGATGAAACAACCTTTCCAATTTCTTCAGAAAATGAAGTTGATCCGATTTTCTTCGGCCTAGTGTTACTGCTCACGTAACTCGAACATGTTTATATTAACAAGAAGAGTTTATAAACCGTACGTTTTCACGTTTACCTTTACGGGAGGAAAAAATAAGGTCGGCCGGGTTTCCGAAAACTCAACATGTTTCTTTAGGCCTTAGGTTCTCAGCAGCTCTTATTTTCATTTTTTTTTACTGCAGGCGTCTATTTGGACACTGGCTACACAGCAGCAGTGTAGGTGTTGTAAGCAAGTGGGACCAGTGTTACTATAGGTGATTGCAAAAGGGCGTAAGATGTTCCACCGTCGGCTGTGCCGTAATCCCCTATAGTAAACGTCTGGCCCGGAACAGGGTGGATTTTATCTGACAAAGATAAGAAATAAGCATGTAATAAAATCCTCACACAAACACCAGTCTCATCATTATTGACAAACAACAACAGGAATGAGAGAGAGAGAGCAGGAGAGTCCATCTCACGATTAGCACATTTAGGGACAGATTACTCTTTAAAGCTTACTGAAGAGTCTAGGTCAATAATCACAAGACTAATTTCAAAACCAACGTTGAACTGAATACACCAAGGAACTAATAAAGTAAAGACGGCCCAACGTAAAGAGAAGCACAACAGTTTTCACTGCTGCTGGAAAATCCAAAAGGTTGTATGCACAGAAAGATCAGGTCGATTTGATCAAAAGAAAACTGGTCGCCAGCGACAAAACAAATTTTGGTTTAAACGCGTTCGACAAAAATATGAGGCGACCAAAAATGAAAGGATCAGACTATCTTTGGTGGCCAGAATAGTGTCAAAGTAACCATTATAAGATTGGTCAAAGTGACCAGAACCATTATTTAATATATTTTTTTATTAATTTAACCAGGATTCCTCACAGGCATTAGTCACTAAGGAGAGGAACGGGGGTGTCCTCACACATGACTATTTTCAGAAGAAATAGCAACAATTTATAACTCAAAACATACATGTTTGCACGTATAGTTGTAGCACTTAGTGCCACCGGTGATTGAAAAGATAAACTGATAAATTGTTAACAAGTTTTAAATCGATTGCTGGTTAAAATATATCGATGTACACTTGTAAAGATTTGTTTTCGTTTCCAATTAGGTCTTTAGATTTTTTTATTAGTGACGAACATAAATATTCTGGACAGTGTTTGAAACATATTGAGTGAGACCAGGTGACACCACTTGAGTCAGTGTTTTAATCATGTGCTCCCTTCGAGCGGCAAATAAAAGGTATCTGAGTAAGTAATGTCACATTCAGAACCAAACTGCGCACATGAACAGTCATGGATGATGTCATATGTATACAGATCTGCGTGGAGAGCACTCGGTCCCATTCTCATCCTACAGTGAAGGATTGAAAGATAGGCATTAAATAAATAGTACAGGCCAGACAACATATGTGGCCTACCTCATAAGATATATTCAGTCAGATTCACCAGCACTGAGACAAACTTTGATTCTTTTACAGGAGGTAACATTCGGTCCAGTTGAGCACCGAGCCTGTAATACCCAACAGACGTAGTCTGAACACTAAGTTCTCGTGCCAGATTTTGTCAAAGTCTTGACTAAAAAAGACTTCTCGATCTTTGTCTGTTCATTCATATATACATTGTATTATGAATTTTCCCCAACAGTGATACTGTTGAGTCGCCATGTTTCAATTCAGAGTTTTCTTCCATACTTTTAGCACAATATTCATATAGACATTTGTACACATTTCCCCCACAAATTAGATTCCAGAGGCCTTTCTAGTATTAAGGGACTTCTAGTTGTTCATAACTTCAGTAACCGTTGTTTTACAACTTCAAGGCGTGACTGTGTAACATGGAAAAAAGGCTGAAGACGTGGTACGTTTTTAGGTTGTAAGGCAAAAAAATGACAAAACGCTCCAGCGTTCTCTTTATCGTTCGTTACAGGTAATCTCTCCATAAGCAATGGTGGTACCAGAGGTATGGCTTTAGAACCCAGAATAGATTTCATCGCAGACCAGTAGGTTCTAGTATCTAGGTATGGATTATTGGGGATACTTTTTCTTTTTTTCAGAATATAGAAATCACATTTACAATTGGACGTTCGGAGATACTTGCTTCACGTAGTGAAATGTAAAACAAAGCCTTGTGTTCGTCTGAGTTTGTCCTTTTGTATCTTTTAAAATATCTATTTCTTTACAGAAATTTGTATCTGACGTCACTTGTCATCAAATATATTTGCAGTATTTTGGGCGTCTTGTTTGCTCCTCAGTCGAAACATATATTTCCTCTTATAATATCAAAAGTTTCATTTTTAATTCACATATTTCGTTTTACTTATCACAGTCCAAATTTTCGGACAACACGGTTTCAATAACACTTTCAAAGTACTACAAGAAGCTTTCAAGTGATTCTGAGGGCTAGTTTGGGGGACGATAACATACACCAATTATGATATTTTTTAATGATTGTTCTGCATGGATCCATAGTATTTCAATGTCGTTTTCTAGGTCATTTCTACAGGCTGCCTATATACTCGAATTAAAATATAGTTATCCCACCACCGTGTCTGTATCTCTCTTTCCGTTCTGTGACACAGGAGTTAAGATTTACTTAGCCATCAGGAATCTTACTACTTCTCCAGGTTTCAGCCACACACATTGTGTACTAATTACCTAGGTACATAATATTGCATTCATTTCGTACACTGTCGCATACGTTGAAAGGTTAACGTCAGTTAGAGAAATAAGACTTCCAGCATAAATGTGGCACCATTTTATATTATGTTCATGTGGATCTAGGCGTCAAAACCGACATCCGTATAGCAGCCGTCAACCAACACGGATCAATAATCGCAAGACCAGTTTCCAAGAGCGACAAATAACACACACACCCCCCACCCACCCACCCCCCCAAAAAAAACTAGGAAAATATATAAATATAAAATTAGGAGAGATTCATGCAAGATAAACAGTTAACAATTATCAATGATGACGAAAAGACGCCATGAATGTTCTAGGCTGATGAATAAAATCAATTTCCAAATCGTCTACCATTTTAGTATACATGGTGTCGATAATCAATATGTATCTCATTTGCGCTTTGCTTGCAAGTTTTCATCTATCGAACGTGTCGATCACACTCAGCACGATGAACATACGGCCTCTAGCCCCGGGTTAAGCCGAATGAGAAAATATTATAAAGCACAGCCCTCGAAATTCTGAACACTCCGTTCGTATTTACCCACAAGTGAGGCGTAATCATTGTAAAATTTAAGAAACATAGAGTGAAGGCGTTTGGAGGATTATCCTTGACACACTAGTTTTGCAGTTATAAATTGTGGCATTTATTGAAATCATGACACAGCACACTGGATCTCACAAATGCTACGATGCGAGATATGTATACGCCATAGCATGCAGGACCATTAAGTATATTGCTATCCAAGTAGGGATGATTCACAATATCAAAATTGAAACTATCCCTCTTATCGTAAAGTCGGCTTGACAGGACACCATTGTCTTCTTTGTACAAGTCCAGATAAGATGCACCATCTGGAGAATGTGAGTGATCGCAAGATATTGTTCATTACATTAGATGCATCCAACACGGACAAATACCTGGCCCCAAGAATATCCTACTGAAGTGAAAACAGCACAGGTATCAAAAAACAATTTATAAAGCTTTGCCATAGCGTAATATTGGTACTCTAACGAATACCGTTACACCAACCCCCAATTGTCTAACAATACTGGGCTAAGTCACACATTGTGTTAGTTGTAAGGAGAGCACATGCTTAAATATGGCTCTGACATACCCATCACAATCCCCTGTGGTTATTACCTTGCCCTAATATATTTAGTTTGTAACATTTTGTGCATAGCAGAAAAGTATAAAAAACATACTGGTGTGAACAGTTGTGTCATATATATATATGGGTTATTGGAACAGATGAGAAAGAATAACAACATAGTCACAAAACAATACTGTACAACATATGAATAATATCCATGAGGTTTTTATTGTGTCTGGTTTGTGTGTATATTTAGTTACGTATTTGATTGGTGTTTGACGCCGTATTCAAGGGTCTGGGGAGAACCTACGACGGAAGGCCGGAGAGGAAGCCAACAAGAGCTCGACTTGAACTCACAGCGACCCAAATGATTTCTTTATTTCATTGGTGTTTTACACCGTACTCAAGAATATTTCACTTATACGACGGCGGCCAGCATTATAGTGGGAGGAAACCGGGCAGAGCCCGGGGGAAACCCACGACCATCCGCATGTGGCTGCCAGGTGATCGCTTAGATGAGAAACTCCTGGGTCATTAATGGTAAGTGTATAAGGAGTGTAAAGTGGACAGGGTGGAGATATGATCTGCCACACTAGACGTTTATCAGGTCCTCTATGTTCAGTTTTTTCGTATGGACAAACAAGGAATACGTGAGTAAGAAAATAATTGTTTTCTTTTATGTTTATAAATTATCTTGACTTCAAATACCGGTGAGTGTTTCAGAACGTTACTTACAGTTTCCCTGTTACCATATATGTTAATTCTTTATGTATATTATATATAAAATTATAATTCAGGACAGCTAAATAATCCATTCCTTGGCTATGTCAGGCCGGGCGCACATATCGTGTATGTTGTTGCGTAAGCTACGCCAGGTACCTTGTGGAATTTAATATGAAGCTATTGCTATAGATCAGATTGACAAGCAGAATACGAGGTCAAATCGTGACATGTTAGAGTAGTGGAGTTTAATAGAATAGGGGATAAAACTGAAAGTCCATCATTGTAATTTTATCACGTGTACAGGGTTTAAATTTAATTGGATACCACGTACAACCCCAGTATATGGATTAAGGGCTGCCATAGGGCAAAACACTATTAAACAAAGGAAATTTGTTTAGAAAAAGAAAAAAAATACGTGTCTATACACAATGCTGCGAATAAACACATCTCTTTTGATTATATATATACCTAGCTCAAACAGAAAAAAAACTTCTTCAACTTAGGCGTCAAAACAGGATATTGGTATACCAGCCGTCAACCAAAATGGCCGTTCCGCGTCAACAATCGCAGGACCAGTTTCCAAAAACAACAAATAACACATAACACCAAACGACTAAGAAAACATATAAATATGAAAATTAGGGCGCATTCATGCAAGGAGAATTTGTCAACAGCTTTCAGTGATGACAAAAAGATGTATAGATTATTCTAGGCGGATGAATAAAATCAGTAGCTAAATCGTGTACCATTGTTGTATATATTGTGCCGATAATCAACTATGTATCTCAATTGTAAAATAACATATACATTGTCATTTCTAGGGTTAAATGCAGACACAAAGATGAAAAGATTTGAGCAAGAGGAACATGTGTTTACGCCGGGGAGTTTTCTTGGGGAATTATTTTGATGAAATGTAATCGAGCATTATTTGTTTGCAACTATAGACTAATCCAATCACCATAATTACTATTGCGCATTTAGTATAATACTGCAGGCTATAATATTTACTCGGGAAGGTCAAATGCTCAATCAAAAGAATTTAACCGGTAATGCGTAACCTGCAGACTTGGACTTCCCAAGTCTGCCCTATACATAAACCTACAACTGACAATCAAAGTCTTTAAAATATTCTTTACAATATTCGTCGCTTTTGGGAGAGTGAACAGGAATCTTCAGGTCCATAACGAACTGCATGACGTTCACTGTCACTGGCTATACACCTGCTCATGCATGTGGCACCACTGTACCTTGCGATCATGCAAAGCAGTTTGAACAAGGTGTCAAATTAGACACTTCTGCGTAACACAAATTTATCCTCGATGCGGAGCATTGTTTCCAAATGTATACTATGTGAGGACTATCAAAATTCGAAATAGAATTCGAAATCAAACATATCATGGTTGACTGTGTAGACTTAGCTCATGCTCGGCAATGATTCTCTACATTTCAATCATTTAAAATCGTCCATGACGACCTAATTTTTACATTTAATATACTTTCTTAGTTGTTTAGCATATTGTGTTATTTTCAGTTTTGGAAGTTGGTATTGCAATTAATGAGAAATTCAGGTAACTCAATGAACAAGGCTACATCTCATGAATGGATATCCTTGCATGTGGTGAGACTGAAGAAAACTTTGTTATCACTGGCAATAATGTAACTGTGACCGGCCACCGAAATAATTAATGATAAAACTACATCACTTAAATTTGTGGGAGGTATAATAGTATAGAGGGTAGAGAAATCTCAAGTGGAAATGTCCTTATATACGGTATGTGCCAAAGAGCGACCAGTTCTTTAGTGAGAGGTTTTGTGTTCGTAAGAATCCAGATACAACTGATACTTCAATGTTTCAAAATTGCACAACGGTGGCCTCCGTGGCTCAATCGGTTAGCGCGATATCGCAGCACAATGATCTGAAGCATCCCAGCAATGCGGACGCTGTGAGCTCAAGACCAGCTCATGCTGGCTTCTTCTCCGGCAGTACGTGGTAAGGTCTGTCAGCAACCTGCGGATGGTCGTGGGTTTCACCCTGGCTGTGCCCGGTTTCCACCCACCATAATGCTGGTCGCCGCCGTATAAGTGAAATATTCTTGAGCACGGCGTAAAACACCAATGAAATAAATAACATTGTACAACAATACTTGTTCCAGAATTGCTACAATTTTTGCGGTGCCTCCATTAAGAGGGTAGATGCAAGTTGTGTGGTACAGCTTCTTGACCGAGCAATAAAGCGAGCTTTAAGCGGGAATTTATGAAGTTTGCGAATCAAATAGAGTTGAGCTATACCAGCATGAGAGGAAAGTATAGATAATCGCCTCTCTTTGAGAAAGTCCTGATGGTTTTTGAACCGTTCCTCCAGAATATGCCGTAATGGAGTAAGTGGACGCAGGGGCATTTGTTGTAGGTGTGTTAATTCCTGTAGATAGCTGGAATGGTTCAGTCACTATTTGAATTGTCATCTGAAGGCCCTTCAACATCTGGAAAAAAATGCGATCTCACCAGAGATCTTGATTTTTTGGAGGCCAACAAGACATTCAAGACCGCGATGGCAAAGCTACAAGCCGCTAGTAAGGGTGACACTGAACACTACCCTGCTAGAAATGAACACAAACTGGACAAACCGTCCGGCTGATTCATTTGGCAACTACCTATATACTCAATGGACATTGTGATCACTTTTGTCAATTCCCGCAGTCGAGATTCTTGGACGAGGAGTCTGTGGTTTCAGAATTACCCCGTTGCAATCCCATTTAGCTACGTTCATGTACCGGTGTATATGTTGTTTGAAATCTATAATATTTACGCGTCGAAACCGACGTTCGTATGCCAGTCGTCAATCAAAATGGGCATTCGGGGCCAATAATCGCAATACCAGTTCAAAAAACCACAAATGACATAAACTCCAAAAGAAGTAAGAAAATATGTAAATATAAAATTAGGGCGGATTCATCATCACAGCAACGGGGATAACAATCCTCAATGCGTTTCTTTTTTCACACATTTTTAGAATTTACACACACTATATTGTAACTCGTGTACAGGGAAAGACAGTAAAAATAGACCTAGCTTCACATGTCTGTATATAGCTAATACTCTACATATAAAGAGACAGCACTTGGATTTTATTTATTTATTTATTTAGATTTTAGATGCATCATGAAAGCCTGTGTATGCCTATGTTTTTTTGTCTTAGCCTTATACCTAGCTCAAGCCGATGTTCACGCTTCGGGAGTTGCCCGCCTAACTGACCGGGGTGTGCTGAAAAACCAGTTAATCACTGTACTTCCCACCTGCTTTCGTTTCAGAACGCGCTACAACACTTTCTAAAAATAGCAGAATCCTCCTGATTCCTATAAAAAAGGCCCGCGTCTTGCATTCTCAACTCACTCTGCCACTGACAAATTTATTGTCGGAAAAGAAATCATCAACTGATAATCATTTTTTGCCAAGACGAGTTTATTCGGGAAGCCGTCAATTTTCTAGCCTGTCATGGCATCGCCGTGACTAACGGAAATGAGAAGACGGATGGCCAACTCTTATTTCGATACGTTATAAGGAAGTGGGTGGAAGAATTGGGAAGGTAAATTCAACAAGGCCTGCCGGGAACTAAAAGATCTGGAGGAGAATTACCACGGACAAGACTCCGGGCAGCTGTCAACAACCACGGTAAGGCCGTCATCGCCTACAGAAGTGCTGAGGTCGATAAGGCATTCGGGCATAGACATAGGCCTTACCGTGACTCGGAGCAGCTATACCTAAAAGGAAGGAGCCCTTCTTTCAAATTTTCTTCCAGGACATTCCACACACAACCGCAGTACATATAACGCACAATCTCTTACTTATTATGTGATGAAGAGATGCTCCTCACTTCAGACAAAGAAGGAACCCTTACTTATTATATAACGATAAGCTGCTCCTCACTACGGACAAAGAAGGAACCCTTACTTATTATATAACGATAAGCTGCTCCTCACTACGGACAAAGAAGGAATCCTCACTTATTATGTAACGAGGAGCTACTCCTCACTACAAAGACGGAACCCTTACTTATTATGTAATGAAGAGATGCTCCTCACTACAGACAAAGAAGGAACCCTTACTTATTATGTAACTATATGAAAGGAAGGAGCCCTAGTTCATTATATAGTGAGGAGCTGCTTCAAAGATTCCATAAGAAAATGACACGCGAGTCGTAGTGACCCTCTGCTACTACTAATATTAAAGAGAAAAAAACAATAAATATAATTAATCTTTCATAGCCGTACGGAACAGTTGCTAAATGTTGTACTAAACAGCGGCATGTGGATGGTGTTATATTAAACAATGATATATGTTGATCTAAACTGTGTCACAGCAGGGATTGCAATAGGTTACGGTTTAGAGATATACATGTAGTAATTGTCTTCTGGGGTCCAGTGACATGTATTTTTTCTAGGCACACAGTATTATACTGATCAATGTAGGAAGAATTCAGGCAGGTTAAAAACAAATACTTTACCATGTACTGAATCTGGAACTGAAATAAAAAAAAACTAGGAAAATAAATATCAAAATGTTAACCACCAATATTTAGCACCGGCATACTTGCTAAATAGGTAAAATAAGGTACAATTTAGTTTATTGCCAGTAAGTATTCAGACAAGGATGTAATTTCATTCCAAAAATCTGTTCATAAAAGTTAGAGCAGTTCTACTAAAAAAAAGAATACCACAAAAACAAGCTAATGAAACAAAACAAACTGCACACACCCGGGTTCTGTTGGCTATGTGAGCCGTGTCGTGGTGCTTAGCGCGTCAGATTCACTACCCCTTCGACCTGGGTTGAGGGGCCACAGCTTGGAATTGGGAAACTGTCAGTGACTTATCAGTGATCGGTGCTTTGCCCCGGTTTCTTCTAGGGGCTTCCTCCACCCTAAATAATGTAAATACTGACCTGCCATCTTACAAGTGAAATATTTTTGAGTACGGCGCAAAACAACAATCAGTCAGTTAGTCAGTGGCTCCTAAAGTTTATACCTGAATTTCTGCCAGCGCACCGAGACACAAAATCTTCAAAGGGTCACAATTCTAGGAAAAAAGCACTAAGTGAGATGCGTGTCAGCTCACAAGTAATTTCAGTATTGGGTCGTTTGTTTTCGGAGCCACCTCTGTATTAAATTGTGAGTACCCAAGTGTACTTGCATTCTGCAAAGAATAAAGAAAAATAAACAAAACCACAAATAACCAGAGAACAAACAGTACTAGGAACAAACCTGGGTTATGTAATCACCTTCTGAATCTGCTACTGTTTTGGAGAAACTACATCCTTCTTGTCTTTCAAATTCGATTACATCATTGAATACCATGTCCTTCTCGGATAATTTTTCCCCTGGGCATCCCAGAGCTTAACAGACGAAAGGAATAAAAAAAAATATCAACTGAAGAATGTAAGTCTAGAAAATAAAACTTCGAATAACATGATCCAAATGTTCAAACAAACGACAAAAAAAACATAAAAAAGGAGAAATTGAATACTTCGTGAACTGGTGACACTTAGACAAGGAGAGGGCAACAGACAGGACCTTTGAGCTGATGAGTACAAGAAAGAAATCCAAAATGTTATAGTGTGAGCCCACCAGTACTTGGAAACTTTTGTAGATGAGGGCCTTTTTTCTTGGTTCATCAGAAACTTCAAACGCTGTTCTAGGCGTAACTTAAGATGCGTCGGTATTTTCACGTTCCTCTTTGCAACTACACTTAAAGTGTATAAACCGTATGTTGAAGACGTTGGCAGTGGACAACACTGAAGTCGTAAGATTAGGTATGTAGATCCACAGTCTGTCTTCCGTAGATGAACAAGGCAACGATGATAAACCGGAAGTGCGCGAATTTGGGCGAAATCAAAATATGGAATATAACAAAGGTCACCGAAGCAGTCTTCGTGTATTTCCATGACACGGATCAGACGGAAAAGGGAACGCGACAAGACTTTCAAACAAAATAATTTTATAAAAATAATTAGGGTCGGGAGGAAAAAATAAGGTTGGCCTTATTTTAAACTCAACATATTTCTTTAGGCCTTACGTTCTCAGCAGCTCTTATTTTCATTTTTTTTCACTGTAGGCGTCTATTTGGACACTGGCTACAGAGCAGCAGTGTAGGTGTTGTAAGGAGGTGGGACTAGTGTTACTATAGGTGATTGATGATGAAGGTTACGTGTGCATTACACAGCACTCCGGGTAAGCACTAGTGTGCCTCGATCGGCAGGTGCTTGATGTAGTCTGGCTACAGTTCAAGCAGCAGTATGGCGCTGAAACACACGAAGAACGAGATCATCATATATGCAGGCACATCACATACAGACACTTGGTAAGGCGGTGCTACTCCTTAGTGGGGATTGAAATCCCTGTGGTAATTCCTTACTGTGCTGTATGCTGCAGCCGTGCTCACTTTCCACCCTCAGGATTGAAAGATTTCCAGTCCACTGGTTGTTTATCGTGGTAACAACCCTGTGCAGGTCGTATTAAGGACCAACCGCCTCTAGGAAAGAGTTTCTTCAGGTGTAAGCAATCAGCTGAAATGTATTATCTGACAAAAAGTTAGACCCGGTCGCCTCGGAAAAATTGAGGTAACATTGTTTGCCCTTACAAACTGACAAATTCATTGTTAGCAAGACCACAAGCCCAGTCTGCCATAGGAATTGTTTTGTACATTTGAATATGCTTCCTAAATCTCTATTCGAATTACAAGGCAAAGCACTCAAATTAAGTGGTGACAATCACAAATTTTCACATCAGGCACACGTGGGATGTGACAAAAATCACTGACATCACATCATCGGGTCTTATTTTTTCTATTTTGTGAATTTAACACGTTTTTTAATTGGCCCTCCTATACTTACAGCTGGTTGTCTTTCAGAGTTCTCACGGAAGTACAAAGCAGCAAGCAAAAGTCTACAACAGAAGCACACTAGAACATGTCTTTCTTATGGATATACAACTTCTTGGTTTATTATCACGACGTTTCCATGTAGATACTAACATCGTTATCAAGTAAGTGAAATCAAGACATCAACACTCTTAAATATAGGAAGTAGAGATACAAGTGTCAACATGTAGAACAATATTCAGGGGGAATAGGCTCGATGGGGTTCCAGGTCAGTTTGGAGGATTAATAGGTCAAAAGCTTAGGGAAGGTAAATCCCTTGATCTCTGTTGAGGCTAGGCTTTAATCTCTTAATCTGGATGGCTTCTCGTAGTACTTTCTGGATTGGTTTGTTGACTTTATACCCAGCAAACAAAGTCAACAAAGCAATCCAGAAAGTTATACACCCGCCACCCAACCAACTGACAAGAGTCAGAGATGAAGGCCCTGGAATCCGAATAAGCCTTCCACATATCGCTCCAACAAGCCACAAAATTGCTCGCCTATTAAAGCAATCTACAGGAATAGAAACCTTCTTTAAAAACCAGACTACACTCAAACAGACAAGTTGTGAACCGTGTGACAATTTGGCTAATGAGAGACGACAAAATGGTTAGAATCCATCTGTTTTAATGATAACACACGCATTTCTATCATCACTGGTTTTGACATGAAACAGTGGCTTTACAAGTATGGTTCTAGTGTGACTGATGTTGAAGCAGTGGTTGAAATTACTGAATGAAAACGTCATTTGGTATCTCGTAAAGCATTTTACGTCAATGTCGGGTGTATCCGTCATGTGCCTGGATGAAAACCTGAACTCTTCTTCTCATACCACCTGTCAGCCTGGTGATACTCTGAAAGCAGCTTCCAGTTGGGGCCAGATCATATTTGTCTCCGGTGTTCTGCTAGGCCATTTGAGAGCCTTGGAGAAGGCCCCGGTCAAGTACCCGATTGGCTGCGTCCTCACCAAGTATTTGTGTTTTGGGGCAGGCAGGCTATTCTGTGGCGTTTAAATATCTAGGTATGTGGTACTCCTACCATCCTCTAACACTTTCCCCTTAGCGTGAAAAGAGGCGAAGGCATCTTTGTGTTGCATGTACGAGCACATCAGGTGTGCTCGCACACGTATACCTCGGTTCATGGCGGCTGCACTTTGTTGTTGACGGAGCACGGACAGATACAGGTCTTTCTCTACTTCTCGTCGGCTTGCCTCTTTGCACGAAAATTTGTCCCCACTCCCGTTCTACCCGACGTAGCAATAATACGTCTTGGAGCAGAGACCGGCAATGGCATCCCCTGTCCATTCGACTTGAAAGATGCATGGCGTGCGCTTAAGTTTGTGATAATGGCCTCGCCGGGGTAACCACCGGTAACGCTCTCCTTCGTAAGCCTGCAGCAGCTCACGTCTGACTAGGGCCTGCCATTCGGAATTAGACCTTGTCATGTGAGCCAAGCAGGTGTCCATATCACAGTACTTTCAGTCACCACAGTACTTCTAGTACTTGGCGATGAAATCGTAATAAGACTCTACCATGCGGAGGTTAGTATACTGGTAGACCGTGCACCCAATCTGTAAAGGTAAATTATACCGGGTGGTTTTCTGGCTGCACTTCACCTAATTTGTATCCTCGTCAATGTCTTCGATTTTACGACACAAGTCTGAATTGAGGAATTTGCTAGCCTTTTTCATCGTGCATACCTTGACATCTATGTGGTGATCTTGAATGGTAATCGTCTCGCCGTACCCGGCATTGCCCAACAGTTTCATAGTCTCACCGATCAACACCTTGCAAGGGTCTACATCCAAATGACGTCGTGCCTAGGTCAGGTGTGTATTCGACGGCCTGATACACCCGAATCACCATGAGTCCGTTGGCCAAATACCAAGTCAGCAGATGGGTCCCTAAGAGAATCTCCGTCAAACACGTCATATCTCCAATGCTCGAAGTAGGCTCGGTGTTCATTTGTCTCGTTTTGATGGTCACCGGGTGCAAGACCTCCACTTATCTTGTAACGGAGCTCTCCGGTTGCAGTGTCGTTGAGATGATATCCGTGGAAATGCCATTAACCCACGTAGAACTGCAACGAGACAAGCTTACGTATATAAGGATAGCATGGACATTGTAAAATGATCAACACTCAATGCATTTTAATGGGTGATTAAACTTCTACATAAACGCGTTTCATACATATATACCTATATTTATGTATGTATTACTCATAAGTGCTCAAATTATACAGAAGTCTACATTATCATGCTATAATCTCCAAGTGTTTTCATCAATATGCACAAATATTTCATTATTAAACACAAGTGTCTAAATTGTGTAGAGGTCTATATTATAACGTTATCATGTCCAAGTGTTTAATACATATGTATCTATATTTACCTATGTATTCAACCTACGTGTCAGATAGCACATTGCCTGGAAAACCCTATGTTGTCCGTCCACTAGGGCGAACCCGTCGACAGGCAGTTGCCAGTCTCCGATATGTTGTTCAGTATATTTCAGACGATGTTGGATGCTCACCCCCAGCTCCGCCGCCTGCCAATCTAACCACTCATAGGCCAATCGGGGTGGCCTTCATTCCTTCGAGCGGAAACAGGTGAGTGTAGTTTCTTCGGGCAGCCAACGGATGTAACACGTAGTAGGCTTTAGTGGACGCCACGCAGGCCAGGTACAATGCGTTGGCATCAGTGCCTACAATGGCCTGGTACAATTTTCCTCCCCCTACATGGGTCACCCGTTTCTCGTGATGGCGGTGAAAGATTGAAGGCGTCCACCGACATGGACTGGTAAAACGCTGACATTTTCCCCAGGGCTTCCATACACGGGATGGCGGGATGACTTTCAAGGTAATGTACCACATGAGGAGGTCTCGGGATGAAGTCATCCGGCGCGATCGCCACACGTTCTGCAGGGCATAGTAGTCTTCTTCAGAATACACCTCGTCCTTTAAATCATTATGACAGGCTTCATGTGGCGGAGGAGTCTTCTCCTCTAAACGATCTAAACCGTTCACGTAGGTGTAAAAAAAAAGGCGAGCTTTGGTCATCTCATACTCGTAGGCTTTTACCCACTTGTCAGAAATTTAAGTAATTCCGCACGTCTAAAAAATTCATTTGACCCGTGGACAAGCCCATGTGGTGGTTATTCCGCTTGACCAAGTTCTTCAACCCCTCGGTTTTGGCCAAGTGTGGGTAAATCTGTTACTTTAGTAAATTAAAGCCATATTTGCCAGAGTTAAACCCCAAGACAGGGAGTTTATCCAGCTAGGTTGAATATCGCGCCTGGAGTTTCTGTGTGTACAATTTCCGTTTGGGCGTGGCATCCACTAGGGTGGACTTGACTATCTTCTCGTCCAGACTGTCAGGGGTCACAAAGGGCCTGAAAGCTAGCTTCACTGACAGTGGTAAGTTACATCATTATGGTCTCAATCAAGGCGTGGGAATCCCAGTAGACACAAATCACACCGCACGGTCGTACCCATGAACATTGTCATAGACAGACACCATCACGGAAACGTGACTAGACGTCCATTCTGTCTTACTCTTGGCGGTGTCGTCTATCCTTTTCAGGTAAGCCTCAAAATCAAAGCATGCTCTGTAGAGAAAGTACCTGTCGTGCTCGGGTGAATCAATGATGAAATCGTAGGCCAGCTCTTCGAAGAGGGTGGCCTTGTTTTTTAACACATCTTCCGTTTACTTACACTTGACGCTTCCCGCACAGGTTTGAACGTGCCGTTTCAACTGCCATTCGCGGGGGAAGGACCGGGCGTATAGATGCATCTTTCATCACACTAAAATGGTTTTTGTACAGATTGAGAGTTAAGGTGGTGGGATAACGCAAGGCAGTACGGTGAAGGATCAGAGCACTCACCCCTGCATCGACCGGCACCAAGTCATATACAAAAGAGTGTTCAATTCAATCAGTGCACTTATGGGAACCCCTGGAAATATCTACTTTCCGTACCTTTGGCTTTAAAGTACTTATGGGGAGCCTACCTGGCTCAGTCCGTTAGCTCGCGAGCGCAGCGCAATGACCCAGAAGCCTTTCACCAATGCCGTCGTTATGAGTTAAAGTCCAGCTCATGCTGGCTTCCTCGCTGACCAGTAGTCTGCACATGGTCGTTGGTTTCCTCCGGGCTGTGCCCGGTTGCCTCCCACGATAATGTTGACCCTCGTCGTGTGAGTGAAATATTCTTGAGTACGGCGAAAAACACCAATCAAATAAATAAATCAAATACATTTGTAAAGAGCCCTTGGCTTTAACATCACAGTTTTGCCGGGGGGCGTTGTGTAGATGAGAGACATCGGAAAAAACAAAAGTAATGGTCGTAAGCTCCATTGCTGCCACTCACCATGTTGTACAGGCCTTTTTTATGCCTCACATGGTCCGGAAGGAGCACCGGTGCACCAATGGGGGTCGTACAGGTTTGGTGAGGAAAAAGCGCGACGTTGGTCATGCTGTCCATGAGCCATTTGCTATTGGGGCGTTGTTGCCATGCCCATTCTAGGGGATCCATCGCCAACAGGTCACCGGCCAGTGTCTCTTCGTCCTCCTAGGTCTGGATGTTGCGGGGTTGAGGAATGACTCGGGTGTTGGTGCTGGGGTAGTAATACAGCAGTTGGTCTGTGTCCTGATGAAGAATAAAGCCGAAGGCCAAGGCTGGTGGAGAACTAATTCTTTTATGTATGTTGCTAAGGGATACAACCCCATGATGGTGAAATTATAGATGTTCTGCAAAGGCCAAAGGCGATGAAAATGCTAGCGAATGGCACGCCAGTGACCCTGATACACCTCGCGTTGTGCCTGCTCCGAGGGTAGCAGACCTGGTGGAGGTGTGAGGGGATACGGCTCAAACGAGTCTGCATTGAAACCGACTGTGTCCACGTCACTGACAGGGACGCTCCCAGTCTCGTCCTAGCCTTGTTTAAGTGGCATTCAGAAGTTGGGATGGAAGTACACTGGAACATGTCTTTCTTATGGATATACAACTTCTTGGTTTATTATCACGACGTTTTCGATGTAGATACTACTTGATAACGATGTTAGTATCTACATCGAAAACGTCGTGATAATAAACCAAGAAGTTGTATATCCATAAGAAAGACATGTTCCAGTGTCGTCCTAGCCGTCCGTGCTACTCGTTCCCGCTGGGCTAAAGACAGCCTCCAGTGAGTGAGACTGGTAGTCGGCGGCTTGTGGTGGTGAAGGGGCAGCCGTAGGGGTTAATCGTAGCTGGCTTGGAGTGGCTCAGCTCCACAGCGGGCTGGGACTGGAGGTGGATTTGGACTGACGGGAGCGCCTTTTGAGCGGCCGCATGGCCTCCGGTCTAGGGTGAGCTGAACTTACTTAACAAAACAAATCATGTGTGACGTTACTTTAACCCAGATCACGGGTGAGAACAGACGTCATGCCTCCTAAAAAAGGCAAGGAAAGAAAAGAAGTCGGTCGTGGAAATACGATGTCTTAACACCTAGGCGATGGTCATCCCGTGTACAGGCGAAGTCGCTGGCCCACTACACCCAACGCCGGCGATACAAGGCCACTAAGAAAAAACGGCAACCCAAGACAGCTCCCATAAGCCCTGTTACGGGAACTTCACCGCCGGCGCTGACTACACGCCCAAGCCAACAACAGCAGTAGAAGTAGCAGTCGGTCTGGGTATGAATCATCAGGGGATTTCTACCACCGTGTGACCCATACCAAGTGGCTCGAGCGACCCCGAAATACCACCCACCCGACCTACCCATAGACCTTGTTTCAGGGGTCTTTAACGCTGACGAAAGAATCTTTCTCATCTGAGCACTACCTGTTTTATATATAGTGTGTATCTGTATGTGTGTGTGCTATTATCGGGCTAACTATGAATACCTCCTGCTTTATCTACAGAACACATTTCTCCCTCGGCATACATACATACGTACACGTCTTTTGATCTACATATGTAAGCATAGATTCCTATACATACACATACGTGGACCCACCATGTACCCTCTTCACCCGACTGTCATGCACGCTAGGCTGAGTGTTACTATTCACATGTTCGTACGCCCACGCTTTCAATCAATGACGGCTTTCATTCATAACAGCCAGAGAAATGTATACATTTGTTACAAGCATGCCAGACGCTGCGTCACTCTATTTTCGCACACGCCGTCATTCATTCACGGAAGTTCATTGATACCACCGAGACAAATGTAATAATTGTTGCAATTTTAGCCGCTGGCTGACAAGCCCCACAGCCGCGGTGTGATTGCAAGGACACGTCCCACAAACACAGTAGTGGGAGATGCATTAGTACACGATGTACTCATGCCTGCATCTGGTCCGCGTCAAATAGCATCATTTGTGTGCAGCACGTGTTGGAACCTTTCACCGCTGACATTACAAGGGCTAGATGGACAGCACTGAACATCAGCCGTCTTGTTTTTGTTAAGTTACACAAAGCACATATTAGAAAATGTATCAAAAAAACAAGCAACTACACGAGTACTTTGGTATATTTATTTTTACGACAACATTCACCTCTCAACATAAGACAGAACATTCCTATATTATCTGAGCTAGGTTTAAACACTACACCGTAGCTCTTTTATGGTGAACTACAGTGTACACGTCTTTGTGCATAGCTATGCTATATAAAGAGGCAGCACTTGGATTTTATTTCATTATTTAGACTTAAACTTCGTATTAAAAGCTTATGTGTACGAGTGAGTGTGCGTGCGCATGGATGCTGACAGCCAGCGAGTGAGTGTACGTGCGCATGGATGCTGACAGCCAGCCAACTGACAACAAGGGTTTCCCCACCACGCGTGACGTCACACACCATGACAACGCATCACAAGGTCAAGCTCTACCTCTCCCGACTCGAGAATGTTGTATACTCTGTCTCACTCGATCAACCTCTTTACTTATGATGTACTATAACACTACATACAAAGAACACTCCCTTACATATCATGTACTATATAACTCCACGCCTCTATTTAACCAACATAACATACTGTGGGTGTAGGCTATGATGACTCTATGATACTCAGATTTCATTCCGTGTGGGCATTAAAAGCAAAAATGTAAAAAATCACAAGAAAACTTACAGTTGTCTGCCCTCCAACTTCACGGTCTCCGTGCTGCTTGCGACGATGTCGTCTCACGTATGACATCCGCTTGAACCGCCGATCACATTCTTGACAAGTATAGGGTCTCCCCGACTGGTGAATTTCACGCTTGTGCCAATTAAGGGTTCGACGATGCTCAAACACAACCCAACACACATCACACAGGAGTCCCATACTCGTCTTGCACCTATAGTTATATGTGTTTCACAAGTCTAACTACAGCTCTTCCAACGCATGTATGCTCGGCCTAGCGGCAAACATGCGAATGACTCATCACACACGCAAGTAGACGCTTCTAGAACGTTTTCCATACCCATGTATTAAAAATCGATTTTTATTCTCCCACTACGGACCATGCTTATGCCGTTGCTCTACCTTCAGTTATTTTCCATGATGTCACCAACACGCCTCCAACAGGGGATTCCCCGAAATTTCTTCCAGGACATTCCACACCACGCCCCATTACATACAACTCCCAAACCCTTGCTTATTATGTGCTACGGAACAGCTCCGCACTACGGAGCCCTTATTATGTAGTGCCGAGCTGCACAGCAATTCCATAACAAAATGAGACACGCGTCGTAGTTAGTCTCTTATACTACTTACACTGGGAAAGAGGAAAGCTGTTTGAGCTGGCAGATAAGAAGTAGGGGTACTTGAGCGAGGTGTGGAACACCAGATAAGGATGATTGATTCATTATTGTTTAAAGCTATACTGAAGAATATTTCATTTCATACGAAGGCAGTCAGCGTATTCTGGGTGGAGAAAATCAGAATACCCAGAGAAAACGGCTGACCTTTTAGCTAGTCATACGGACATGTGTCATTTTGTTGAGAGCAAGTGGCGTCCGTTGAACTTCATGTAAAAAACCATACGAAAGGGCACTGTTTACAGCTTATTGCCATCAATAAAACCACCACAAAGAACAGCAAAAAGTTTATTTAACTGAAACAAACAAGACAGTGTTGTACGGAGTAATATGAACAAATTTTGATTTGAACATTTTAAACCTTGTCCTCTGGCCACATTTCTAAACAACCCCCTGAAGCCCCTTGTCGGGACGCCAGGGTATTGTTGATGGCCTGGAGCCTTATAATCACTTCACTATGACATGCAAACATGAATATATAGACTTTTTGGGAGAGTTAATTGGCTCTGAAAAAGGCTATTGCGAAAAAGTCTTTAAAAAGATTGGGGATTCATGTCTGCCACCAGGGCTGCCAGGTCTTGCCTTGAAGGACTTGGGTCTTTTTTTTCCTACGATATGGTATTCTCTCCAATTCATTCATAAATTTCAACCTGAAAATATACTACATGCACATAATACATACATACATAAACGTTTATATACTTTTTTTCATACAATGAAACATATACTAGTATATATATATATAGATATATATATATATCTAAATGTTGTCTGTTTTGTTTTTTTCGGTCCTTATATACATATAGTCTAGTATAGTTACATGTACATAACACGAAGACATTGATTGCTAATACATATAAATACGTGACTGTGAAAAAAAATATGTTATGTTGGTTATCTTATGAGGCACGTTGAAAAGCGAACTTTTGCTTACCTCCATAGCAAACCATAGCACCGAACAAAGTGTGCAAACTTGTAATGTGCTGTGCTATCCTGTACAATATTGCAATAGAGAGAGGAAACAGGGTTGCTCAACAATACAGTTCTGCCATACTATATACAAACAATAAATTTTAAATTCTTTCAACATTCATAGATACACATGAAAGTGATATGGAAAAGTGTATTCGTCTTTTTACAAGGTGTATAGTTAGGTAGTGTTGGTTGGCTCTTCCGTTGTTTCGTTGCGTTGTCAAATCACTAGGTATGGGTTACACGGCGGTAGAAATCTGCAGTCGATTCATAGCTATTTCGAAGTCTCCGATGTCGGAATTTACGTACCATAGCTCGATGTAAGTTATTCCTCCGGCTTTTCTTCTTCCGAGCTCGGCGTTTGATTGTTTTTTGGTTTTTTTTGTATTTCCTGGATCGATTTTGTTTCTTCTTGAGAGGCATGACTCCCGTTCTCACCTGTGTTCTAGGTTAAACTGATGCAGTATACACTGTGTCAACTGTGGGAATATGCCGGTACATGCCTCCCTTGAAACGTTGAATTTGCGATATTTTATGGGTTTTTTTTTTTTTTTTTTTTGGTTCGTTATGCAGGTGCAGCCCATTTCACAGACTGGATGTCGTGTAACTGCTTCAGCATCAAAGTCCGGGGTTCACTCTGCTGCTGGATCTGAGCGCTCCAAGGGCTCCTCATTACCCTTACCTGTCACTCAACCTGCCTCACCTGCGGCTGTATTTAGCCCGCTGGGGTCAGATAGCGGCGTGCTTGATCAGGATGAATTTCATACCGCCTCTGCCGGTAATGTAAACCAGGGGGTTAACTTCAATAATAGCGCTAATTCATTTCCATCCGACCCATCACACCCTGATATGATGAGTTACCTACAGACCCGGAATTACGGGTCATGTACCAACGTCACTGGGGCACTATCCGCCAACAATTTCTTCGCCATCTGCAAGATGTGTATAATTTCCGAATCATGGAACTCTATCCTTTAGCTACACTCCTAGAACAGGTGTTTCTTGACCAACGGTCGGCTTTTCGTATCAACCTAGCCTACGGTTTCATTTTACGCCACCGAGGTACAGGTAAATTGCGTTATTTCTATCCTAGTACTAATACAAGAATAGTCTCAGAATGACGGTATATTCACACCTACGGGGGTATACAAACACTTACCTTTGATTTGTCAGCTATCGACCTCATCGCATCAGCCCGCCAACAGCGCCCAAATACTAAATGGTTGGTGAACAGTGTGACTAATGTTACATTTTATGTGCGTAAACAACGTGCCACACCCATCGGGGCGCCAGTTGACTTACCTGACTACGTACGGAATAACAACGGCTTGTACAACATGGTGAGTGGAAGCAATGGAGCTTCCGATGATCATTTGTGTTTCTTCCGTTGCTTAGCCTTTCACCTAGACAACGCTATCCCAAAATACTGTGCTTTTAAAGCTAAGGGTTATTTAAAAATTTACTTGGAAGCTAAAGGTATGGAAGCCAGGTATTTCCGAGGTGTCCAGCTCAGCGAACTACCTTTTCTCGAGGATTTATTTAACGTAAATATATTTGTGTATGAACTGGTAGTGGTTGGTAAAGATGTGTGCTCTGAGATTCTATATTGGTCGGCCAAGCGATACGCTACTACTTTGACTCTTAATCTACGCGAGAAGCATTTTAGCGTGATGAAAGATATGAATTTGTACGCGCGTTCTTATCTGTGCAGGGCTTGTCATAAAGCATTTCTCAAGGCCTACGTATTAAAACGACATGCCCAGACTTGTGATGGAGTTATCAAACGAGTGTATCCTTGCGGTGTGTTTAAAACAAAGCCACTTTTTTCCAGGAGTTAGCTGACGAAGGAATTATTGACGTCGCTGAAGAGGACAGGTATTTCGCATATAGAGCTTGTTTTGATTTTGAGGCATGTCTCCAAAAATTAGATCCTTCCGCAGCTAACAGTGGTGAAAACACAGAATGGACTGCCCTCCACATTCCCATGAGTGTGTCTGTTAACAGCAACGTTCCTGGATATGACAAACCGATGTGTTTCGTATCAACGGGTGATCCCCATGCTTTGATTGAAACTTTGATGACAAATTTCACTGAGATCAGTGAAGCTAGTTTTAAGCTGTTGTGTCAACATTACCAGCATGTGCCAGACAGCTTGGATGAATGTATAGCCATATCTGCGCTATGCGACTTTACGCAAAAAACGAAAAAAAAATCTTACATAGAAAAACTCAAGGAGCGATTTTTAACTTACCTGACCGAACTCCCTGGTTTGGGTTTTAATTCTGGGAAATATGATTTTAATTTAATAAAGCAACGGCTGTATCCGTGCTTAGTGAAAACGGATGGGTCAAAATACGTTATCAAGCGCAATAATGACCACGTGACCGTGTCTACAGGTGAGCTGAGATTTTTAAACGTGCGAAATTATTTTGCCCCGAATTATAGTTATGATAAATGGGTCAAAGCTTATGAATGTCAGGTGACCAAAGGATAGTTTTGTTACGAATACGTGGATAGTTTAGCACGTTTAGATGAGACAGCTCTGCCACCGCGTGAAGCTTTCCATAGCAAGTTAAATGGTACTTTTTGCTCTGAACAAGACTACCGTGCTTTGGAGAATGTGTGGGAATCACACAGAATGCAGACCCTTCGTGATTTTCTGATTTGGTACAATAATCTTGACGACACTCCATTTCTTGAAGATTTGGGAAAGATGTCAGCGTTTTATCAAACCATGCGTGTAGATATATTTAAAGACTGTATTAGTATTCCTGGGGTGACTTTACGTTACTTGTTTCAAAATCTCCCAACTTACTTTTCCTTAATAGGGGAAGCAGACAAAGGTCTTTATCAATGTCGGAGATCGAATATTGTCGGGGGACCATGTATTGTATTCCATCGCTATCATGAGAAGGGAGTGACTCGTATTAGGGGTGGAAAATTCTGCCAGGGTATTGTCGGTTTTGACGCCAAGGCGTTATACCTAGCCTGCGTAGCATCACCTATGCCTGCTGGACATTATATTCATTGGCTACCCATAGAAGAAGAGAGAAAAGACACTATAAATTTTTATCCGAAGGAGTCAAAACAACCTCGACTGGCTGAGCAGTGGTTAGACTGGCAAGTAGCCCAGCTGGAAGTGAATATTTGGCATCACCTGAACGATGTGGAAAGGAGAATTGTAGATCGGTGGCTCCCTGTTGACGGCTTTGCTGTGGTGAATGGTCAATATATTATGTCAATATATTATTCTAGGTAATATATTATGTCAGGTATATATAAAATATATAAAATAATAATGTATTGTGTCATATATAAATATATAAAAATAATTATGTATGTATGAAAAAAAGATTGAGTAAATGTAGCGTTATAATATATATATAACATTTATATTATACACACCTATATATGTGTGTGTGTGTTTGGCGTGGGTTCGAATCCCGGTGGAGTCAGTGATTTTTTTTTTTTACAATATACATGCTTTATACTTATATATATGTATATATATATACGTATGCTTGTATCGTTGCAGTTCCGCGGATGTTACTGCCATTTCCATGGGTGTCATCTCAACTATACTTCAACAGGTGAGCTCCGCTATAACACAAGGCGCGGTCTTTCACCTGAAGGACTTCAGAACGAAACGAAAGAGCACCGGGTTAATTTCTAGTATCTCAACTTCCAGGTTTTGGAACCATGGGAATGTTTTTTTCTTCATCAAAAGCGAACTGACCCTTCCCTTCAAGCATTTCTGCGACATTACTATACCGCTCGACCAGCTCATCTTACTGAAGATCAGTTATTGAAATCAGTTATGTACCAACAACTGTATGGATTTGTGGAATGTGACACTGATGTCCCCCAAGAATTATTATCAACTTTTGCTCAATTCCCGAACATATTGAAAAACGCAAATGTCACCGTAGAGGATATCGGTCCGACTATGAGAGAATATGCCAAGGCCAATAATATAATGACCCAGCCCAGCCGCACATTAATTGGAAGTATGTGTGGGACGAAAATTCTCTTGGGCACCCCTCTGCTGAGATGGTATTTGGCTCACGGATTGGTTGTAACTCGCGTGTATCAAGCTTTGCAATACACACCTGAAACCTGCTTTCGCACCTTTGCTGATCACGTGACTCAAGCACGACGTCAAGGGGATGTAGATCCCAGCAAGGCGTTAATAGGTGAATCGATGAAGCTATTAGGAAATTCGGGGTACGGAAAGACAATTACCAATCAAGATCGGCATGTGAATGTGAAAGTGTGCACGCTACAGAAAGCTCGCAAATTGGTCAGACCCGTGTATTAACCTGGAGGAAATTGATGATGATACCTATGAGGTCACGTGCACTAAGAGACGAATCTCATATAATTTACCTTTACAGATAGGGTGTATGGTATATCAGTATGCCAATCTCCGCATGCTGGAATTCTATTACGATTTCCTGGCGAAATATTTTCATCCCAGAGATTATCAACTTGTGGAGACAGATACAGATTCAGCTTACATTGCATGGTCGGACCCTGATTGGGAAAACCTGAGCTACGAGAAGTTTACGAGGCTGAACGTGACCGCTGGTTACCGCGTCCTGATTATTATCAACATGACAAACGTACGCCTGGTCTGTTCAAAGTAGAATGGAGAGGAGATGGTATTATCGCTTTATGTTCCAAAACATATTACTGCTACGCTGGGAACAGTGGGATGGTGGCAAGATTTCTTGCAAAGGAGTGAACCGTCAAAACGCTCGAATGGATTTGTATCTCTCGGTACTGCAAGGCGGGCAAAGTGCAGCCGGAGTAAATCGTGGCATGCGTGCACGTGGCCATCAAATGTGTTCCTATACACAGCATAAGGACGCCTTCACGTAATTTTTTTGCTAAACATAAAATTTTGGCTGATAGAGGAAGCACGACTTACCTTGATATTTGGACACATTTGTGAATATATTCTCAGATTCCGACTATTTTGGAAATAATGTGCAAAAATTAAAATAAAAAACAGAACATTTTTGTTTTTTGGTCAGATCTCATTTTTGTTATTTTTTTTCTCCAACAATAAAAAAAGAACAAACAACTGGAATTAAACATGTTATTTTTTTACAACATTCATCAATGTATATATATATATATATATATATATATATATATATATATATATATATATATATATGCATGGTTCTCATCCGGAAATACGCTATCTGTTCAACACTATACTAACATATTCATTGTTATAAGCATGTTTGTATAACAACAATAAACATGAAAGAACAGAAAAAGTCTGATTAAACATGTGATTTCATTCAGTTATGACCTATTACAATCCTCGTAAATGCACGTCTATTTTTTCTTAATCAGCAAAGAAAGGCCGATGAATACCGAACATTCTCTCTGTCCAGTCATAAACCAAAAGATCTTTGGTATAGTCCGTGGGTGGAGAATTAAATGTTTGCGTAATACAGTTCATTGTTCGTCCTGTAGCTCGATAAAGAGCAAAATACAAACAATATTGACCGCACACAACGCTATTTAAGCATTGTACATGGGTGATTGCCAATGGTTTGTATCGTGATTTAGTCACGTCTCTACCTCCTTACGCCAGAGTGGAAGCGCAAAAGAGTAAAAATAATCCCAGAGAAGCGATGTGTGGTTTCCTTATAATCTATGTATAGAGCAATCCAGTGGGTACCGAGTTTCATACAGGGGTCGGTGTTTAAAATATATATAGCAGGTCGATGTGGCATTCGTGCTGGTGAACCATTCCAAGGGAGCACACCTTGCACCAAGTCACGTGTGTAAGGGTCCGTTTGAAGACATTGTAATAATTGTTGGATGTTCATGACGTCATCCGTTAGGATTATGAGATCTAGGTCGAGGTTGCGAGTTCAAATACTGGAGCGGTCAACGTCGATTTTTTTGTGTTGTAATCCGTGAAATCACACAACATAGTGCGAGTCTTATCAATCTCAATGATATTTTGAAATTCAGCGTAGCAAATGATGGTAGTAGATTGAAGTAGAGGTGCAGAAAATCACATTTCCAAGCGGAGATCACCCTTCTGACTGACGTTTAACCGTTGCTCGTCGGGTTGGTCAGCAGTCTAATCAAAGGTGAAGACAGCGTACCCATTGCGGAAATCGCTATATGTGATATCGTTTTCTCCATCTATCCCAACTTTACCCGTGGCAGCGAATAAGTTCATATAAGAACGAATGTAATTATGAGCCTGGAAATTTGGAGTGAGTGGCTTGACTGGTATCTGACGTCCGTTCACTGAGGGAGAATGACTGAAAATAGGTTTTGTTCATTCACTGTGGTATGTCCTATACCTACGTTGAAATACTTGGTCAATGCACTCCAGATCGGGTACTTGGATGGAACTTTCTCCAAGGCTTTCAAATGCCCTAACAGAACACCTGGGGCGACTTTGATTTTCCGTATAAACATCGTCACTTCCTCAAGGACTGTCTTGAAATCCGCCGCCTGTGCATCGTCTCCTTCCCCATGTTGGGCCGTTGATATAATTGCAAAGCTGTTTCCGCTCCGGGTCAAACGCACTCGAATCTTGACATTGTTTAACAAATAACGGTCTTCTTGAAACAAGTCACAATGTAATCTCCCCATCATATTAATCGATCGACTTCCAGCAGCAAAGGCGCTCCTTCTGTGAAATCCATGGTTTTGATTAGTTTTAGTCTCCATTTGTCCGGGAGTATCCTAAAACCATCCACTCCCTTTCAACCAAGTTTCTTTAGCTTCCTGCCCATAGCTAAGTAAGGTTTCTGTGTACGACCGGTAAGAGTACATATTCGTTGACGGCGTGATCAATTTATCATTGATAGCGACGTCTACTTGGTACGGAGAATGTAGCAACAGATTAACAGGTGCCACGGCAGCGCCCCTCGGCAAATCATCCCCATTACCTTTCACTCCTTTGGCTCTCACATACATATACGAGTTAGCCAAGTCCAAGTAAGTGTCCTGATCCCCGTTGCTAATAAAACATTCTACAGGCCGACCGTCCATAATGCTGGCAATATGGTTGTAGGTATCCTATCGTCCTTCCTGTACACTTCATTGAGTCGGGGGTAAAGTCCACAAATCAAATTCACTGTTCATTGATGGTAAGGAATTTGGGTGCTGTAAAGCCATGGTAGAACGAATATAGGTGTTATGCAAAAATATTTCTGGGGCGTTTGGCTGATCTCTGGCGGACCGTGCGTGTTCCAGAACGTCTCCTACGCTGACTGATCAGGCGACGTGCAGCAGGGCGTTTTATAGGCCCCCCCGGTGAGCCGGTTTACCTGGTGGGCGTCGCCCTGCCCCAGGTGTAGATAGGAACTTCCCTCGCCAGCGCACGTTTAGGAGTCCCTATCAGCGCTTTACCAGCGTCCTTACTACATTGTGTCAGGGCTTTTCCCGGTGACTTGCGGCGAAACAGGTATCAGCAACAGTCCCCAGGGCCGTCCGTAGCACTGCTTTTCCCACGGTTTTGGCAATTGGTATCAGAGGCCCCTTGAAAAAAGCACCTAGAACATTCCCTAATCAATGACCTCGTTGTATTGGAGCACCATGAAAGACAGGAAAATTACCTCACCCAGCTTGGTTGCAATAGTACGTGATGTAAGGTTGATGTGTATCTGACATCCTATATGAGTGAGTGGAAGATTACCATCTTTGTGCGGTCATCGTCCAATTTTTGGTATTTTTTGGCCACGTGTTAAACAAGGGTAAACTCCGCCGCTCTGGAAAATGAAATGTTACCAACGCTTTCAAATGGAACAGGTTCACGTGTGTCGTCCCTAATATCTATTTCAATGGTTGAAAAATTCTCCTTCAGTACAGGAACGTACTTTATATGTGAAAAGGATTTGCTAACGTGATCTCCAGACGCTCCGCGAACAGCTACCGCACGAAGTAGTGGAGGTAATACACTACACGAGGTTCGAGCACATCCGAATATATGTAAAGGGTGGGCATCATTCGTGTCGGACGTGTTGAACCAAAGTGCATCTTTTCCGATTCTGCTGATATCAGCGACTTCCCAGGAATGAATCCGAAAATTTCATCTAAGCGCGGACTAAATCCCACAGTTTGGCGTGATTTAAATTCCAGTGTATATCTTTCAGAATGTTTTTGATACCCAAACACAATATAATAGCGTTTGGGTAATACAACTCGTTCGTAATGAGAGAGACCGTCCTTGTGCCAGATCTCACTGGCTGCGACATTAGGCCATAATAGTGGGTACTGTATTCCCACCAAACCGCATTCCCAATCACCTGAGAGATGAATCGGTCTAGGCAGTTTGGTCGTGTAATTAGCTGACGTATTATTTGGGAAATAGTCCATCGAGCTGTTGCTCGGTAACGTCATATAAAACATGCTGTTTATTTCGCGTCTCAGAGTCCAACTAACTCTGTAGCACGAGAAACCGCGTTTTTAATAAGGGGACCACCGCAGAGGTTTGGTAGTTTTACGTTTGACCTTTAAATTACCGCGAGATGTAGTCTTGTTTGAGGTGGGACTATATCCTAGCTCCTGCTGTAGTCGTTCCCATTCAGCTCTTGACTTAGGCTTTGATTTACGCTTCTTATACTGGAAAATTGGAGATGACCCCTTTGGTTTATGAGGTGTTAACATGCCTTTCGGCTGATGTCATAAGTCTGCTTCTTTCTTCACCTTTTCTTCTACGGGCCAAGGTGCTTTAGGGGGCGCCGATGTAGCAGATGAAGGAGCAGGTAGGGCTGTAGCCGGCTTGAGACTTTGCTGGTGCTGGTTTTGAAATGATAAGTAGCGTTGAAGGGCTTGCTGGTTCCGGTAAATTTTATCCTCATTTGACAATGTTCCATTTTTTAAAATTCTTTCCATATCCCCATCTAATGTGTTGAGGAGTTTGACGGTAGGCGGCACTGGGTAAGGTGAAGTGGGCCGAACCAATCCTTCCAACAAACGAGGTTCAACTGTGGCCATTGTTTTCATATGAGACATTTTTTCTTAACTTCTACCCTTAAGCAATCACCCTATAAGGGAGGCATTAGCCGGAATGGCCATAAAATGAGAGGTAAGACTTCTCAAAGGTTCTCTTGACTTTACTAATGCGAACCAGATGTCCTATTTTATACCGATAAATTCGCCGACTGCACCCGGACTTCATAGAGCTATATAATATAGCCCGAACTTCATGTTGATTGTCAGCTGTAACGGTAATCGGTGCACGCCGGATGCTGCGATGATACGCCCGATTGTAACCCAGTGTTAAGGCAGGTAAAACATCCAGGCAACGTCGAGTGTTATTAACAGTGAAATATTTATACATGCGGTCCTTAAAGGTGCAATTAAACTGCTCAACTACGGAGGTTTTCGTTTCACTAAATGTGTGACAATAAAAAATCCCATGCTCCATTAAAAATGCCTGAAATGCCTTGTTGAGAAACTCCGTCTCTTCATTAGTTGGTAAAAATAAAGGCTTTCGTCCGGACTTGAAAATCCTTTTAAACGCCTCAATAAGATTAGCACCTGTCTTGGTATGCACGGGGACTACCCAAGCATATTTAGAAAGAATATCGATGCATATGAGCAGGTAACGGTTGGACGAATTATACCTGGCTAGTATACTCATGTCAACCAAATCAGCTTGCCACTGACTGTCTACTCCGCCCACAATAACTCTATTACGAGCGTAGTGTCGCTGAGTTGGGCGGTGAAGTGTATACGCCTCCTGTTCGGCTGACCAAGTCTTTACACCATCACGTGACACAGGTAAATCATGCTGACGTGCTGCCCGTAACAAAGCGCCTACTCCGCTATAAGCAGCTGGACTTTGGGGGTCATAATATAAATGTTATAAGACTTTAGCGACGGTATCCTGAGATTTTGTTTTGCTCGCTATTTTTTTTTCTTTCGCTTCGTATGGAATCGAACTCTCTTCCTTTCCCGGCGGTTATTGATAATGGGCAGGTACGTTTTATTTTGTACCCATTTCACTAAACACCAACAAGTAGCGACGCAAGTGATACAGACAGCTAGAGATAGGTAAAGCATTCAGGGCGTGAGAGATATTGATTCGGGTTTTATATGGGTTGTAGCAGCCGCCTTGCGCTGTAAGTTCATGAGTTTCGGTATAACTTCCTGGTGATAGTATTTACGAATCGGATTAGAATTCTCTATCCGGCCACAAACGTCTTTGGTGAATAGTCGGAGAACAGTACATCGGCCTTCGTTCACAAACTGATCTTCAAACATAGATCGCACTACGCCCTTATAGGCTTGGAGGTCGGTTACTGAATCAACAAGTTTTTTCCACCCTAAAACCCTCGATTTCATCTTAGGGGTCTTATCCCCTCTGTAGCCAGTGAAATAATAATGAAATGTTGTAGAGTACCATACGTCTTATACTACCCTCGACCTACGTATTCAGGTCTTCAATATTTAGCGGCATTCATGCGTACATGTACAACCGCGAGAGTGAGGTTTGGCATGAGTTATCACCCACTGACCGTCACTCAGAGATCTTTCTGTTTCAAGAGGGAAATACTCTTCGCACCATAATTACTTCGCAAGCCTGAGGGTCGTAGCTTATATTTATTTATTTATTTATTTGATTGATGTTTTACGCCGTACTCAAGAATATTTCCTTATACCACGGCGACCAGCATTATGGTGGGAGAAAACCTTACAGAGCCCGGGGAAAACCCACGACCATCCGCAGGTTGCTGGCAGACCTTCCCACGTACGGCCGGAGAAGCCAGCATGAGCTGGACTCCAACTCACAGCGACCGCATTGGTGGGAGGCTTCGGGTCATTACGCTGCTCTAGTGCGCTAACCAAGTCATGCTAATTCAAAATCAAAAACTCAAAATTCAAATCGTGGGATATGTACAGAAAAATAAATCGAGAACTTGCGAAAACTGGGACGATTAATTAACAACAACAACATTTTGTGACTAAATCTCAAAATTCAATAAGTCGTCCATGTAATGGCTTAGTTTTGTTGTACTCTTTGTGCCCACACGACCATTCCCCTGATACATATTCACTGTTGATACCGATTTATTCCCCAAATGAAAACCCGTACAATTGTCGAAATTGAGTACTCTTATATTCCCTCCGTGATCTGAGCTGAATTGAAATCAATTGAGAGGAGAAGTAGGTGGTCTGAAAATAAATAAATAAATAAATAAAATAACTACACGTCCATAATTCAGTATAAGGTCACATGACTTCCCACGACAGTACACATAGTATACTCGGAAACACTAGTCTATAAATTAATAAACATATATATATATAGCTCAGTGTAAAAAAATTACCTTCAATTTTTATTTAAAAAATACTTACTTACACCTCTTCTTCACCTTCACACCTTCGCCCTCTCAAACGCCGCATGAACATTTTGGCGAAATCGGGATTACGCTTCTGTACATCACACCTGTCCATATACCGGCGGACTTTACCATCGCACCATTCATCCTCTTTAGCTGCATCTCGAAAATCGATGATCACCTTAGATTCATCCAAACGTAATGCTGCTTGGTCAACTATAATTTCACTTTCCACATCCATACAATGTAAAGGCTCGATACAGTGATGGCGATGCTGCACGCGACAGCCTTCACATTGTTCCTCTTTTACTTGATTGGCAAGAGGGATCACAGGCGGCATCATTACACTCCACATCAAATTATTAAGAATGGTGATCTCCGCATCAGTGAGAGGAATCGGGGGCTGTGGGGAGATAGCTGGTGCACTGGCTGTATGGGACACTGCTTCATCTGTTTTTCCAAGTATCCCTCGTGTACGCTGGCAGGTGTCGGTCAGGTGTTTCCACATATCAGCTCGAAAAGTGATACCACCTTTCTTAAGATAATATTTTCCCTGCTTGCTGTATTGCATCCATTCTTTAATATTCGAAAACCACCAGCGCTCCCCAGTTTGCGTATTCTTGTATGTTGACAAACTGAAGAAAACCCCATCACTCTGACGGTATGCTAATCTCACCATCATCTTCTCTAGGCGGTATAGGACCAATTACTCTTCGGCGGGTTTGTGATTGAAAGAGGCTTTCAAACTCGTCTCAGGCATCCACTGGAATGGCTATACTGCGCTCGTAAGATGCGTTGACATGTTGGGCCAAGGTGATTTTATCTTCAGCAACTTGAATAAGATATCCATTGGGAATATCGATATCATGAGTTTTTAGCGAAATCTTCTTCTTCTTTTCCGGCCGAGAGAGTTTAATCTGCTTCTTAGGGGTGGGCTGTGCATCCACTCCCTCTTTGTCGGCTAAAGCAATATTCATCGCCCCAGTTGCTGCTGCTGTTGTTGTTGCTGGCTGCTGCTGTTGACTTCTCGGCATAATGAAAAAAAGAGTGAGTTAGTCAGGCAGTGGTAGCTGACGGTGTGAAGTCCCGAGGTAGACGTCTGGCTGAGGTATGGGGGTAATTAGTTTGTACTGGCGTTTTCCGTCCCCCTGGGACGATGCACGCCAGACAGGGCTTGAGGTTGTCAGCATTCGGTAAGTTATGTTAGTCAGTTACCCCCCCCCCCCCAAAAAAAAAAAAAATGTATGGTTGGGTGTCTAGAATCTAGGACATCGAGTTAGGAAGTTAGCCACAGGCTGGAATGTCTTATTATGTTGTTTCGTAGGGCTCAGTACAGTAACTTCGGTAAAGCGGCGGATGCCGGGGAGGCGTAGTTCTGCGTACATATGCAGAATAACGTATGTCTACGCCATACATATGACGGGGAACGTCCTGTATCATGGAGACCAAATTTGTTCAAGTATAGACTGGTGGGTAGGTGACCAGATAGGAGTCGAAATACTAGTATTTCGTCTTGACGACAACTAAGCGATAGGTCATAGCGTAAGGTAACTAGTGAGTTATGTTCATGGAAAAATCTCCCTTTGTCGGAGTTATTCCATTCGTTCTGCCACATGTCTATGAACTTTTGCTTTACTGAGTTTATTGCTTCTTTTAGTGAAAGAGAAACAGTGAGCGTTATGCCAGGCAACAGAAGAGCTTGTTTAGCCAATTGATCAGCCTGTTCATTACCAGGAATACCGATATGAGCAGCCACCCAATCAAACGATACAGAGACGCCGCGGTAGTCAAGTGTGGTGCATAGGTAGAGTATTTCATGTATGAGTTTAGAGGACTTGTTCCACGCAAAATTTAGCAGAGCCTGTAGAGAACAGAGAGAGGGAGTCAATAAAAATAACAGCCCGTATAGTCCTAAGTTCCATCAGAAACTGGAGGGCACAGATAATTGCAGCGAATTCGGCAGTAAGCACAGCTAGAGAGGCAGACAGCCTAAAGGACTCGGTATATTTAATTTTTGGCACGCAAAATGACGCTCCCACCACATTGGTGTTAGGACACTTAGATGCGTCAGCATAAACTTGCACGTACTCTAATCTGTTAGATTGGATATGGTCCTAAGTCTAAAAGAGAACCACACAGAGGGGCCATTCTTGGCAGAACACCTGCATGGCATTGAGTGCCGTCGTTCGAAGTGCTCCTGTGCAGATTCGCAGCGCCACACACTGAATGACGTCAAGCCTAGACTTAAGACTGACACAGGCCGAGTAGTAGGCCTCACAACAGTAATCTAGCCTCGAACGGGTGAGGGAACCGTACAGAAACAGCAGGCAGTGTCTGCCAGCATCCCATTCTCGCCCAGAGACATACCTCATCAGATTGATGGCCTTCTTGCATTTAGTCAATGTGTAATCAATATGATTAGACCAAGTAAGCCGTGCGTCAAGTACTACCCCGAGATATCTGAAAGAGAAGGAAAGTGTGACTGGGAAATTATTTACGGTAATCTCAACATCCTTTGTGGTCCTCCTGGTAAATATAACTGCTTCTGTTTTTTCAGACGAGAACTTAAACCCCCATTTTAGACTCCACTCGACAATATCATCCAAACCCTGCTGGATATATTTGTTACACAACTTGAGGTTTCTCGAAATACACCACATGGCTTTGTCATCTGCAAACAGAGTACATTTAAGGTTAGATTAGAGGACACTGGGTAAGTCATTGATAGCAATGTTAAATACAGTTGGGGACAAGACACTGCCCTGGGTCACTCCATCATTTTGCACAGAGTAGTAGTGAGGGCAATAGGTCTATATGACGAGGGAACAGCGGGGTTTTTACCAGGCTTGGACACAGGAACTACAATAGCCTGTTTCCACTGAAAAGGAAGGTTCATATTAGCCCATATGGTATTGTATAAGAGAAGCAGAGGTAAGATACATTGCTGCGGTAGATTACGTAACATTGAACTCGTAATGACATCCTCTCCTGAGGAAGATTCCGAAGATGTTGAGATGGCCTGCTTTAATTCTAGGAGAGAGAAATCATCTTTAATTGGCGTATCCTCGGGCATAATATTAGTAAAGGGATGCAATTCTTCAGTGTCTTCTTTGTGCTGAATGAAGTCTGGTGGGTAGTTGCAGGAGCTAGAGACAAATGAAAAACTATCAGCTAATACATTGCTTTTATCAGCATTAGTGAAATAACTAACATCATTCTGAACGATAGTTGGAGTAGAGACCAATCTACTTTTCCCAGTTATGGATTTAATCTGGGCCCATACTGATTTCAGAGGCGTGTGCTCTTCCAAATTAGAACAAAACTGACGCCAGTGTTCTTTTTGACTGTGCATGATTGTACACTGCGCTTCGGCCTTTGCACGCTCGTACAGGATGATGTCTTCGTAAAACCTTGTTCTACGCGCACGGTTTTCAAGACGCTTTCGTTCCTTGATTGCTCTAGAGCAATCCTGGTTCCACCAAGGGACGGGCATTTTTGAGAAAGTTGCTCTTACTGTCTTGGGGATAGCCTTAGCGGCTGCTGTATTAATTGCACTGGCAATATTGTCAAAAAATATATTTACAACTTTATGAATGGATACGTCGGAAAAGGGTTTTATACATTCTTTCTGGTAAACAGACCAGTTTGCACGTTTGAAGGTTGACCAACTTCATTAACGTGGGGAGTAAACTGACATGAGACTGAAATAGGGAGGTGGTCGCTGCCACAGGGAGAAGTCACATCGACTGACCAGTCGAACAATAAGCTTATGGCTGATGAGCTCAGTGTAAGATCAAAGTGGGATACAATGCCTGAGTGGTTGTCTATCCGAGTGCCCGTCCCGTCGTTAAGTACACAAATGTTGTAGTCGTCCATAAAATCGGCGATGATTTTCCCATTACAGTTAGTGGTAGAAGATCCCCAAATCGGACTGTGGGCATTAAAATCACCGCATAGAATAAACGATGGGCTAACTACAGACATAATTATGTTAAGATCGTCCCGTTCGACATGTTTGGAAGGGTTGTAGATGTTTACGATACTGACAGCACGGCCAGAAGATCTAGATATATTAAAACACTGGGCCTCGATACTCTTAAGTTGAGGAATTGTGATCTCAGAGGATGAGAGTCCATGTTTAAGTAATATGGCAACGCCTCCCTTTTATCTTATATGATTGTCGATTCTGCTAATAGAGTAACCGAGATAGGTAAAACTGAGGTGTGGTTTTAAGAATGTTTCTTGTAAACACAAGACATGTGGTGCAGAATTTATGTCAGAAATGTAGAATTTAAGTTCTTGCCCGTGTGTACCAATGCCTCGTACGTTATAGTGAAGTAGGTGAAAAGCCATTCTTAAGAAAAAAAGCAAGACATAAACTAGATTCATTTTGGTGAAAATATACATTATGTACGGATACTTTCCGCTAAACTGTTCAACATAGGGGCTAGACGGGGAAAGTTGACTAGTTCAAGCCCCAAGCGTGCCTGGGTGATGCAGAGTATTTCTGAAACGAAGGTCTTGTTGTCCCTCAGGTCAAAGACTTTTAACATAATTTCAGCAAATAAGGCAATGATACGAGTGGCCATATTAACAGACAGATCTTCTGTCTGTGTGGAGGACGTGAATACAGTCTGGGTTGAAGTAGACTTCATAACGGGTTTGACACGTTCAAACTCATTTATGGGCAGTTTGTTGTGCTGGAGGTGGAGCTGTGGTGTCCTCGCCTTCTAACAGTGTTCTTCCTGCGGGACTCTCGGGGTACGACTGACTGTCTTCAAACTGCACATTTTTTAGGGCTTCAGAGAACGAGATCTTTTGAGTCAACCGGATGTATTGCGCTCTGCTTGTTTGTTTCCTGTATGGACACCGGACGTATGCTGACGAGTGACCAGGAGAGTCGCAGTTGACACATAATGGCCTATTTAAATTGTCACAGTGCTCAAAGTCATGGTCGCCTGAACACCTCGGGCATCTTCGCTTTTCCCTACAAGAAGTAGAGATATGTCCGAAGGCCTGGCACTTAAAACAACGAAGGACAGGGGGGATGTATGGTTTGACTGGGAAAATTTCATAACCCAACGTAACTTCCGTGGGCAGTTCCTCTAGGTAGAAGGCTAAACATGCACGATGTTTTAATTTTTTACTTTCCTTTATACATTCTTTCAACTTTTACGCACCTACTCTTTCTTTAGGGCACCTAGAACGTCAACTCTTCACCCACTCTGTATATAACTCCCCGAAGAGACATATGTTCACACATATGTCCCATAGTTATTTACAGGACATAGGATCTGAGGGGATCCTCTAATGTCATATAGAACTCCCAATGGGTTGAGCGATGTTTTGACTAGCGCAGACGACACCTAGCAATGACGACAAGATTGCTGGCGAAATATCTGCATTGGTAGACGTGGAAAAAAGGCGCTTCGGTGATGTTGACAGTTACGCGAGAGTATAATAAAATAATTACTGTGTCAGTCACGTCAGCAGTCAGTAATTGTGTATTGTCAAATGTTCGTCTTGGACGAATGAAAAATGATGGCTTATCGCCACTTGGGCAGTATATCATCCATATCGTGTCGAGAACATGTTTAAACAAGGCGGCCGTGAAGGGTTCCCGACGTGATGTTGTGCCGTATTGAGCATTCTATTTAACACACAATTTTATCCCAGATGGAAGCAGCTCACTAGAGCGTGTTGGGTGTAATTTCCAACACGGCATGAAACATATCCTGGTTGACTGTACAGACTTCGCTCATAAGATTCTACACAGTCAACTCTATATTCGATTTGTTTGACACCGTCGATCGCTGGCGATTGTGTCATTCATTGTTTGGAGGTCGTTGGGCTTTATCACAGCCGTACGTTTTATAGATGATATGAAACATATTCTCAATTTTCCAGATCATATAATATATAAATATAACGGTTTTCAATTTTTAAAGCATGCTTGGTTTTTAAAAATGTTCGTCGATTTTGTTTGATTTTGAATGTTATCGTTAAGTTGAAAACCATTGATTGCTTCCTGGTTTAAACATGTTCTCGCCACGATATGACTGAAACATTGCCGATATAGCCTTAAGCCATTATAGCATTTATTCATTCAGTTGGACAATGTGATCTAAAGTAGATCGACCCTGACAAAATCCACACTGTATATTGGACAATAGGTTGCAGGTTTCTAGGAACCAAAGAAGCCTATCGTTCATCGCCCTTTTCATAGTTTCACAGACACAGCTTGTAAGAGCTATGGAATAGTAATCGTTTGAATCAGTATGTGCTTTGTCCGGTTTGGGATAATACACAACTCCCTCCATGGCGGAGGGAAATTACCAGTTATCCAGATGTTATCAAGAAAGTACAAAAAGGGCAATTATTCTGTTATTGATTCTTAGAAAAGGGGGCAATTTTTGATATGATGAAATTCAGGAGAATAATTTTCGTCAGAAGATTGATGAGATATCGCATCTGCCAGGTATTTGCTATATCAGACGGAGAAGGTAATAAAGTATCACCATGCTTTGAATATTGCACTCCTGCTTTATTGTGTTCGAACTTAAAGTTTTTGAACCATGTCCCTGACCTTACGGATTAGTGTTTTTCAAGTAATGTCTGAAAGAAAGTTCCGCCAACAGGATCGTCTCTTCGACTTAAGTGATTTACGGGCCTTAGCTCTAAAAATACAAGCCTGGCTTAAATTATTATTTTTAGAGCAATGATTAAATCTGCTCTCGGCCTCTTTACTATCGTTAATGGCTTTCCAATAGTGCCCGTCGCACTTGGTCCCACCTTCGGACTGTGGGGCCTGTGGAGGTCTCAGAGATGACTACATAAGTCGCCGTCATTACAGGCCCAGCAAACTTCAGGAAAGGATCATTTGCAATATTGAGGTTCTCCGGAGTGATGCCAGCCTCACAGAACATCTCAAATACGATCCAGTGTATATTAGCCATCCTCCTTCATCAAAAGGGTTTCACTTTGAGATGTGGAATTGAGAGATGCTGGCTAATTGTGAGCCGACCTAGAGTGGATTATCTCCCTTTGGTCAGACAAGTACGATTGTACAGTTTAATGTCAGTTAATTCCCTATGATTGTTCTCGTATGGTTAGGGGTAAAGAGAACGTGAGATCGTTCTATATCCGGGACCACATTGCCAGTGTGTTCCACTGTAGGTATAAAAACACTAAAAAAGAGCCTTACTATTTATGCAGTTATTTCACAAAGAACACCCTCCTAAAACTGTATTCCCTAATTTTCGTTGGCCCAAATGACACTGTCAAATAACTAGATGCCTGGCCTACAACATATCCAAATATCATCAGGGGTTGAGCACCATTTTCTCAAAATAAATCAGCTGGAATGCAGGCACGAGCGTCCCATCGCCATAGAAACAGGGTGTGGGGGCACTTGCTCATTGGATGATATTTTTCTCTGTTTAATGGTAGCGACAACCATTATTTGTCATAGTTTATACCAGTAAACACGTCTGGCAGAACTTCAACACACTTCAGAGATACAGCCCGTCCCCACTGTCGAATAAAATGGATTTAACATTAACCAAACGTGGCATAGACGGTCTTATGGCGATACTAAATACCTATATGCACGAAGCAGTGAAGGAAATATATCCCAGTCCGCAGGAGTCACAGGAGATTACTGATTGCCCAGATGGCACATCTTATCTGGATTTGCATGTTTACAAAGATGACCAGGCTTCCTCTCGCGTCGATTGTATGACAAAAGAGATGGCTTTAATTTAAATATTGTTTGACTACCCATTTACGGATGGCAGAGACGGCGGTTGGTCAGCAAGCGGGACGGACGTGTTTTTCCACTTGTAAGTTGAACTTATGTTGTTGTTGCACTCCAGTTGCTTGTGTCTGACTAAATCTGTGTAATTTTCAAAGTAAATGTATATAGTTAAGTATTTTAGCGTGATTGTATATAGTCTATCGTGATTTTGTTCTGTGTGGTTAGCTGATTCTTGTACATTGCACTGTCACTTGAACTAACAAGGGCTCCTTTCGTCTTTCACCTTGATCTCTGAGTCGCCCCAGACGCACCCCTCCTCTCTCCTGTCTTGTAAATAATCTCACTGTGCTTGCACCTAGTTTATTTAGGCTACTGTTAGTCATTTGAGCTACAATGAAGGACGACAATATAGACTTCACTGAGATGCGACCTTCAGGGCGGGACAAGCGGGAGCGAAATAGAAATGATAGTGAGGTATGCGAGGGCGGAAAGAAAGCACGAGAAGCTGAAATAAACTGTAGTTTAGATGTTGTCATGTCTGGTGTACGTGGATTCCTCGTGTGCTCGTTGAATCCTGTAAAATTTCGTGAAGCCTTACATAAAGTTGTTGGGAGGATGAAAAGACTGCCATCACGTGACTTGCAGGTAACGTGCTCGGACAGGGGCCAGGTCAAGCGTTTGCTTAGGTTGACTTCAATAATGGGCAAAGACATACAATGCTGCCAGCCATCCATGTCGTTATGTTAAGGTGTCATATATGGTGTTGGAGAAAGTGTAACAGCTTTGGAAATCCAGGTGGCTTTACGTAAAGAAAAATGCATTAAAGCTGAACGGATGAAAAAGGGTAAAGATCGTCAGGTATCATCTTGCATTTTGCTTTATTTTGAAGCGTGATATCCCCGCTGTGTTGAGATGTTTCTGTTGCCAGCGCCTAAATCATACGTCGAAATCTTATCGAGGTTCCTCTCGCTGCTCTCGCTGTGGTGGCTCTCATGACTATGAGCAATGTCCAAACATAGCCTCTCCCAATTGTGTCAACTGTGGAGGTAGCCATAGTGCTGCTTATGGCGGCTGTCCTGCCAGAAAGGAGGCAAGTAAGGCTCAGTATATCAGAATTACCGAGAATGTCTCATATTCCGCAGCTTTAAAATCTGTCCGCAACGCTCGTCCCGAACACATTTGTCCCAACCATGCACAGTCCGATCAAAACAACGGAAAGTGTTCCCAGGTACCCAGAGGCCTTGAGCATGTCACACCCAATATGCTGGGGTCAATATCGGATGTTTGCAGAAGGAATGTGTCCCACCATCTCCCCCCTGGAAGGACCAACCACTATCTGTATACATGGACCTGCACTCTCAGGTCAAGAAATCAGACAGTCCTCACCATATTTCTGTGATTTCTTACGAATACGTAAGCAACAATTGGTCTGCATACATGCAAATTTATACCGGTGCCTCTAAGTGCCCAGCTACTTGTAAGGTTGGGGCTTCGGTTTGCGCACCAAAATTGCGATATGAAAAAGCTCTTAGATTGTCGAAGAACCTGTCTGTATATTCATCAGCACTCTATGCAATTCTGAATGCTCTACTCTTTGTTTTGGATGTAAGACCATTGAGATCTGTTATATTCACACATTCTCTTAGTACTTTACAGTCAATGACGTCATTTAAGTGGGCAAAATGCTACCCTGTCCTGTGCGAAGTAGTTTTTCTGTCGTGTTCTGTATTCTGCTGATCTTGACATTTGCTTCGCTTGGGTTCCTGGGCATTCTGGGATGCCTGGTAATGAACGAGCAGATAGACTAGCCAAACAAGCGGTAAGGCTGCGTGATGTCACCTCTAATATCAAACTGACCATATCCGAGGCCATAAATGAAGTAAAGTCATTGTCATTTAAACTATGGCAAACTGAGTGGGACGCCTCAGAAAAGGGCCGTTTTTATCACTCATTTAACCCTGCTGTCAAATTTCACAATAGCCTCCCTATTTCCTTTTCTAGCAGAAAAGCAGAAACCCTGTGCTTCTGACTTCGGTCAGGACACCTCCCAGTTAGTAGCTACTTAAAAAGATTCAAGGCAAGAGATTCAGGTTTGGTTTTCAAAGCCGTGGGGAATTATTTATGTAGGATCCACAGATTGTAGGCTACACCATTGTGGCAGTAGCTCTCTGTGAATTGACTATGGTTGATCAGAGCAGCCTAAATCCCATGCAAATCATTCCATGGAATGGGGTCGCCAATATATGTATGTACGTATTTACGGATGGCAATATCCCAGAAAGCCCTTCGTATTGTGTACATATATCTTATCTTGGTGCACATGCTAGAGGGCGTACAAACATCGTCGATTTCAATCTACGTCAAAAAACATTATAACTGAAACGGATAAGTCAAAGCTTCATAATCAAAGGCCGCCATTCAAAGTTCCTTAAATTTTGTCATACTTAACCACCGCTTGATACCAAGGTACAATATTAGCTGGAAAGATCTATGACGTTTTTATTCGATATAAGTTGCTCTTTCGCTTGGAGCAGAAAACATTACAATAGATTCATGTAAAAAGGAAAAGCAGAAACGTGCATGCATTGCCATTGCTGAATTGGTATATAACCTTCCAGTCATATAGAAGCAGTCTTTCCGTTCAAAGGCTAGTAATTCAACTAGCCTACGGAATATTCGTTAAAACAAACATCTTTTTTGCCAATAGGATCGTGCGCATATCTGTAGCTCATAATTGTGAAAATTTCAGTGAAAATTTCTCGAGAATGGAGTTAAATAACAATCAACTAGATACCTAGTAAATTTTCAGTCATATATCGTGAATCCATTTACCTGTGTGTTTGATTGCGTTTTGTCAGTCTGCCATATAAGAGCGTTTCTTTTTATATATTAATGTATTAAGGTGATGCATACTGAAAATTAGTTCTGTTGACTAGGGCTTCCTGTGAACGGAAGTGTTACCTTGTAGTTTAGTTCCACCAATACAAAAGGAGTACACCATGGAAAGTGAAAGGACAGGAGCCGCCACAGTGTGACATTTTATGGCAGATGGTCACGCCTAAAGGGGGAGACACCGACTATGGTGGATTTATCTCACTGCGTATTTACTATAACTGTTCATGTAAATAATTTAATAAAAATAACTTATATACCCTCTATAGCTTAAACAGAATTGTGTTAAGAACTGTGGTGATATCACTGAATTTCCTTGAATATGAAAGACTATAAAACAGAGGGTAAAACCTGAGCACCGACGACAGTGTGATAGTTGCAAACGGTCACACAATAGCGGTGAAACCCCGCCTCCTGCAAATTCTTGTCAGTTTACACCCAGTGACCCAGATTCCCATGGCCCGTCCTGTTCACTCGACGCACAGCTCAGTGGTTTATATAGATCGCTCCGAATACCTCACTGAGTCCTGAGAGGCCTGCTTAATGATTAGTTTGCTGGGGTAAGTGAATTAATTCACGGACTAACGTTTCTTTGTCAGCATACTGGTTCAGTTATACCTGGCAATACGTATGTTAGAGCGAACTAACACTACTAGGGCTAACCTTAACTGGCTGGCATTCTCGTGATATCGCATCTGAATATTTATTTTATGGATTGGTTCTGTCTTGTTGGGTTTATTTTTAGCGTCACTGTTTGTCTGATGAAGGCGAGCTCACATCTGTATGAATGGCGTAACAGAGCTTACTTCGTGTACTGGTCATGAAATACATGCATCCACATATTATTTCTCCAGGTGAACAAGTTGATTGCAAGGCTGTAAAAAAGCCAATATCAAAGCTTCTCTTCAGTATCAGACGTAGCATTTAGCGGAATTGCAAGGCTAAATATTACGTCTCTGGTACAGTGCTTAGTTAACTGTAATGAATCTGTGAAGCTTCAAGAGGCCCACGGCTATAGTCAGTGTTGCGTCTTGGGGTCAAAGTTCGCTGCAGAGAACCGGATTCCCCGCCTAGTCTTATACCAGGCCTTTCAGCTAGATGCTGTGCATGCCTAGAATATCGATATTCTTCTCTGCATCACTACAAAATTGCTAACTGTTTCTCTCTTACAGATTAACAGCCTTATTTACTGTTTACGTACGATGGTATGTCAGGAATTGTCAGCCGGACACAAGTGCTTTCAGGGAGTGAGGAAGGGCATCGATTGAACGTCACTTAATTGCCTTGAGCTGACAATTGCTGATGTCCCTTCCCATGGCGTACACTATACGTTGGATCTATGAAGAGTTACAGCGAGAGCACAACTGAAATACATATTTTGGTTGCCTTTGAAGTAACATAACACACGATTTGGATAATGATTTAATTCATCCGCCTGCATGGAACATTCCTTGCGTCTGTCTGTCGGTCATTGAAGACTCTTCACTGCTTCTCTTCACGTGAATCCATCCTATTTTTTTTTTTTCACTTTTTCACTACATTGTCGTAGCCCGTTCCTCCGTACATCTGTCCATCCGTCCATCCATCTCTCCATATCCTTGTAAACACCCTATCTGTAGGACGGTTAAGCACAAACTTACACCACACTTATACATGAGGAAGAACGCTGTTGATTTTCAGCGACCATGGCCTTTTTCTTTAAGGACACTGGGACCATTTAACTTAAATTCTTGTAAAGGCCTTATGTCTAGAACGGTTTAGCCCAATTTACCAAACTTACACCACATTTACATATTGACATGAGAAAGAACCTTATTGATTTTCAGCGACCTTGACCTCTGTCTTCAATGTCACTGAGGTCATTTAAGTTACATTCTTGTAAACGCTCTAATTCTAGAATGATTTAGCCCAAGTTCACCAAACCTACACCTCGGGTACACTTTTCAGCTACCTTGACCTTTATTAAAGGTCAATGGGACCTTTAAGTTAAATTTTATAAAAGGTTTGTAAACATTCTTTTGAACAGGTTTTCCGAAGTTCGCTAAACTTATACCACATCTACACAATTTTATGTATGACTGGTATTATTCATAATATCTCACTTGGATTCTTGTCTTCGAACAAAGACCAGTCACATAAATAGGGGGTTTCTGTGAGGTTTGTCCACAATGACACAGGCTGTAAGGGTTCGCTGAAATCGGCGTTCACCGTTGTTCGGTGCGTCGTGCGATGAACGATGTCCGGTGCCCGTAGCTATTCCTGTATAGGCTGGCCGTGTAGCGGTCTCTCCTGTGTCCGTGGTAACGTGGAAACAACCAGTCGGTCAGAGTATATTTACTGTGCTGCCTCACCCCGGAGGGCTTTAACAGATTAGATAACCACGCAAAGTTCTGCAGCAAGTCGCCTTTATTGCCGAACCATGCTGAGGTAAATAACTGAAACACAATAAAACAGTGTCGGTAGAAACAATTAACAACTGAATTTAACATACACAATCTAGGTTGAGAAAGTTCAGCCATAACGATAATGTAATGGTACAAATACATAACGTTATGTAATGTGTATTTACTACGTTTCATTGAGTGTCAATAAGCCCCGCGGAGTTCGCATGGAAATGTACACAATTCAACACAAGTGTTGTTGTTGTCTCTTGAACTGTCACCCTGCTCTTTAAATCCCTTATTTGCAAAACAAATTTAACACCGTATATGATTCCGTTTATATGTACATGCATACCTAAGTGTAAATGTTATACTTACACTGTGGTTGTTTGGTTGTTGTCAACTTTGAGCGCCATTTAGATAACAGGAACGAGAAATACGCCTCGACGATTTTCTGATATGTAATGTCACCAAAAACTAACTCTAGCACAGGAGAGTTCTACATGTGCACAGTACAAGATAGGCGTGACACCCACTGCACGAATGAATGAATGCTTATTGTTTAACGCCCTACTCAAGAATATTTCACTTGTACGAAGGCGGTGTCTCCTTGGTGCAGGACGGATTTCCACCGTATCTTTTATCTGGTGCGGCCTCACCGAGACGACTTGCCGAAGACACCCAACAAGCCCCCTCACCCAGTCACATTGTACTGACACCGGGCCGACCAGTCCACCCTCTATCCTCTTATTGCTGAGCGCCTTGCGAGGAAGCAGGATGTACCATTTTTGATATGACTTTGATATGACCCGCGTTGAACCCAGATCTCCCCGTCCGAAAGCGGACGCTCTACAAACTGCGCTATCCGGGCGGGTCACTGCACGACGACGCGAAATCATTTACTGGACACTGACTACAGCGGGCGTATTTAAGTTTATATTCTCGTTTTGACCCCACATTAAAACCACTACTTAACACAAGATTGCTGTTTCCGAACTGGATATTCTCTCCCCAGTCTCCGAATGCCGTGCAGCAAAAACGATGTAGTGCTCGTTTGCACTGTATTCGTATCAGCTAACACGAGAAAATTGCACTCCAGTTTTACACTGCAGAGGATTTCAATATAGCTAGAATGTCGTACTCATTGCTAATTGCCGCTTGTTTCTACTTAAATTATCCAGAACTGTTGTGGTAAACCAGGCCCTTCGCAACAAGATAATCCACAGAACTCTTCATTTCCTGGGAGAAAGTTAAAAACAATCATGTAGCATCAGAATATTTCACCAAGGTAGACAATGAAATATACTTTTGTTGTTGCAGGTGACGGAGGGATTTCCCTAGGCAGGTTACCAACGGGATCAAACACAGAAACATGGCCGGAAAGAAATATGCGCCACATCCACGGGATAGAAATATCCCACGTGACAGCTCTATGCCAGTAGGCCGGAAGCGCACATGGTTCACCGTTGAAATGAGGACAATTGCCATTTTTACATTTGCAAATTTTTTGGAGCTGTCCGCCTTCTCTCCGATAGAGAGCTTACAAAGCAGCCTAAACAGTGAGTCCGGACTCGGGCCATTATCTTTGGCTTGTCTTTACGGTCCTTATTTTGTCTTCGCCATGCCTGCGCCAGCAGTAGTGCGACTCCTCACGCCGAAATGGACTGTTTTTTCTTCCTGGATGTGCGATTGCCTCTACGTCGCCGCCAACTTTTATCCGACGTGGCTGACGTTGATTCCAGCGTCAGCGCTAACAGGTGCCATGACAGGTCCTTTGTGGATAGCCAAAGACCTGTACATTTCACAAATGGCGCGCGAGTCCGTTGTCTCCAAAAATACTGGATCCGATGGAAAGTACCAAGATGCTCTCAGTTTTTATAACGGCATTTTTTTCGCGGGATTCTCTTTGGCGGATATTGTTGGACACCTGATTTCGTCTGCTGTTCTCGGACAAAGTCCGTTCATTACTTCAGCATCTCAATGCGGGGCCTTCAATTGTCATGACGAGTTCTTCATGGAAACTAATATGACAAATACAACGATTTCTGTGAGACCAGAAACGTCTCTAATTTACATCCTGTTAGGAGTGTTGCTCTCCTCTGTAGTTCTTGCTATTATTTTGGTTGTTGCCTTTCTACAACAGATTCCCTCTCAAAACCAAAATGTGTCCGTCAAATCTACGATGACGTCGTGTGCACGTCGCGTCACAGATACCTCAATGTTGTTGATGATTCCACAGATTGTGTTCTTTGCGTTTTACCATGGTATCATCCAGGCTGACTACACCAAGTCTTACATAACGTGCGGCGCTGGCGTAGGCATGGTTGGTTACGTCATGATGTGTAGTGGCATCGCAGCGACGTTAGCGTCAGTTGTTTGTGGGCGCCTCGTCAAATTTACGGGACGTCCTCTACAAGTGAGCGGGGCTCTGTTGGGGTACATTGGTATTACTGCAATGTTATGGCTATGGAATCCATCTCAGGATAATTTAGGGATTTTTTTCATAGCTCCAATTGTGTTCGGAGTAAGCGACGTAGTATTCCACACGCATATGTGCACCATCCTGGCAATAATGTTTAAAGACGACAGTCCGGCCGCTTTTGCCAACTTCTACACTTTCAGAGCTTTGAGTAAAGCTCTATCTTTCGGTCTCAGCGGCTTCGTATGTGTCTGGGTTAAGCTAGTCGCTGTATCGTCCATGTTGTTATTAGCTTGTGGGTCATTTGTTGTTTTGGAATGTCGAGTAAAATCCATGACCCAACCATTCAAAGATGACACAGCCTTAGAAGTAGTGTTGGAACGACCAGAAGAAACTGATGCGAGCGGAAATCCGTAAAGCGTAACCACGAATTTGTCAAGAGAGGTCTCTCTTAGTTGGAATTCTTGGGCATCAAGAAAGGAAAATGTAAATTATTCTGGTTATATGAGATTTTTAATTATTTGACGAATGCTATAGCAAGATGTTTGAATATGTATGTATGCTTGGGTTTTATGTCAAGGTCTTTGAGGGGCGGTGTGTTTGCGAACGCGAATATCTGATAATTTACTCTCCGCTCATGGCCGTTCCATTGGTCGACGAGGTGCAAGTAAGTGTCTTCCCTATATTTTTTCTGTTATGAGTACTTTTATATACCAGGATGAGGCTGATGGACAAAAAGTTTTCGCTCTAATAGTAGACCAGAAGGTGTTATGGTGTGGTAACCTGTCGGTCTCTGTATGTCTGTATCTGTTATCTGTTCTTTAAAAACGCTACTCCGCCAGTCTTTGCCTGATTTCAGCGAAACTTGGTTTCGGAGTAGACTACATCAGCATGCATAATTCATAGAATCGATTTTAAATTTCGATGATAGGTTATCCCTCTGTGCGTCTGTTCATTAAGAATCCGTTAGCATTTTCAAAACGCTACTCCTCTTGTAGTTTTCAAGATTTCAAGTGTGAACTACATCAAGAACATGATTCGTAGTATCCATTTTCATTTTCGCTGATCGGTTGTCCCTGTGTCTGGTCATCAAGCATATGTTAACATTTCCCTCAAAATACTACTAATTTTATGGTTTTTGTTCAGTTTCAACTGTACTTGATAAAGGTGTGGACTACAGGAAGATCCATAATTCCTATGTATTGACTTTTTTATTTTCGATGATCTGTTGTCTGTCTGTCCAGCATCTGTGAACAATTGTTTCGATATGCTACTTCTCCGACAGACATAGTCTGATTTCAGCGTATCTTGGCACAAGTGTAAACTACATTAAGATACATATTCCTTTGTGCTGATTTTCAGTTAGGTTGTCCATTTTTATACAAGGCCTGTCTGGCCGGCCTTTTTGTAACATTTCCTTCAAAGTGCTACTTTTGCAATTTTAGTCTGATTTCATTTAAACTTAGTACAAGTAACAAGTATACATAATTGATGGTATCAATTCTCGCTTTTAATTGAACATCGTCTGTTAGTATGTATCATCCTACATATTTGTGTTTGATTTTAGTAAAACTAGCCATAAAGACAGTCGTAGAGTATATAAACACCAACATATATAATTTTGTATTTGACTCCCTTATAATTTTGTATTTGACTCCCTTATAATTTTGTATTTGACTCCCTTATAATTTTGTCACAGTTAGTGGAGCTATTGTCTTATCAAAGGTCCTAAACGTGTAGCAATAAAATCAGTGTCGAAACGAAAAGGAAAGACCCAACAAAAGTGAAGTATGGTGAGTGAAATGACCATTATAAACTGTATTTATGTCACGCGTGATCAGAATCTTTCATAGCCTCTCTCGAACCCTGCCTCATAACTGTGCCTGATTCCGCTTAACCCGGTCATAGGGGCCGTACGTTCATCGTGTTGAGTATGATTACCACGTTGGATATATGAATAATTGCAATCAAAGCGCAACCGAGATCTACATATCTGCTAATCGGCACAATATATATACTAAAATGGTACACGATTCGAAAATTGATTTTATTCATCCGCCTAGAAAATTCATTACATCTTTTCGTCATCATTGAAAACTGTTGATTGTTTCTGTTTCCATGAATCGGTCCTCAGTTGATATTTCATATATTTTCTCAGTTTTTTTGGAAGTTCAGAGCTGAACATAAAGGGATGCAAAACGTTTTGTGACGTCACTATTGACACACATTATCAATATGACACATGGTTCATAAAGCCCACCATACAATCAAAACATTTGACTGCATTTAATTGGGTGAAAAACAGTCTTTCCAAATCCGTGAAGGTATATTCAGATACAGTTTTCAATGGTTCTTTTACTCACCTTCACCTCATTTTTGCGTATTCCCTTTTAAATATGTCTACATTAAAATCTGAGAGTTACATAAAGCTTGATTTATTTACCGTAAGATTAGTCATTCTCGCGAAAATGTGCCTAAACTCCACCTTTCAGATAAAGAGGAATGACAAGTACAATATTCATGTAATACGAAAGCTGTTACTCAACGTGACTTCTTATTCAAAGTGATTCCAATGAATGACAATAGCTTAACGCCATTTCGGTAATATTGCAGCCATATTTAAGGTCAGAACACAAGCATAACATCAAATCATCTTATCTGATCTGTACCGTTTTCCAACATCCATAACTGTCGCTCTGCCTGACACACACAGAAAGGTGATACCTTTAATTTGACTTGCTGTGGGTACACATGAGTGTATAACTTGTTTAAGTGCCATTTAGAAGTTGGGATGGAAGTACACAGGAACATGTCTTTCTTATGGATAGTGATAATAAACCAAGAAGTTGTGTAGTGATAATAAACCAAGAAGTTGTATATCCATAAGAAAGACATGTTCCAGTGCACATAAGTGTAGATCGGAGATCTCTTGAATTCGTCCCAGCTGAGCTTTCAGAAATACAGATGCGTACGCTGACATTCACTAACCTGGAACTCGGGAGACTGTCCTCAAATGTAATGGTGGTCACGACGCCTTGAGCAGTTGATGACAACGCGTTCACACTCCCTCTTCCCACTGTCCCACTATTGCAGGCTTGTAGTACCAGCAATGTACACCAGGACACGGGTTGCTGAGGGGCCATTGGACGGATTCTTTACTCTTGCTAGGCTTAGCAAGGCAAAACCGGGGATAGGACACTGGGCCCCAGTCACCCCCCTATGCGTGGATATACACCTCTTTATATGCCTCCCAGATGTTGATCTCGTTGTACGCCATTGTGACGTTTTCTAAGCCGGTGTCGTCTCTCGAAAACACAAAAGAATATGGGTGCAAATTGCGATATGTTTCACTTCATTTGAACAAGAGTGAGGGGATTTTTGCACGACAAGTAGCCTCTGTATATACCCTATCGTTTCTGATCCTTCATTTCCGCAACCACTTAACCATAATGTCCTATCATCCAGCCTTGAGTTTGTAACTCTATTTCCCTAGGCCTTCCGGAACACATGGCCATCCCTGAATCCCTATATTGTAAGTGTACCACTATCGGAGAAAAAAATGTTAAACAAATGGCCAACTCTCAGACAGCGATAGGCCTTACACACGATCAAACAAACACAAAGACGCTTGAAATAAGTTTAATACATGTATTTGAACAAAATAGACAAATAGTACAAATGACAACAAAGTACAACACAGACCAGATATTTACAACATGTATAGTTTCTTACTGATGCCAGCGTCCAAATGCGGATGGAATATTCTGAATTCCACAAGCGAGTCAGTCCAAGTAAATACAGAATCCACAGCTCTTGGAAATTCTCGAATAAAAGCGTGAGAGTTCTGTAAGCGACAAACAGTAAGGTACGACATGCCGATGATTTCCAATTGCCCGCGAAGGTGCAACTTCTCTGTGCGGACGGTTTGACAGTAACGTCCGTGATGCCGAGGTGGTAATGTATGTCTTACTCCTCGGAAATATAAAGTCACTTTCAGGATAAACTGAGATGAAATGTGCGTAATCTGAAGTGTGTTGAAGTACTGCAAGGAAATTTTGCAGGTATAATCTATGACAAATAATGGTTGACCAAAAAAGTAATTTGCTTGTGGTTACAAGTAAACAAAGAAAATATTATTAGTAAGTACCCTTACATCCTGTTTCTATGGCGATAGGACGCTAGTAGCTGCATTCCTGCTGATTTATTTTGAGAAAATTGTGGTCAACCCCTAATGATATGTTGTAGGCGGGGCATCTAGTTATTTGACGGTATATGTCATTTGGGCCAACAAAAAATAGAGAATACAGTTTTAGGTGGGTGTGCTTTGTGAAATTACCACATCAAGAGTATGGAAATTTTTTAGTGTTTTTATACCTATAACGTGCACATAGGGGAAATTGAAGGCCAGACACTGACCAGGCCAGCGCAAAAAACCAAATAAAAAAAAATAATACATTATTTTAAAGGCGGTGTTCTTAAGAATATCAAAAACAAATATGAAAAACAAATGAAAACGACTACTTTGCTACCGTACCGTATTGTATAAATTATATACCACAGAACGATTTGTATGGCTTTTCTCTGCCCCGTGATTCTCATCACAACAACAGCCTGCTTCCTATCGCAGGAGAGTCCATGAAGGAAATAAAGTAAATGACGACTGCCTCGTCCACGCTGACGACGGAATCCTCATGGAAGTCTGTGTTTAGTCTCTCTTCTATGTTGTGGTGTTGGATGATAGCAATTTACCCGTCGACATTAGACGACACAGTTACGACTCTCAGATCCGGACGATTCATAGTGAATCTTGCAGTCCTTTTTGTCCTAAACCTTCTTGGCACATTCCCAATTTGAATTTCTCCTGACGGGTAGTGGACCGGAGCGTTGTCTAGAACTTCGTACGACAGCTTCATAGGACAGACTCAGTCCTCTGTTTCCACCTTACAATTATCGTCCTATGAACGTTAAGTTTCTTGGAAGCAAGGCGATATCTGCTCCATGGCCATCCGTGCATCCTATTCCATCAGTTGAATGGTGTAACGTTTGTAACCACGACGGGCGTGGGATGTTGCCGTAATACATTGTAGATTGGTTTTGAGATTAAGATGTACTACCAATGCAAGAGCAACGAATTTGTGAAATTGACCCGCTATCATGTAATTACAATGACACTTTTGAGTAATATGGTTTTTCTGCTACTGTCAAGGTTTTCGTAAAAGGCGACTAACCAAGGTTCTGATCTGTAGGCTGTAATGAACAGAATAAGCCTACAGCCCCTCTGCTTGTCGTAAAATGCAATTAATGAGGCAATCTGTTAGGCGTGGGTTGGGTCTCGTGTCGGATTAGGACGGGATCCTAGTGGCCTGGCGCCGAACACGCGCCTTTGGTCTTTATTTCGCATAGACGCGAAGTCGAACAGGTCCGGTCGTTCGTTTTTTGAACGCTGTTAGCCTTTCTCATGAAATATAGGTTACAACATTTCAGATGATAGGAAGTGCAAATTGTGGTTTTCGACTTCTAACAGATACTTGATTTTTTCTAACCGGTTTTAAAAAAATGTTCGTCTATTTTGCTTGGTTTGGGCGTTTATCACATTAGGTCTAAAACTATTCACAGCTTCCGGGTTTGAACATGTTCATGTTGAATACGTTATAGTTGGGATACTGTTAAGCCATCATCATTCATTCATTCAACAGTCGTGTTTAAAAAACGGAAAGATGAGATATCACCAGATACAGAAGCAAGAATTAATTACTGTCTATCTTTTAGTGATATCAAATAAAAAATAATTTAGGTCCGAATGAAAGTAGATCCCTTTGTATTGGAAAAAAGGCGTTAGAAACCTACGCAGTAACTGTAAAATTAGTTAAAAAATTAAAACTAGTAATGCATTCTTAGAATGTTTCAGATAAAAGCAGTATGTCGATTTATTGAAAATTCCAAGAACAAAATGACAGCAGGCAGTTTCCATAACACCTTCAACTGCTCTCATGGTATAATCCTTGGCAGAGATCAATATCTTGACGAAAATAACCGAACAAAAATAAGAGATGAACTGAAATATCAGGGCGTAATAAGTCAGACGGTTCGTCTTTAACAGCGATGGAAATCTAATAACATAAAAAAAAATTTATCTTTTACCTTTTAATTTGTCGTCCCTGCCAACATCTTTCCGCAGCATAGTGTGAGAGTGGAACTGATTAAAGCTAAGCCGAACCGCTGTTTCTCCTGCTAGTGGTTTGTCCATGACAAGAGTGAATGCTGCTAAAAACTGGACTGCCTTAAATATGATCAAGAGAGCTTTTGACTGCATAAACCAAATAAAATGCTGCAGCGGAGACGACGTGGACTCTTCCAAGGACTGTCCTCTGTTCAAAAAAGAAGAAAAAAATGATAACACTGAAATGTAAAAATCATATAATACAAAGAAGAGAAATGTCTGTTGTCTGTCACGGATGGGTTCACTAAATCTGCATAAACCACTGTTGTTAAGAAACTGTCCGCCTCGGTGTGTTTCAAACATAATTACCTGGTGCGATAATAACTCTTGCAAAGCAATTAAAGACCGTAAGTGGTACTAGCCCAGCTTTAATACATGTCCGACTGATAATAACTTAAATGAGGTCTGTATATTTTAGAGATAAAGCTAGTCGTTTAGTCAAGTTTAGAGACGGTCTTGTTGGCGCAAAGTTGAGGCATTACGTCAGAAACACCCATGCGTGTTGGAAGAATGCTTCACACACGAAATGAAAAAAACACTGAAGCAGAAGTCAAGCATCATCAAGGTCTGCGGCTCAGCCTTTTGCGAGGTAAATAGGACCTATAAGTCGGTAATAAACAGCATTATATTCATCCTGTCATTGGCTATAATTCTTTATACTCATGGGATGTCTCGATGAAACCAGCTGGATTTAACGAGATGACATATTGGGCATTATAACACATGATTTTAGCCTGGAGGGGAGCTTTGCTCCCGATGTGGTGCTCAGTACGGTATCAAACATATACGTAGTGGTTGACTGTACAGACTTTGCTCATATTCGTCATTAAACACTGTTGACTCTATTCCATTTGTTTCACAGTACACCTAGATGACATTTATGCGCAGTTTTCCAGATTGTATGTTTAACTGTACCGATTTTCGATTTTTAACTGTGAGTTTTAACATCTCGTCAAGGTATCACCGCAGTTTTGCAGATGTGCCGTTAAACATTTATTGCTCATTACTCCTGTCGTCAAATTCTTAAAATCTTCCTGTAAATCTGCCATTTCTGTATCCTGTGTTTCACAACTATCACCCACTCCATGTTGTATTGTCTGTTTCAATGTGGCTTTAATCTGGTGTTTACCATAAAAAAACCAGAATCAGTGAGCTTTCCAAGCGCTGAAGCACATAAGCAGCATTTGTGTACTCTTTGTTTTCATCTTTTTTTTCTTTGTTTATCAATATCTACTGCTACGCAACCTAAATGATAAAGTCGATACTTAGTGTTTTTAACAGATTTTATATTCTGATTTCGGCGAAAAGTGCGATTCTGCGAAAGTGTCATGTGTGGAAGGTATTTTATTACCTACCGATAATCCTTATTTTAACAGAACTCCTAATACCAGTTGACTTCTACCTGCTTTAAAATGATCAATCACTTTCGAATTTTAACATTAATACATCAGCTGATTACACACCTTCACATTATTTTCATAGCTTAGTAAAATTTACTGAGTATTATGACTGAATAGTTGTTGCTTATACCTCATTCACCACACTTGACCAGTGGCAAGCAGTTTGAAGAAGTGTCGGGAAGGCATGCCGTTTGGCTAGTTATGAGTACCTATGTCACATATGATAAAGATGGGTTCTCTGGGGTGAATCGCGATGGCCACACGCCACAATTAATTTCTCATTTACTTAACGTTTACACTCACAGCACTGCCATGAAATCTGCAACCCTTAAACCCTCCGGGAATTCGAGTATAAACAAAAACTTCACCTTTCTATGGTGGAGTGGAGCTGTCTCTTTTTGCTCTTTTCTCACTGGCCATCTGGGCAGTGGCTATAGGGTCATTCCAGTGGGTTATTCTAACCTTTAAATTTTATCTGCTTAGAAATTTAAAAATTAGAAATCAACATTGATGTCTTCGCCTTTGTATACCAGACACCGTCCAGGAAAAGCCAGTGCGCTAACAACATCTGTGTGTAACAGGTGCGACAAGTATATTCGGGGAGTAATGATATCAGGCCTCATCCATTCATTCCATTCAGCTGATGAGACAGCCCAATCATTATAAACTGTTTACCAATCTTCCTTCGTTGGTCATTATTCTTGGTTCCTTTGGTCTTCTTTTTTTCTTGTCTTTTATTGTTTTCTTTTCCATTTCCATCTCTATTTGTATCCGAGCGGACAGCTCGTTTCATACACTGGTAGAACAGTTCCTAGCCTAAAGAGTTAAGGTGCACTCCGTCATTGCTTAGAATTTGCTTTTGTGGTCGGATCAGTCTCACTGTGTCTTCAAAGGGTGGCCAGTGACTTGTTTGTCAGCCTATTTTTAACGTACTGGATTTTTAGTTATAACATTGAACCGAAATTCGCCGAGTTACCTGACGGTAAAGAAACTGGCCGATATACATCCTTGAAACTTTCAATTTCGATTTAAAGATGGAGAAAACATAAAACTTACATAAAGTTCAAATGAAAGAGTGCGAAAAGTTATTTGTAAATGTGGTCTTCAATATTTTTTTCCGTTTTTCTTTTAGGAAAAAAAGATACTTGAAAATAATTTTTGCATGGTGTATTTGGTACAACCTTTTGGTATGTGTAGTCAGTGTGTAATAATACTATAAATGAGGTCGTTACACATATTTAATAAATATTTTTGCCCTACAATGTCCCTTTCAGCTAACAGATGTGTTCAACCTGGATTTGGATCGTTTGCAATGTTCATAAATATTATTACAAATGCTCACCATAGAAAAATATTTTCAAATACGTTTTTCTCCAAAAAAAGGTAAAAAAAAATATTAAAAGCCACATTTGCAAATAAGATTTGACGCTCTTTTATCTGATTTTGGCATCATTTTTATGTTTCCTTCTCCTTTAAGTGCAGCAACATGGTCCAAAATATCAGCGCAAATTTGTGGGAGTCCGCATCATTCCCTACAATATGGAGGATAACTAGATCAGGGTTTATCTTCTGTAGAAGACTTTCCAATCTGTCAGAGTATAAGGATCTTCCAACTCTCGCTCTCCCAATGCCAAAAAACCAAATATCCTATCCTGTTCTGAGTTCGATTTAGAGTTTGGGGTCGAATTTTGAAGGATACTGTTCTCCAGCCGATTAACGTGGCAGCTGCCAACAAGATTTTCGTTGTTCTTATTTTTATGTGTGAAGAATATATACATATCTCGGTATAAACTAATTGTAGTAGTTCTGAGTACCGAATTAGCGAATTTCCTTATGAGATAATATACGTGTTAAGCAGATAATCAAAACCATACTTAAGTGTAGATTAGTGGTATAGTTATATATAGCTCCATGCAGCTTCGACGCTCTTCCACTCGTTTAGAGCATGGAGCTACAGGAGCTGTAACTGTGAAATCGTGCAGTGCAGAGAAGTCCAGAGTTCTTCCGCACTGCATTCCCCATCACAAACCATCAGCGGAAGTCTTACCTTCGTCTACCCTCCTGCCAGCCTCAAAGTATCATCACCACGGGCTCTGATCTTCAAACTGTTGAATGAATGAATGGAAAACTTTATTACGCTCAGAGCGCTAATTGACGATGTATGAGGCTGTTGGTGACATCAACGAAGGACTGGAAATTTGTCCCGATAGGTGTACTTCGGTTTATTAACTGTACATTTTACTCTCTTGAGTGAAGTCTAGAAAGGTTTTATTTATTTATTTATTTGATTGGTATTTTACGCCATACTCAAGTGTGCGCGGTGCTTGGCAGTGTTGCCCTGGCTACTCCTAACATTTACTCAAGACGCTTGAACAATGGAGTAGTAGGAAAACAATGTAACAAAGAGATTAAAATATTGATGAAAGAACTAAACAAGGATGTGACTTGTAAGTCAGTAACTTCAATATACAAAGGTTAAATATGATAGATGCAGAAAAACTTAATACGAAGTGACTAGTGAAGGGCGCTTCGTCATATATGCCCACGCACCGACTAACTGTTGCCCTAAATGGTGTGTGACCCTATTAACCTTTCTTGAATTTTTAAAATGCTTTGAATGTCGTGGTTTGTGTTGCGGTGCACATGAACCTCGTCCAGCTAAAGCTGAAAAATTTTCATTGTTATTTGTGCATGGCCAAATTTCTACAGCGTCAATGAGTTTGCCAAGTCCTTTTCTGACATCATTCTCTTGGAATCGATCTTCACGATGTTGGAATGGCGAAGTTCTTAGAGTGAATCCTGCTTCAATTTTCCTCTCTCGGGCTTGTCTTGTCCTTTCCTCCAGGTCGTTGTTTTTCCATTCACAGTTAACGTCTCGTGGAGTTCACACATAAGACTTTGTAATTGCAATGTGTTTACATATCTCTCCTTTGTCTGTTGACCGGTCTCTGTAAGCTCACTTGGCTCAGAACGAACATTTGACAGCGGAAAAACAGTCTCTACAATACTCGGTTATGTGCACGTGGAGTTGTGGCGAGACAGCGAGCCATGCGTGAAGAGACAAAAAAATCGCTGTTGCGCCACAACTGAACATTACCCCGAGCCGTGGAGAGGTGTATGTTGACCCTCTTGCGTCCATAAAACCAGGGTAAATAAACACAATGAAAATGAAACCATAGTACTTCATACATCACTTGTGTACACTTTAGATATGTAAATATAAACTTCCGCATGAGACTGCATCGACTAAATTACAGCTGTCATTTTCAAAGGTGAGCATTTGCTTTTTATTTTTGCCATTTTCATTTATTATCTTACACTACATTTGTTACTTATCACGTGACAAAAAAAACCACATCGTATAACAACTTATAACCATATCCAAATATTTATCTGATTGGTGTTTAACGCCGTACTCAAGAATATTTCACTTCTACAACGGCGGTAAGCATTATGCTGGGAGGAAACAGAGCAGCTCCTGGGGGAAACCCACGACCATTCGTAGGTTCCTGGCGGAAGCCAGGTCACAGCCACCACATTGGTGAGAGGCATCGAGGTCATTCCGCTGCACTAGCGCGCTAACCCCCCCCCCCTCGCCCACGGAGACTCCCATATCCGAATATATACAAATATCAAATATAAAAGACTACCGCGTGGAGAGTAAAACCAGAGCAGCGGTGACTGTGATAGCTGGCAAATGGTCACACGTTACCGGTGAAATCCGGCCTCTTGTTTGGGATATATTCTAACAGCTCATGTAAATGGTTAAGAAGTAACAACTTACACGCCCTCTAGTACCATGGCTTAAGCAGAATTAGGTACAAAAAGAATTACACCGATGTTAAATGCAATTTATTAGACTTCACTGGTCTACAATTACTCAAAGTATTGTGTTGTCATCACAATTAACACGTGTTTAACATTAAAGACCATTCATTCATTCAACAGACTCAGAGTAATCGTCATTTTTATATTTACTTTTTTTTTCCTCCATTGGAAACTTATACCATATCCAAATTAAATACATATGTAAGTCAAAAAAATAGTTTGCAAAATGCCTGTGGGTATTGAGGGGCACCTTCAACAGAGCAATTGTCATCTGGAGAATATGATTACAGATTATCACCGTCGCCAACTATTAGGATGACTTCAAAAGCCCCTGCCCGACCAAGCCCGAAGGTTAATTTTATGCGCGGAGATTGCCGACTATCTGCTGCGCGGGTTTCGTGGTAGCACCACATTTCGTATTACCACTATCAGCATCACAAAAAGTAGACCTTCTCTGTCATCGACACATGTAGAATTGAACGCACTCTTGCCCGTTAGTAGGGGAGTTTCAAATTCGAACTACTATGTCAAGAAAGGTAAAAAGAGTCCTACTGCACCATGTGACTTGTCAAAAATGTTAAGCAACGTTACTTTACCGATCATCTATCAATGTGTTCAGGAGATACAAATGACATTTCTTTACTTCAGGAACTTCTGAAGTTCAGAAACCCCCAGCACCTTAGTTTTAACCATAATTCGCCCAGTCTGAACAGCTTTTAGTGACACTTTTTAGACACTTGTGTTTTTTTGTAAATGTGACCAGAAATAGTTGCCTGAAGTTTTCGTCAAGTGATACAGTAAGACTTTTCTTACCTCTAGCAATTAAAGAGTAAGAACTCAAAACTCCACTATCGATAATAATAAACGTACACGATACATTTCTACTTTACAAATATAGCAGTCCTGATAAGCTGTGAACAGCTGACACTTTACAACCACCAACCCATCCCCCCTCCCCACCCCCCACAACAAAGGGAAGCAAAACCTTTTAACCCTTGGATAACCAATATGGTTAAGGAAGAGGGATGTTGAGGTGTGAGGTTTGATTCCCTTTGTAAAATACTAGCAAGCCCCAATTCAAAAGCTAATCTACAAATGTACAGTTATAAAAATGTGAACAGGTCTACAGAGAAAACTTCCTTTGGGGTTATCTGCCCTTGAATGCTTTTGTATCCATTACTTCGCAGGAACAAGCAGCCACAAGACTACTTTTACAGCACTAGGATTCCATCCTTACATTCTAATGAGGGACCCAAGAAATTAATATGTTCATAATCCACACGCACACAAAAATATTCCAGTTTAAACCTACGTGTTTAAGCATTACAGGGAAATGAAAACAAACAAAATTTATGCAAGGTTCTTTCACACGTCATGCCTCACAACATCTTCAAAGAGAACAACGACAGCAAAGTTTGAATGCCTTACAGGTTAACAGTCAGGTAAGAAGCCAGATGTGAGAACTGCACAAATTGTTACATGCATTTACCCGCATGGACGGTACTATGGTATTGTAAATGTCTAGAGTACTGGGCAAACTGTCACAAAACTGAAATTATCAAAACGCTTTCTGGTATTTTTTTTCATGAAGCCTTTCCCTCAGATCCATGGCTTCAAAAGTGAGAAGGAAAAAAAAAGCTACAAAAATTGGGCCATGGTAGTGGACAACCTTGAGTACAACTTTGCCTAATTAATGTGGCATTATTTTGGAATGGCTGATGCATGCAAGATTTACTTAAAGTTTTTACCAAATTATTGTGATTTCTGAAAACTATTTGCATGTTTAAACAAACAACAAGGCTGCTCCACCATATTAATTTCTCAAAACTCAATGAACACATACTGTCACCCAACATCAGATTTGAATTACAAAGAGAAACTGATTCAACATTCCATTAATTGGTTATCAACCCAGATCAATAAACGCTTTCACAATGTCAAAACTTTTCGATATTATATGAAAAACATGCAAGATGTAATACGGATCACAGGCAAAATATTGCACAACCATTTTTAATTACTTCTATGTGGTACAAAATTTTTACACTCCAATGTGGAATGTGTATTAAAGAATCAATTTATCACAAGACCAATCTGACATTTCTCAGACGTTTGCTTCTTCAAAAAATTTGTTCAGGTGGATCCAAATCATCATTGGTTGACATAAATTTTGTCAAACCTAATGTCACAGCAAGCTGCATTCTTGGACTATATCACAACACAGTATCTCAACAATCTTTTCTATCAACATCATACAGCTATTTATCCCATATCAGACAAAATACTCTATTTTTCCATTGGACAGGAATGATCACGTGGGAAACACATATATTTCTGAATCCATCGGGGTAACTCCGATGAGAAATGAGCGTAAATTGAGTTTAGGGCATTCTTGAAATTCAGATTTTCAAAATAAATTGAGTATCTTGGTTATTTGGGAGAATTACACACCATGCAGAATGATTAAGTTTTACTACTTTTTGAATTGAGTTAGATAAAAGATTTTTGTCTAAAAAAATCCTGCCATCTGACACCAAAACAGTAGTGAAAACGCCGTGACAAAAAGTTGGGAGAACACCATGACATAACAGTTACAAAGTGAGATGAGGCCAACAACACAATGTTATGAGTTCATAATTCCCAGATCATTGCTTGGTAATTCAAAGCTCCTTGACGCAACAGGAAATAACTGTTGAAGCTTTTTTTTTTCAACAAACTTCTGTCTACTTTTGAGGGTCTTCCGCCAGGTAAATTTGTTACAGTTACTGAGTTAAAGGACAATAAACTAAATGTGGTCTTTTTTTGTTCTTCAAGAAACAAACCTCAGTCTAGTTTTGAGGGGCTTCTGTGGGTTAAATTTGTTACACAGTTACTAAGTTTAAGGACAAGAAACCATTTGTCAGTAGTATTTCAGTCCCAGCAGTGATGAGTTACCATAGCCACCCTCCATTCGCCCAAATCCATGTCAGTCTCATTTCGAAGTTGGTACACATAACATGTACTTGTAGTAAAACATAAAACACAATGTTATGCAAGCCACAGATATTGTCAAGACTTGGGTCTTCTTTTAAAATACAAAATTTGAGGCTAGTTTTTGTCTGAAATCTGGTCATTGCTTACATAAAATACTCTACTTTGCACAAAAAAAGCAAACAAAAAAAATTACAGAGAATGCCAAAATGACTTTGAGCTCCTAGTTTTTTATCTTAATTTACAAGTAATCTTATACATTACACACATGTACATTTTGTTTCCCTAATTCCAGTTTGTATTTACTTTTGGGGGGGATACAACAGTGATGTAACAATATCTGAATCTAATTTGGTGATAATGACAATTTCTAGATCTACTACAAAGCTCTCTATCTGTTAACCCCTATGTGGATATGTAAAGTGTTTAAAATATCTCAAACCTGAATGACATTATGTTAGTAAGTTGGCAAGACACACAAATCAATGTGACTAGTATCATCAAGTTAAAGACCTGGAGAAATCTTCATTTTGTTTTGATGTTTGACTTGAAAAAAACCTAGCACAACTTGCCGTTTAATGTGGATGCAACATTAATAAACAACCTAATGATTAAAAATTAAGCTGCGGTGCGATACACCCAAAATCATTTATTTTTCCTGAAAATTTTCTGGAAATAAATTGCTGTGATATCACGTGTTTGAGAAAATTGTTTTCAAATGAAAAAGTAGGGCTCCTGTTGCCCTCTTCATTAAATCATTCTCAAAATACAGAATATTAGGAATATGGTCCTGAGATTCTGGTACACCGTGTGTTTCAATAAATGACTACCCTAGAGTGCACTAGATCTTTACACTGGGACAGGTATATGCATTGCGTTAGAGGGCTATATACTGCTTACAGGTAAAAATGAAGGGACTAACAAGTGATGTAGAGACAAAATGAAATACACCTTTGTTATATATTTATGTGACAATACCAGCAGATGAATTGATGCAATACTATTCCAGAGTTCCAAATTTAACACTTTGTTTCATACAAAACTCAAATTATTATGATGCAAAAATTTTATCTACAAATGCTTTTGATATTCTTTAAAAGATTAAAAAGTTAAAATGTCATGAAGATGTAGAGTAACTAGTGCAAATTCACTGGTTGCTTCCCTGTGTAAAGAATATTCCGAAATATCCCTAAACACTTTCACTTTCAAACAAACTGCAAACATAAGTGCACATAAATTGTTGCACACCTGGCATCTGTGTCGCCAATATCTGGACAGTGCCATTTTGCTCATGCTGTCAGAACATCTGTACTCTTGGAAATCAGACAACACATTCCATGCAGGTGATTTTCCTCTATTTGGCCATCCTTAAAATACATTTGTTGGGAATACCCTGACCCTATGAGGAAAAAACTGGGTCGGTTGGTTGTGAACTCTTTGTTTCTATTCTGGATCTTGAAAACCACGGGCATTTTATAAAAATAAACATGTAGAGAAAAATTATACAAAAAAACTATCAAAATACCAACACAAACTTTGGAGTAGCACCCATTTTGGGAGGATCGCTCGGGTTGAGTCCAAAAAACATATTTTAATGATGGCGTTACATATACTGTACATGTAGTATTACATGATGTTTAAATTGGTGATACATACGAAAATAACAAATGTACACCTTTAGTTTTGTATAAAAGTAAATCTTCTAGATAGATAAATAACCCTAGGTATCTAGGGTTCGGTTGGTTGTGAACCCTAGGTATCTAGGGTTATTTATGTGTTTGGTACAGGTGTTTAAGTTTTCTACTTATATTTTTATTTATTTGACCATTGCTTAACACCATATCCAAGAAGTTATCACTTATGCGATTGTGATCAGGTTCATGGATGGCTTAAACCCAGATTGTTCAGCAAAAATCTCTGAATTTTAGTTACTACTAGTTGCTGGCGAATTTTCCCACATGTCTAATACAGGCATGCAAATTTTCCCACATGTCTAATACAGGCATGCAAATTTTCCCACAGGTCTAATACAGGCATGCATATTGACATACTACAGTACCCAATAGTACAGTTTTACATGTACCTTAGAGGGGCATTCGATGTCTTCATTCAATGTTTCTTGTCTTTTTGCTTTCGGTATACATCTACATTCATCTGTCTTAATACCTACCTGCATTCTTGAAGGCATTTCCTCAAGAAATAAATTCTGAATTATTTTGCTCAATTAACTTGAGCTTACCCATAAAACTTTAGCAGACTGTGCTTCGGACACCGATATCCCCCAATTTTACCCTCCCTCATTAATATTCAGCTCCAAAAACCTACACAAACCGTCCAATAATAACTCCCAGAGTCACAAACAAGAGGAAAATTCCTATTTCCTCTCTTGTGCACACTTGAAGAAAACTTAGTTCCTTTTTTCTGGCATGATGATGCAGAACATATATGGGAATGATGATGTGTAGCAGATCGGGTATCATGAGTCCCACATCCCGGGCGCTCTGGAAATTCCTTCCCAATCCAAGGAACACGTGGGACAAAAACTGATCCATTCCCGCGACGAGAACATGGATCACATTGATGGTGACGATGAACAAGATCTTCCAGGGGTTGATCTCATTGCGGACATCGCAGAGGTTGAGGACCATGCAGGTGGCCGCGATCTCCGTCAGTGTGAAGAACATATGGTGGTAGTAATAGTTGAAGAACTCTTCGTTGTAGTAGTTGAAGTAGGACCACCAGGAGTAGTATTGTGGATAGAGGTTGACGAGGTACAGCACCAGCATGCTGCTCCGAATCATACTGCGACGCAGCAGTGGCACTAAGTACTTAACGCTTTCGTAGCCCATCAGCACAAAGATTACCGTGAAGATCCAGACTTTCAGCGAGGTTTTTGTGCTGTTGAAGTAGATGTGCTTGTATGGAGTTTTCCCAGGGTTCTCGTAGCGACCTGAAAAGGGGCAGACAACTCTGATGGTGTTTTTATTGGCATGTACATATGTCTTTGACTGGATTTAAGCCCTTGCTTATTAAATATAATTTCACTTATACAATGGAAGTCATTTTATGGGTGAAGGAAACGGGAATAAGCAACCAACCTTTGGCTCTTGTGACTTTGTGTGAGATGAGAAAGAACCGCCATTAACTTTCTACTACAACCAAAGCCTCAGCATGATTTGAGGCAAGCAAATCACAAATATTCCCTGTGATTGTTTTATTTATTGGATTGGCGTGAAACCTGATTATAGTTTTGCCACACTCAGATAATTCACTTATACAATGGTGGTAAGTTTCGGGGAGGGAGATACAAGTAACTGACCTCACTGTATCATCTACTAAGAGCCCCTCAGAGGGTTGTTGTGACCATTCACTGCCTCTAAGGCCCTTAGTGTGACTGATTTATTTATTTGATTGGTGTTTTATGCCATACTCAAGGATATTTCACTTACACAATAGCAGCCAGCATTGTGGTGGGAGGAAACTGGGTAGGGCCCGGGAAAACCCACGACCATCCGCAGATTGCCGGTGGATCTTCACACGCCCTTTGAGAAAAATCTCCTGTCTGAAGAGATTGTGATATTTAACTGATTGGAGTTAAATGCCATACCTAACATATTTGCACATACATGTATATGATGGGGGTAAAGATTACAGTAGGAAGAAGGAAGTATACATGTACCAACTACCAGGGATGCCCTCCCCCCCCCCCCCCCCGTCATCCTGTGATTCACAAATGTTCAGTCTTGAATCCACACTCAGCTGGATTTGAACATGTAACCTATGGGTCAAGGGCCTGACAGCCCTATAGACCAATGTATTATCAGCCTGAGCTAGCGACAGCTCCCAGCAGAACCAACACCTTGTGTGCCCAAGACTGAAGACCAAAACTTGACCAGCACAGCCACAGCCTGTGCATGTCAAGTTGAGTTTAAGATCCCCACCCTAACACACATGCAAATCATCATGTTAACGACAGGCATAACAGGACAACACTGAGACAGGATACCTACTCCTTTTGCCTTTCCACAGGTACAAGATTGCGACATCTTGTACAAGGTGCTTAATGCCTTTCCCAATATTTCAGTGATGCAGCGCATGCCCTTGTTGTCAAACAGCGCACAACTCCAGCCTGTCGTGTTTCCTAATGACATGTGATTTGAGCATGACAAGCCGCATTTTATTTGTTTAGTTACACATACCTCTGAAGACGGTGTCAAAACAGTTACAGCTGCAGCTTTTCCTGTCAATTTCGGGCTTGTCCGGCACCCAGATCATCAGGTAAAAAACTCCTGCCGTTAACAAAACAAAGGCAACGTAGAAATTTTCACTCAAAAATTCTGTTCATCTAATATGATCTTAACTTCTGTGGTTATTTGCTAGTCAATGCTTAGGATTAATGTTCCACCAATAAAGTATTGTGACCACTGTCTCTTTAATGCAGGTGAGCGATGTATCATTATTATAGTGTTAAGCTGTGAGGCACAAAAACTGGACATTAATCATGACCCACCTCCATAGTACAGAGTCACAGTACAGGTATACTCACACCAGACAAACCACCCAATCACATGGGAGTGGCAGCAGATGGCCACATGGTATACTGATACCAGACATGACACTCAGTCAAAAGTATACGGACACTAGACAGGATACGCCAATAAGTCACAAGACACCAGATTTGACAGTCACTCAGTCACAAAATATAGACACCAGACATGCTCCATCCAGTCACAATACAGACATCAGATATGTCCCAATCAGTTACAATATACTGACACCAGACATGCCCCACCCACTCACAATATACAGACATTGGGCATGCCCCACACAGTCACAGTATACAGACACCAGACGTGCCCCACCCACTCACAATATACAGACATTGGGCATGCCCCACACAGCCACAGTATACAGACACCAGACATGCCCCACGTACTCACAATATACAGACATCAGACATGCCCCAATCAGTTACAATATACAGACACCAGACATGCTCCACCCACTCACAATATACTGACACCAGACATGCCCCACCCACTCACAATATACAGACATTGGGCATGCCCCACACAGCCACAGTATACAGACACCAGACATGCCCCACGTACTCACAATATACAGACATCAGACATGCCCCAATCAGTTACAATATACAGACACCAGACATGCTCCACCCACTCACAATATACTGACACCAGACATGCTCCACCCACTCACAATATACTGACACCAGACATGCCCCACACAGTCACAATATACAGACATCAGACATGCCGCACCCACTCACAATATGTTCACACCAGACATGCCCCATCCAGTCAATGTACTGACACCAGGCATGACATCTCACTGTCACCCCATCCAGTCACAATATATTCACACCTGACAAGACACACCGCCAAGTCATAATACACTGACACCAGTCCTTGTTCTATCCCATCATGCTGAAAAACAAATTAAGAAATAACAAAATTACCACTATTTAAGGTGTTCCAGTGCCACTTTGATCCACTTACACCATTTTTTCCATGTATGTTACAGGTGTTACGTGTATCAGTTTGTATGACCTTGATCTACTGACCTATGTAAAACTCGTTCTGAGTAATAAATGATGTACTGTGCATTCACGCACTGAAAAGATGCATTCTTACATCACATTTTAGTGCACATGTTCAGTTTTTCAGCAAAAACTACAGATTGATGTAACAATATCATAATATGCTGCATGAAGTCAGCAATTTACCTTAATTAAATTAATAACACAAAAATGATAATCTCAGGTGAGGTTTCCCATACAAAATTTGTGAGTAATGGGGTAACTTATGAATTTCGCCTTTAAAGAGCACCTGTCAGAGGTGTTCATTCAAGGGAGACAAAGTCTTGTAACACCAAGGGCTGAGGTACTCATTACCTACCATTTGAAAACATAACACAACTATATATACAAACTATAAATATTTGATGAGTTGTATTGTTGTTATTAAATATACACAGAGGGCAATGATGTTCCAGATTACAAGATTTGCTTCCCTTTAATTGGGAGCTCGTAACCTCCCAATCAACATACTGATACCCACCCAGATGTAGATATGGGAGAATCACGACAAGGAACGTTCCAGTGAAGAATGCCAAGACTTTGTCCTTGACAGTTTTGACAGAGTCAACGCTGGCGTAGTGAAGATCCGTCAACCGTTTCTCCATGTAGCTCTGCACCCCCGTGTCTCCGTAACCGGACATCTTCTTGGAATAGTAATCACCCAACATTGTGAAGTCTTTATCTGCAATAAGATGCTCACAATTTAAGTCTATGTCTCACTGTGTTCTTCACACCACATACATCTACTTATTTATTTATTTGATGTTTTACGCCATACTCAAGAATATTTCACTTGGCCATGGCCGCCGGCATTATGGTGGGAAGAAACCGGGCAAAGCCCATGGGACACCCACGACCATCCTCAGGTTGTGGGCAGACCTTCCCATGTGCGGCCGGAGAGGAAGAATGCATGAGCTGGACTTCAACTCGCAACGACCGCACTGGTGGGAGGCTTCTGGGTCATTACGATGTACATACATCTAGTTTATTTACCTGATTGCTGTTTACTAATATACTCAATAATTTGACTGTATAATTATAAAATACAATTGCAGTCAAGTTTACAGGAGAAGAAAATGTGAGTAAAGCACAATGCAACGACAAGTTACATGACAAATCTGCAAATGTTTCCACAACTTGACAGCGTAACGATAATTGCACACGTAATAGTTTACGTTCAGTCACGGCTAACTCTGCACTTCTTCCGAGTTTTGTGACAGGAAACTAAGTCTGATTCCACTTTTAGAGACAGATTTACTTTTCAGATTTCTAAATTTATCCATCGTCATCAAATGTATACCTCATACAACAACTTACAACTGCAAGGTGTTCAACATCAACGTGGGAAAAGCACGCTCAACTTTGTTTATGGAAAGTTATCTCCCCTTAGCACCCGTTTTGTGGGGTTCACACGGAAGGGGCTTCGGGTTGTGAACAAAAAGTTTGCTCAGACTAACACCCAACCCACCCCCATCCCACGAAAAAAAAACAAAAAAAAAACAAAAAAAAAAACAAGTGTTTTCTTAGTGATTTAGGTGTATTTTGTGCTAATTTATTTCTAGTGCAGTCATTTCCGTTTGAAAGTGTCTTTATGTCTCTCAACAGGGCTAGACAGAGAAACTTACAAATACAGATTTGATCATCATCTGTTCAACCACTAAAAATTTATGCTAAATATGCCACACAGTTTATTTCTAGATTACCTGGGACAGTATTAAATGCATTTAAACGCTTGAATTTTGTTTATAGTGGAATGGGGAATGTAAACTTTTCCAAAGCAGCGGACGGCGGAACGTCATCGTATTTACAAAGGTTAGCGGAACTGGCTGGTGCATATATTTCAGCCCTATAGGCAAGGGTCCAGGGACCGCATAGTCCCCGGAAGTTCTGGCCTATCAGATAGCCAGAGACACGAACTTAGACGATCTTCAGGTGATAAATTGTGATAGGAATTCCAGAATAAAAAAACGCGTAATCTCGTATCTGAAACATCACACCTATGCTTGTGGGAAAGTTCCGTTCATCATTAACTCGGCAAATATCGATGGTTTGTGCCATTTTACATACATACATACATACATACATACATACATACATACATAACTAATGGGCCTCCGTGGCTCAGTAGGTTAGCGCACTAGCCTACCACCAATGCGGTCGCTGTGAGTTCAAGCCCAGCTCATGCTCGCATCCTCTCCGGCCGTATGTGGGAAGGTCTGCCAGCAACCTGCGGATGGTCATAGGTTTCCCCCGGGCTCTGCCCGGTTTCCCCCCACAATAATGCTGGTCGCCGTCGTATAAGTGAAATATTCTGAAGTACGGCGTAAAACACCAATCAAATAAATAAATAAATAAATAAATTAATTAATATGCTTCATAAGTGAAATTTTACTAAACCAGTATTAAAACAGCCAAAAAATTTGAGGGTACATACTTGAAATGTGTATTTATGATGTTCTATGGAGATACATGTACACGTTAGGGCCTAACGTGGTGCATCATGCATGTTGCTAGAATTTCGTTGACAGGAGCTTTGATCCATATCAAGTAGGTATGTAAGTTTCTATAGCCTTATTTTAATTGTCACAATTAGCTTCTATTCAATATCTATGCTGTCAACTTTAACAGAATCAAAATGACGTATATTCTTCCCATACAAATGCTATCTGTGCATACTAAAGTAAATCAACTGATATGGTGTTTTCCTTTTTTAATTTAGTTTAACACGACTGTTGTAGATCTGTTTAATTTTTCTGCTTGAGCTTTCGTCCGCTCGGCCTATAAATTGAACAATGCCCTTTATTTCTTTTTTTTTTTTTTTCGGCCTCCATTTCAAGGCCCATAAGAATTTACCGTGACTTCCCTCCGTCCTACTAACATGGCGTGCTTGTCCCTTGTGTTTTCTATATATTAGTGCCTCGTCCCCCAAGTTATCCAAGACAATTCACAGAATAAGATGTACATTTGCTGCTCAGATCCTGCACTACTTGTACATTTGGGCCTATACAACATAGCAGTGTTACGGGTATATATTATAATATATATGGATACTTATCAAAATTAAAATTCTAAAAATTCTTTATCCTATGAACAATAAAGTAGGAATTACCATGAAAAGATTTTTACTTCTTATAAAACATCATAATACACAATAGAGTTTTCATGGATATCCTGGCCATTTCAAATTGGTATCGGCCTACAATTCGCGGAGGCAGGAATGATTACTGCATACGGTCGATTCGTGACACACGAAGTAGCCTCCCCTTAAATACGGCTTGAATCGTGAAACATGACTAAGATCATGACCCTATATTCTATGTCCCACGTCGTACACATTAAATACAGTGGTATATTTTTTTTATTATGATCACGGCTTTATCGTATAACCGTAAATCTATTTTACGACTGCGATAGTGCGTGAATAATGACATACCCAACCGCCCTGTGATAATTTTTTTTACAGATTTATCACGGGTTTTTTTATCACAGCAACCTAAAGTCCATATAGCCAATTATCAGATTAAACGTTTTATCGGTTTATAATTAGATACATTCATCATTATTACATGAACATATTTCACAGAAAAATGCAGTCTGGTCTGCCCTCACATCAACATATGGTTACATTCAAAAATAATTCCCAAATAAAATCCACATTACAACCTGTACATTTAACTGTACTTCTCTATGTATCGGTACACATGTCTCAGCATGCGCGTTTCCGTAAATACAGTTTTCTTTCTGATGAAGCTAATATTACTTTCATTCTTTATATCTTTTTTCTCCTCTTCAAATACACATTCGGATCAAGTCTATAATATGCTGGCTTGGAACTGCCATGTGTAGACCTACAAGCTTTTCATGCGTAAGTGTTATAGGCCTATGTTGCATGTTTGACGTGTACACAGGTACTGAATGTTACACACGTTTCGCGTATACGTTGTCCTCGATACATATTATAACGTCATGATCGAGGAAACACATGTTTCATCTGAGATATAGCTAGTAATATCCCAGTATATGTCTGTATACTTCTTTTTTTCTCTCTCGAAACATCGACCAAATGAAGTGTCACTTTACTCTGTGGTAGGCCTACATATATATAAACAGCCATTAACATACACAGGTAAAATATATGTTGTAAAACTTGTGCGTGTAGGTGCAGGTACAAATTAAATTTACGCACCATAATATACACAGATGGTGCAAATTGCAACGGAAATCTCTAGAACTGCGTGCCGTGGGGACTTTCTCCGACTGCCCGGTTTCCTCCCCAAAATAATGCTGGCCTCCGTCGCATAAAAGAAATGCTCTTGAGTAGGGCGTAAAACACCAAGCAAGTAAATTATAAACAAATCACGCAAATCCCGGAAAGTAAAATCAAAGTTAAATACCGGTATTGGTATAACTAAAGTAATGTAGCTGAAAACACATTCAAAATGACCCATGCAATAAGCAGTCAAACCCAGTGCATATCAGTACATGTAAATAAAACCCGTCTTTGATTAGTGTGTTATTTATTGCACAATATAAAAACACCCACTGGTACAAACAACTAGCGTTACACGCCGTGCGACATAACGATACGAACGGTCCCATGCAGTACACACCTTAAATGACATTGCTGATGTATATAGTTTATATAAATATGACGTCTGAAACCTATCGGGTTTCATTTTTCTACTTATTTATTTATTTGTTTGTTTATTTATTTGATCTACCCTCCATGCCATATAGGCCTTTAACAGGTAGATATCTGTTTGACTTGTAATACGTTACTGTACTCATACCAGTGCATGTATTTAATAGAACAGTCCTAAAGCATCGGCCTCATAAAAATAATTTACAGAAGAAGAATTAATGATTCGTAAAAATCTCTAAAACTGTTTGCTTTAATTATATTTCAGCATTCCGGATGAATTTACTGATCTGTCACCCTGTGGGTCATAGGTTAAGAATGTGGCCAGGTCATAGCTTGAGCAGGTATTCATGTTCTTACGCTGTTCCGATGTTCGAGCCACCTATAAAAACCATCCTGGCAATTATGTATGGAGACTGTTTAATAATCTAGCATGTTTTAACACATAGAGCATTTGCTCGGTGGTATACAGGGATCGGATTTAATTTTCTGGGTTAATCTAGGGCGCACTATATTCTGTGGCACATGAATACAATCCGAAATACGGTCACACCCTTGAGACAACATGGCGGAGGTCTTGGGAGGTAGGACGACAAGTGGCAGGCAACACATGAAGCAAAGTGACAAACATGCAGAATTTTTATTGATTTAGACAACAAATTTAAGTAAACTGTCTGGGAATGTTCAGATAAGCAACTTGGACTAATCTGGCCCCGCCTCATAGGACGAAAACAAGCTGGAATACCGGAACTAAGTGACCAAACCCGATTTGTGGCTCTTGATTGAATAAGTTGTCAGCGTATATCGAATCAGTCGGGGGGAACTTTTTAGTGGTGCCTGGCGAAGAGTTTACTTTTCTGGAGAAACAAACATCATGGCAGGGACGAACTCACAGGTGAGTGTGTCAGAGAATGGCCGACGTAAGCCGATCTGTGAATATTGATACGTATGTACGGCGACTGCGTGAAAACAACAATTGGTATAAATTTCCAGTTCGAGGTAAATGATATGGCCCCTTCTTGTGATCAAAACAAGGAACAGTCGCCCAGCTTTGAAGGGTTTATTTCAGTGTTTATGACAGCCTTAATTGGAATCCGATCAGCAGGTGTGTTGCTTAATCCTTTTATACGAGCCCCCCTGCTGTGAGAGCCCTTCACTTGGAGTGCACATTGTATTTATAGAGCCTTCGGGCACACACAGTTGTGTGGGTGTATGTTATTTGTAATACGTGTAAATGTGTGTCATGTTCACTAACCACTGTAGTTATGGGAGTTAACCATGAACTAAAAATAGGCAGTGACATGGGCCATTTTTTGCTGGTTTCTGTTGTTGCCAGATTATAATATCATTAATTCAGATTCAACATCCAGCAAATGGTGATTTTTGAACAACAAAGAAGTTTTTTGGTAACATATAGTACACTTATGTATGGTATAGTACAGTGTGTAATTTGTCATAAGGAGATTAGCCAATCCACATTGATTATAAATACATATTTCTATATTTGACTATGGCCTTTTGTGTTCAACTGCTTCACCATTAGTTCAAATTATACATTAATCCAAGTAAAAATATGTCTATTTCAGACAGTTGAATTGAAAAAGTAATATTGGTACAGGTAATCTTGATATTCCAACTGATTGATGTATGTTACTGAAGACATGTACGTTACTATATTTATGTATATTTGTTTGTCTTATATGGGAGCAGTTCATGGCTGTCAAAGGGGTTGAAATGATTCTCTTGTGTACTTGCTAGTTCAGACTCAGCCTTGGAAAGAGATTCGTTGGTATTCCCCTCCCCCCACAATTCCTCGAGGGGCTTTAGTGGCAATAAGCAACATTGCATAAAACGCCATTAAGATATGGCTTTACATTACACAAAGTTTTATGGAGATAATTATATGCACTCCCAGCTTGTTCTGCAGGTTAAGATGTATGTGTCATACATAGGAATATGCATCATTATCTTCCTGAAGATCAACGGTTTACATATTGGACACCTTGATCTCGTCCAGCCATAAAACCAACCAACGTCGTATGTATGAAACATTCTTGACTACAGCATTGACTGCAACATCAGTTAAGTTTAGAAATAAATATTAGACTTATCAAATATGCAGTTGGCTGTATGTTTCCCCCTAGTGCTTTGCCTAGTGTCCTTCCAGTATATCCAGTCTCATAACAGTGCCAGCCTATGCTGTATAAGTGAACTATTCTTGAGCATGGAGTAAAACCTCAATACTCAAATAAATTTAGGTTAAGCTATGTGCACATTTTCAAATTTTCTTGCACAGCTTGCAGTTTGGGTTTTGAACTAGCAACCTTTCCACTGAAAACTCATACAGCATTGCAGAGCTTCGAGGACTACGTGTTAGCCTGGAAAAAGTGTGCTCGTGCATCTCACTTGAGCTTGACTTTGAAAATTGCCATTGTAGCGTAAGTAGTTGTGATGTATGTCTTAACATAATCATATGACCTGTATGTAAACTGCTTTTATCTGAGTCAGTGCAGGGACATTTCATATTCCATACAATATACTGAGCATCCACACACACGGTGAAAAAAGCTGTGTAGAGTCATTCATATTTCTTCAGACTTTTAGGCTAAAAATATTGTCATAGCATGGCGTGTTTACTTTAGCAGTGTGTCATTTCATGTTTATGACACTTAAATGGTTGTATTAGGGTCAAGCCTGGCATCATACACTTGAATATGTTGCATGTACTTTCATCATACCACGGTTGGTAGGAAACAGACGAATGTTAGAACTGTAAGTCATTGTAGGACTTGGCCCACCAGGGACAGATTAGCTGGATTTTCACAGATCTGCTGCTAAGTGTAAAAAATTTGGACACTCTTTTACATCCCATAATGTAGGATAAAATTGAGGAATTATGTACTGGTAATTATATTTTATTAGATCACACATTTCAATGTAAATTATGCAAGTAAACACATGTTCAAAAGTCCTAATTCCTCTTAGTTTGCTCTTTTGTTTTGGCTTTTGACTCCAGTTTGGGCGGGCATTGAAGAGAAGGAAAAATTGCCTGGCATGTGATATTGCATACTTGTCTGTTATTATTTAAAAAGGGTCTGAATTCGGCTTGTCTCCCTTGTATCATATTTCGTGTCATTTAGAAATTAGAATGTATTTGAAAACTCCAATGCTTTGCATAGCTGATAAATAAACAATAAATTTACATGTGCGTAAAATGTCAATAATAAGGCTGTGGGTTATGGGTTATGATGGACAGGTAACTAATTTTCACTTCTTGTCTGATCGAATGCCAGTTAAAAATAATATGCATTGGTGACTTATTTCTTCTCTCACGCCTATAACATTCATCATTGATATCTCGATCGATCAAGGACACATCTTGTACGATGTACACCAACGTCGTTTTTAATGAGAGTTTAAATTGTCTCGTTTATATTGTTCTCTGATGTGTCTTTTCCCTTATCTGTCCCCATATTGATTTCATCAGAATAGCTCGAGTGTCAAACTCATCCCGCCTGAACCCTCCCCTCCCCCCCAACAAATATAACAATCACAACCACCCCTTGGGTATTTAAAGGCCATGATAAGATTGTGAACCTCCATGCTTTTGAAGATGTGCACCACTGGGCCTGTTTTTGCTTGACTTGCATTTAAATAGGCAGTGTGAAAATTCGCCCCACCACGTCTTTCACAGTTCAGCATCTGCACTCAGCCTTTTTGATCCCTGGTCAGGCTTTCTGTGAAAAGTGTATGCAAGTGTATAACGATTCCTCACTGATGCAAAGGGAGGTAATTTAGATTTGTATCAGACAGGCCATCCTTCATTTTTATGTTTATAAACAGTAGTGGTCATCAGAATTTATTATTAGTGTTAGTGTTATTGTGTTAGCTGTAATTGTCAACAAGATCAAGTGCATGACTGTTGAACAGCATAAGAAACTATCCCATTTTTTGTCCTGTTTTTAGGACAGATGTTAGTAGTGCACAAGGCAGAGCAATTTCGTTTCTCTCTCAGGTGTTTTTAAGAGCAAAGATACATGTGTATGTAGAGCATCAGAAGGACTGACTTTGTGACAAAAGAGAAACTGTGCATGCCTTCTGCAATTACGTGTATATTGGGATGGTAGCAGATCGAATGTCCCCAGAATGAGTAGAACTCCAGTTTAAATGAGCACCCAGCCTAGTTTCTCACTGTAGCTTTAACATTTATACTTGAATAGTACAATGAGACAGCCAGACCTGGAAAACATCCAATACATTTTATTGTATAGTAACACATACAGTATAATGACTCACTGATTTGACTAACTTGTTTTTTCTCTGTGTTAACCTTTTTGTGTAGCCAAGGTTGTGGTGTACTTGTATGGTTTTTTCAGAAACTTTGATGACAGTTCATGTATGCATAGGCCTATATGTAAGTTGACTGCATTATACGTTGACTACATTGTACTGTCATTGAGAGGCCCTTTGAAGTCTGCTGACCCAGTCAATTTAATTTCGCCCCTAAGTGCAGATTATTAAGCTGGACAAATTGCACATATAGATCTTCCTGAGGTTTTGACAAGGTTTGTTAATTAAGATATGTGTGAGTATGAACCTGTGGGCACATGTACAGAACTCTAGTATGAACCTGTGGGCACATGTACAGAACTCTAGTATGAACCTGTGGGCACATGTACAGAACTCTAGTATGAACCTGTGGGCACATGTACAGAACTCTAGTACATATTCATGTACCACAGGCATATAAAAGATACGTGTGTAGGAGTATTTGGTGGGCCCTGACCTTTTCCTTCATGGAAAACAGTACTGTAGAATGTCATTGGATTGGAACAGACAGCATGAAAGAAGTATTTCAGACTGTACATACACTAGTCTTTTAGGAATGCACTGGTACACCAAGTGGCCTAAAATTTTGTCTATGATTAAGGTGCTGATTTTTTTTTTGGGGGGGGGGGGATTCTGTGAGTTCTACTGAATTTTGAAAGGTGTTTCCATGTAGAAGTTGATTTGGAAGATCGGAGGATATCCTACTGAAAAGATAAAAGTTTCAGCACCAAAAATCAGTTTTTATGACATAAATTTGCATCTGAAAATGCCATTTTGGGGGGGGGGGAGGGGCAGAAGATTAGGCCATTTACAGGACCAATGTATTTACTGTGTAGCAGTATTAGATACTGATCATTTGCTCAGTGTAAAGCACTTACAGAATATCACTGGATTGGGAGAGACTAAGTGAAAGAAGTGTAATTGTAAGCATGTACGGTTATGTGAAATGAAGTACAAGTAATAAAGTAACGATGGACATTAAGGAGAAGATAATGATGCACACAAATACTTGTACACGTATGATATCCATGTATTAAGGGAATCACATATATATTGTGCATAGAACAAGAACAAAGCTTACAATCTCAAACAAGCAGGTCAGAACTTGAGAGTTGAGATAAACAGTCGGGATGAGATTGGTTTCTTTTGGTAAGTGCGGGATTGGCAGTTGTGTGACTGTTGCTAATCCCTGATTAGACAGAAGTTCCTGACTTGGGGGAAAATCGAATCGCAAGGGACCAAAGTAATTGGCAAACTGATACATAGCCATTTTACATGCACGTTCAATAATAGATTGCACACATACATGTATCTCTTACAAATGCAGATGAGATTTACATCATCTTGTCTTAAATGTGTTTTATAGTTTGTTTTTTTTTTTTTTGATAAACAAGAAGCAAGTATGAATTTTCAGCAGAGCATTACAGCAGCGCATTCGTAAAAGTTGACTCTTCTTGCAGTAGTTCATTTTTTTTTTATCTCGATGTAATATCAGTGGAATTTAATTATCATTCTTCTTAGTGGTTTAAAGGCATGTATGAGAGCTTTATGAAGTTTGTCATCATGTAAATGTGGGCATCAATGCCTTGGGTTTCTCAGATGTTTGAAACTGTGGCTCTCAGTAGTTGGGACTGCCACACCCTTGACTAATAAGATCACACGTCGAATTTCAGATCTCTCAACATTGGCTGTAGATTTGAGGCACCAAGATAACTGCAGGATAAACGATGATTTTTGGATCCTTTCACTCTGGTCTGCTCCTTTCATTAAACTGATTGCCGTCAGACAAGGGGAGAATTCTTGGACAGAACGTGGTGTATACATACCGTTAACTTTAGGCATTGACAAAAAGTCAGATGTATTTCACCCTGGTCATAACAGTTTTCAGTTCTTCAGATATGCTTAAATAATATTTCATTACAAGTCCAAGCTTGGTGTGAGACATTGAATGGCCCCTGTTGAATTAGCTTATTAAGGCTGTTGTGTGCATGGCATGGAATTATAGTACTGATCTCTTGTGGTGAATGGAAAGGCAAAGTTAATGCATCGTGTGCTATTAAGACGTGGTACATGTGTTTGGGGTAAGGTTTTCAGATTTGTACCCCATCACCATAGCAACAGGTTGATTCGTGATACAGATTTCCAGTATTTACGTGTAATAGGTGTTGTTCAGGTCATTTTCATTTAGCCAAAAAAAAAAAAAAAAAAATACTAATAACCTAAATTAACAGAAAGTTTTAAAAACGATACCAACAGTATGCTCACCACAGATTAGGGAAACATTTAAACCCAGGTTGCATGAATTGCATTTTTTTCTTGGTAATACTAAACTTCCAGCCTTTGAAATCATTTGTGAAAATGGAATTGAACATCAAATTCAAGCATTACACACGTAGTTTCCTGTTTTTATTCTTTTGTCATGAAAAAGGAGGCTACATCTCATCTGGCAGGTGAATAAGTCTGGAGAATAAGGTCCGTTTGATTGTAATCTGTACTTTATGATTTATTCATGAGTGTACGTGTTTGAAACTTGTAAATCTATGCACATATTTTTCGCACGAATTTTTGGGCTGAATGTGTTGCACCAGAATTGACCTTCTGTTAAATGTTCTACCTGTTGTCATGTTAATTGTACCTGTTCGGCTTGCAGTTTGACGGGCATCCCCAGGCACGTGATACACGTAAATAGTCTGGTAGAGCTTAGTGGTTTACCCTTCATGTCCTAGTATTTCATCCAAAAGCATGCATATTTCAAGGCCAGTTAACATCCTAAAATATTAGTGTTGATGGAGGGACTTAAACTTTTCCAGTAGGATATCATCCCGTCTACCAAACAAATCTCAATATACCTTTGTAAGATCAACAAAACTCTTGGAATCATCCAAAAAAAAAAGCAACTTAGTCATGGATGAAATTTTAGATGCTTTACCATACTTGTCATATCTTTGGAGGATGAGGTGTGGGTTCAAACCCAGCTATGGGCATTGGATTTGTAGGGTGTTCTACTCATACTCATGGTAAGATCTTGGTGATGATATGTCATAATAAGTGACGTAACGTTGTATGGGAATGGGTGTTTCATGTATATCCTATTGTGAAAGATTGGTGGTTTGCGGAAGAATTTTGCTTACCTTTATACCTGTGAAAGTGACCACAGTGAAAACAGCTGGAGTAAACACAATGTTAAAGGCAGCTGCCAAATAGTGTAGAAATACTTCACGTAGTATATTTTACGAAATTTTTGGCCCTCCGCAGTTTTTTGCTCAGCAGCACACAAAGTTAAAATGAATGGCTATTTGTCTTCAAAAAGTGTTCAAGCTCTGCTTGCTCACCACTTCTTACCCGCCACTGTGTGAATTAATAGGGCTTTAGGAATAACTCATTGATTGAAGATGCAAGGGTAACAATTAAGAAAATGCTGGGAGTAAAAACTGAAAGCATAAGATACATGTACACATGTGAATGGAGTGGATTCCATGAGAATAAGATTACATTCCTATGCTTACAGAATGCATCATGAACATGCACCATTCTGTTTTGACACCATGTACATGTGCACTAATCTGTCAATGTTAGAACTGCATTTCTCCTGTTCTTGACAAACGCAAAACTGCTTGTAGATGTATCCATTTGGACACAGAGACACGTCCAATGTACATGTAATTTGACATGAATACATATACATTCCCTACACCACTCGCTCTCTTATCTGAGGCTCCACACACCAATAGTCTATCAGTATGTGGACATGTACTTCCTTGTCTTTACCAGCTGACTGAGCCATTGTCTGTCACATATACATCAGTACCTTATGACATTTGCACTACATGTGACCTAACCCGTCCCACTCCGGTCACCCTGTGGATTTCCCGGGGGCTTTACAGACTTTCTGTGTTGTTTTGTTTCACCATAGTGTTGGTCGCTGTCGTATGAGAGAAATATTCTTCAGTACGGCAATATGATATGTAAATAAGTAACCAGCCTAGATCAGATGTATACATGTATGATTGCTGCACATTCTGCCAAAGCTTGATATGAGGTAGTTAATTGCTGCATGTACACTGATGAAAATCATCATGACCCCTGCCTGGGTATCAGACAAACCCTTAACGTCACGACCAAAGAAAAAAAGTGCGGTGCAGGCTGGGTTTGAACCTGTGATCTCATTGGTCAGTTTTAAGTGGTTTGATTATATTATCTGTACACTATTCTCCAGCATTTATCAATAGACGTGTGTCTCTAATGACCAAAGTGTTTGTTGAGTTTGACATCCATTCTGGAGCATTTTGTCAACATTTCATTTTGAATGGTCAAGAGTTTTCAACATGTATCACATCGTTTTTTCTTTTTTTTCACCCACCCCCTTTTGTTTGGGTTTTTCGGGGAAGACATGTATTCTCCTACAAGAACAAAATCCGATGAACCACTCCAATACCCTGCACATCATTGAGAGTGTGGAGAGACTGTATCACCTGGACAGGAAGGAGGGGATTAAGTGGTGTTAGGGTAGCCCCAAGAACCCAGAACTCCACAGCTTACCTCTCTGACCCAGATACAGAAGTCAAATCTCCTCTCCCTCCTTTGGAACGAAACACGTACATGTATGCATAGCAGTGTGGTATGGTAAAATACCTGTACTTATAAGAATGTGTTCATAAAATGGCGTGTTAAAATACATGCACAGGTACTTTTAACAGTGTGTACACAAAATAGCCTGGTAAAGTACTTGCACAAGTGGTTGTGACAATATTCAAGAGTTGCACAGTAAAGGTGCATGTGAATCCAAGACACAGAAGAGTTAAAACAGCTGGCTCCATTTGAATAACATGTCATCTTAATAATTTACTGATGTGCCTTTCCTGACTTGTATTCCGTATGGAAGATTGCTACATGTATACATGTGGTCAAAATGTAAGTTGATACCATGGTCAGTCATTAACTGTAACTTTTCAACCTTTTCGCACATTTGCAAGGCGTTTATTCAAGCATATACTGAAGGCATTACTCTATGTAAACTGATGAAATTATACTTTTTGTGAAACCCTGAAATTTCAAATTAAAAATGTGCATAAATTGCACTGAAAGTTGCTCTTCCATATGGGAAAGGTTGAGGAATTAGGGCAGGTACTTCATTTAAACAGTTAAATTTCCATGCCCTTCTGATTGCCTCCACTACAGCTGACTACTGCAGCTCATAAAACTACTTCATTCAGGTGTCAAACACCAATAAATAAATAAGTAAATAATTTTTCAACACGATCATTTGTGCATTGGCTTTGCTGCCCAGAAAATCAAACTTCCTCTATCACTGAATGCTTGTAACTTGTTTCCCTGCAAATCCTACCCGTATGGGTACATTATGTGTATGCACATGTAGCAAAACCATTTTAGGCCAGGCATACGCCACGTCAGTGTGACTTGTTATAATATGTTGACTGAGTGTCCAGCTGTTGAAATGGGCCATGTCACAGTAACCATTGTTGAAAGGTGAGATTGTAATTAGCTGGCACAATTACCTGCACATCTACCTGACGATTTGTGATGCGAGCTGGTTTCAGGTGGCACCATGGGTTTACCTGAGGTGTCTTCTGACGTGTGTTGAACCTGACGCTAACACCGTGCAGGTAGATTAATTACCTAGTCCTCCACAGGAGACTTACCTGTCAGTATCAGCAGGTAACCTCTCAGACATGCACAGACTCAGGTGTAACAGTGGAGTTTGCTGATAGCCTTGGCCAGTCAGAACAGTGTGGTGTACAGTTTGGTGTATGAGGTGCTTGTAACATCAATTTCCTCTTTGGTACATAAAGATGTTCAGACAGAATTACAACACAGTGTATGCCTTTGGTCATTTCTGAACATGTACCGGTACGTTGAAACAAGGTGTTCGATCAGTTCCTTTACATGTAATTCAGGGACCACGCTGTTCCAGCCACCAAGAGATTTTTGAATTCAGTAAAAATAGCTTGATCACTATAATATACAGTTTTTGGCTTGGAAAGTCCAGATTACAGTTGATTAGTCTGTGTATTTAACACTTTTCATATGTTGTCGATTTTAACCAAGTACAGTCAGAAAATGATCATTCAAATTTAAATCGGTTTTGCCTCAAGTCAAACCTTGCTTATATGTCTCTCAGGGTAAGTACATATAGAGAGGATTAAGTGTGCAACTCTGAAAGTAAACAGGCATGTAAGTTTTAATTTTCAGAATTTAAAATATGTAACAAAATCATCTAATTTTGAAATTGTGTGAAATAGAATGTGGCTTTGATATCGTCATTGATCATGACGTTAGCGTTATTGGCCTTTGACCAGTGAAGTCGCAGGCAGAGCCAGGCTCTACTCACTCTGCGTCTGCTGTGCCATTAAACCAGTTAAAGTAAATATTATTCTAAATTTATGTTCGGCTTGCTTGAAGTTGAACTGATCTACTTTTTTTTTTTATTTCATTACGCAACACATTGAAATCAGGTGTCTCGTTTTCCCATGTTAGTTTTTCATAAAATGTATCAGTCCCAGAGGACAGCATGGCTTACATACTTGTATACATGGACATATAAGGAGTCTTTTGCTGTGGATGTGTTGGCTGAAACCTGCGTACCTTTTTTTTTTGGTTTGCGTGAATGTTGTTTTTTTCACCCTCAAAGAAAACCAGAATAACCTCTTTTTCATAGTTAAACGCGAGTATCAGTATTTGCAGAGTTGATTTTCTGCTGAGCCCAGTATGAGAATGAAGGCATGTTGTCATTGCACTGTTGACCTGTGTGTAGAAGGTCTCTATCATCAAACTGCTGCCTTTGTCTGTCATGTGACCTCGTTCTCCTACACCAGGTGTTAATTGTGGTCTAACGTGGGTGGATTTTGTAATGAAATTCCAGAGCACTTGTCAGAGTTTGTTTAACCTTGTGTTCACCTGGGCCTAGAGTCGTCACATTGTCTGTAGGACTAGTACTGTAGACATCAACCTGTTCCAAGAGTCATATACCGCTTAATACAAAGATGTTTTCTTTGAAAATGTTTCATTATTAAAATTACTGGCATTAGATGTATATGTAATACATGTTTAATAGGAATAATGACATCTTTGGCATGGCACAAAACATATGCACAAATGTAGATTTGCGTTGCGCATCCTAATCTCCTCCACCCGTAAACCTGACCGATGTCATGGAAGTAAAATATTATTGAGTTTAGGAACCCCAATCAAATATATAAACAAATCCTAATAACACGTGGATGTAATACAGTACGTGTACATATAGACTTGTCGTTACACATACATGACACGGCAGATACCTGATGACGGCCTACAGGGACATTTGACAACATGTGATATGTGCACTTAAATAATGCATTGATAATATTAATAAAAGCCAGTGGTGGTGTGCTGTAACTCCTTGAAATCAGTGGACTGCTTTCCAAGTTTGACCTCGTCTGAGTGTTTATTGGACCCTTTTATACAGACCCAAGGTGAACCTGTTATTATTGGTCATAGGAATGTGTTTGTAAGCTGTATTGTGACATTCCTTTACATTAACTGTAAGTCTTGAAACTTTTCAACCACTAAGGCAATTTTTGTTAGAGGAATTTATACATACAGTGATTATGAAAATGACACTAAGGATGATTTCTGTGTGTGATTAAAGATGCGAGCTTCGTAAAACAGTGCAAAGTATTTCTCTTTTTCATTTACACATCAGCGAAATCCCAGTATTTCCGTCATTGGTGAAAGTGTTATTTCCACTGCACACCCAGACGTCATGACGTCAAAAAGAGAAACGTTTTATTTTATAACGTTCTAATCTGATCTCAGAGAAATAACGTCATAATGCAAGCGTGATAAAACAGCTCACACGATCACCCAAGAAGACATAACATCATATAACACGACACATACACGTACATGACGTCACACTCTAGGCACCTCTGTGACAGCACCTCTGTGACAGCACCTCTGTGACAGCCTACGGCTGGCAAAAATGGCAAAAATTCTTGAAAGTACACAAAATCTTGATACTGTTGGGCTATAAATAATAATTAGAATTCATGTCTGGTGGGTTATCATTTCCACCTCTGACTCGAACAATGTTTATGGTGCATGTATTCAACCTTCACTGTGCAGTATCCTCTATTTACTCCATAGTTAAGTCAGAATGTTCAAAATATTGGTTGCATAGTTGGTTGAAAAGGTTGAAGAATTAGAGTCAAGACCTTTCTGGTACATGTACAGAGGTGGTTGAAAAGGTTGAAGAATTAGGGTCAAGACCTTTGGTGGTACATGTACAGAGGTGGTTGAAAAGGTTGAAGAATTAGGGTCAAGACCTTTGCTGGTACATGTACAGAGGTGGTTGAAAAGGTTGAAGAATTAGGGTCAAGACCTTTGCTGGTACATGTGTGTATCACACTGTGTCCACAGCCTCAAGGAACTGAACATTCATTGCTGCCGAGGGAGAGGTGTTACATATTACTCTTTAGTCATGATTGGGATATGATTTCAGATAAACTTCATGACAGTGTTTTTACTGAGATATAGTATTATATAAAATGACCCAACATTTTGCCCTGAATTGTTCACCTTTACTTTAGGCTGATTAATGTTGGAAAATATTTCTCTTGGTGCTAAAACTCCCTTTTTGGGGGGTAGGATATGATACGTCCTTCTAAAGAAACCTGAAAACATGTAAGATCAGTGGAACGACATGTATCAGAATCAGGTATCAAAAAATGAGCAACTTAAGTCATAGGTGAAGTATTAGTGCTGTCCCAATATTGCACATCTTTTGGCTTCACAGTTACCATTCTTCACAGGTACAGCATGCAGAAAAATTGGTTAAGCCTCGGTGAGATGAACTAAAAAGTAAGACTATAGCAGCATGGAATGGCCTTCATTGTGAAAAATGAAAGGCTTTGATTTATGTAGTAGAAACAGTACATTGAATTAAGACTGACACTGAAGAAGCCTGTGTATGACCTGTTGACGATTGCGAAATGTATAAATCTAAAACTGGTATTTGTTTCCCATCAACTCAACATTAAGATGTCATAAATATGCATGTTAGGCCTCTAAGGGTGTTTAATACCTACTGTACATGTATATCTACAAATTACCGTCCATGTACATGTGATAAGTGACTGCACTGGTTATCCCTAGTTATGATCACCAATTAAATTTTTTTCTCCCAAACAAAGTACTGACTTCCTTCTCTAAGGTACACATGTTCATGTGTCTAGGCTTACATGTATGTGCCTCTAGCTCTCCTTAGGCCAGATCTAATTCAGATCTTAGGAGGACAGCACTAGGGACTGATGTAACTTATCTGATAAGGCAGTCGGGGTTTTAACACAACATGTGTCAGGTGACTGGGTCAATAATACGTACCAGTGTCTGACTCTGGATTGTTAGTTTGTCACTGATACGAGAAACACTACACATACATGTGTTTGTGTATGATCCTCAACAACCTCAAGACACATACATCCATGTAGGGGCCTCCGTAACTTAAGTCCTCAGTGTTTTAGTACAGCGCAATAACCCGAGAGCCTCTTACCATTGCGGTTGCTGTGAGTTCAAGTACAGCTTATGGTGGCTTCCCAGGCCTCTGGTCATCAGTCTCCAATGGGCTCTGCCCGCTTTCCTTCCAACCATAATGCTAGCCGCTGTTGTTCAAATCAAATATTTTTAGCACAGTTAAAACAACACCAATGAAATAAATAAATAAATCAGACGTGTAGTTTACATAACTTGTTTCAAGGAAATACATGTAGTGCAAAGCCTTGGCGGCTTGCTTCAGAAAGGCGTCAGCGTCAAGTGGAAAGGTTCCTCACTGGCAAAGACACCGGCTGAACCATTTCCTGCCATGTCAGTGCACATTCTGTGTACATGTACAAATATTACATCGTTTTTTAACTGTGCTATAATTGGCAAACGATTGGTTGATGTGGCTGGTTTTGGACGTGTACAGTTGGAAAATACATACACATGATGTTTCATGTAGCCACATGACAACCGTATTTGCATCTACACATGGTGCTAAAATCGTGCTTCAATCTTTATAACAAAGTCGTTTTATCTTGGAGCCAGATGTACTTTAGAAAACGAGTTTACCAATCAGCACCAGCTTATATGCATCAGCAACCAATTAGAAGGCATTGAACAGTGGTAATTAAAAGACCCGATGAGAGCAGCTTGCTGGCGAGAATGGAACTTGAGCGTGTCAGAAAAGTTACCACTCAGACAGTTTACCTTGCAATACACTTGTCTTAAGTTCATTAAATAATGAATGACTTGTTGCACACACATGTACTTGTAGTGCCTGTAAACTTGTTCAGGTTCAGTTTTTTAATTTATCCAATACGTTGTAACCAATCAGGGCCATGTGTCTGTTGTGTTATTTTTAGGGTCGTGCGTTGTACTTTTTTGTAGTTAGCCCACAGGTGGGACAGGGTATACACTAGTCCTGTTGGCTTCTTCATGTGTGTTTATGCAGTTGCTTAATGTGGCATGTAGGGGTAGCAGGAGTTGAACAGTCACCACTCACCTGAGAAACCTAACCATGCATGGAAATTAGCCATTGGGCTAATTGTTATGCATAAATTAGTCGAGTTGCCCTTGGTGAAGACCATGCTTGCTGCCTGTGATATATCCTCCCCTGTGAAATGTTCATGCTTGACAGGACATCTCACTCCCACCCCACCCCCATTATGCTCGCCACCACCCCCTGATTTATCCTTCTGCGACAAACTCAGTGCTTTATTTGCAGCATTCATACTCTACATTGTACATGGCCTTGCTGAGGAAACAATCTCTAATATAAATATTACATGATTTAATTTTTTAGCTGTGAAATTCATCACTGCTGTAAAGTTAATGATGTGCGGACTAGTACATGTGTGATTGTTCATCTGCCACAGACAAGGCTGTCTTTGTTCTTTTGGGGCATTTATGACAAATATTTATGACTATTCCACTGGCATGTTTATTGGGGTAGCCATGTTAATGGATGAAGGAAGCGCCTTCTGGAAATTTCGTTGACTTTAAGGGGTACATGTACCGTGTTTCGAATGTGCGACATCGTTGGCTTGTGGTGTTAAATACCTGTATACGTGAATATGAAAGACCTCAATATCTTGAAAAAAGGAGGCCTTAGGAAATCATGAGAATTACTCCATGTACATGATGTAATTGGGCTCAGTATCTTCAAATCTCTGCCAATTGCAAAGCAATGATCGTGCATGTACCTGTAGCAGATACCCTAAGATGCGTTCTAAAATAAGACCGTCAAACAATGTTTCAAGAAAAAAAAAGATAAAACCGCCCAGTGAAAAGTTTTTTTTTTTCCTTAATTTGTCTCTCATGCTTAAGGATTAGATATCTCCATCCGTGGATGTAGTGATATCATATCTTATCACATCTCCTGTTACCAAGGCAATGATATGTTCTTCCTTTGCTGACTTGAAATAAACCAGAGTAGTCCTTCACTTGAAATAAACTAGAGTAGTCCTTCACTTGAAATAAACCAGAGTAGCCCTTCACTTGAAATAAACCAGAGTAGTCCTTCACTTGAAATAAACTAGAGTAGTCCTTCACTTGAAATAAACTAGAGTAGGCCTTGACTCAAGCTATAGTTATACACATAGATGAAGACAAACAGTATCAGAAATTTGATTTTGAACTGGACATTCATTGACATTTGAATGTGAAAATGCTCATTTGAGGCAGCATGAGGAATTACCTGCACATGTACAGTACTTGCATGATAACTGTGTTGCTTGCTACGGGTACTGAGAAAGGCTTTATCAGATTAAAGTTAAATTACGCTCTCCTTTAATTAAGATAGTTAAAATGATTTGTCTGTAGAAGAATTACTAGTTTGAAGCAGGCACTAGTGATAAACCGTATCAGATGAGCAGATTTTAAGACCAGTCTGAAGTATAGTTCTGTTTCATATTGCACAAACATATGTTACAGTTGCCCATATTTTTCTTCAGGTACATGTATTCATTTGATTTTTGCTGAATGTTGTGGGCGGAGGAGGCCTGAGTACGTGGTGTTCTGATTATGCCAGTTGCCAAGTTCAATTCCGGCATTGGGTAGTCAATTTTTTACATTTGAATTGGTATGATTGTTCAAGGGGTGCTGGTCACAAGAAAGAATTAAAGCACTCCTGGAGTAATTTGTGCAGTATTGTGTTTGCTAATTACCTTTTGTCATTTGCGAAGGAGGCATGCAAAATTTACCATCACATGTGTAAGAAAGTTCATCAGTGATTTATCCAATGCTTCCAAGTAAAGCACCATCAAAAACAAAAAAAAAACAAAAATTCTTAAGTATGGTGTTTGATTACAATGTGGAAAAAAACAGATTGTAGTCAAAAGTCATAATATCATTATTCAGCATTTATCATGTGTAATAGAATTTAAGTCATGTTTTGAAATAAGATAATTGTGGTTTGAAAATCATGCAGGTAGCATTTCCTGTTTTTTAATCCTGAATTTTTTAATTGTCTTACTCTCTGTGTATATTTACGTCTACATACATTACCAAAAATTTCATTATGTTGAATGGTCTTATTATAAAAGCCTGCCAGGGTATGGCTCCCTTGTTCACCAGTTTACGGTTGGGTTCACTCCCCTACCTGTCCCACCAGTCACATGAGCTAAGGTGGTTAAGTGAAGGCCAGGTATTCAATGATGAGCGTCAGTTCATACTTACCTGTGGTAAAGGATACCTGTGTGGATAGTTTGTCAGACTGTCGTCGTGCTTAACAAGGGATTTCCACCTGAGCAGCGCAGGTGAACGGACTCACCTGTTACTGTAGTCTGTAGGCACCCTCTACTTCTCAGTGCAATGGTAAGGCTCTCCTGCACATTTTATCTGATTTGTTATGAGGACACTTTAACATTGTGTTAGAGGTCAGTATTTACATCCATGCTCTTCATGGTCTCAAACTGTCAAAGGTGGGTACAAAATACTAATCCACCACCAATGCATCAGCTTTTCAGTATGTTTCAATTTGCTGTGGCAAAGAGTCACTTGTGGCACATGTATAAATTGTGAGGCAGTATAAGCTGTCATTTTAGATTGTGGACATGGCAGATGTATCTGTATACTGCGGGGACTCATCAAGTAAAAAAATGCATTAAATTGCCCTGTCTTTATTTAAGAAACAGTGAGATTCGTATGTGAATACATTGGTATCCCTGATCATACATGTAGCATGTCGTATGGCCCTAGATATTAGGTAGCTGTGACAAGGATTGTCAGTCGTTTAATCGTCCAATCTTCTGTTATGTTGGTTTATCGTAATGGAACAGCAGAAATTCTCGAAGCCTCCGGGAGCGAGAAGGTAGTGGGCAGATTGTAAATGTTCGCTACATAGTGTGAGGACAAATCCATCAGAGACAAGTTTATGATAACACATCTACATATGTACATGTGTTAAGTACATGTATACTGTGATCAAAATTGATATCAGTCTGCCATTAAATATCATTAAATCATTCCCGGCACAAGAAGCCATGGGCCAGTAGGGGCATGTATACATGTACAAGTAGCTTTACCATGCCATCCATGTCGGTGCTTTTAATTTCTGTTTGGTGGTTTTATGTTCATGTGAACCTTCCTGTTCCGTTGTACACTGTACGTGCCTTAGAGGTCATGTTGGGGATGTACATATAATACAACCTGATATTTTTTAACGTAATCCTAATGGCTATCGTATTACATGTTGTTTTTTTTTTCCACCCGGTTTCCTGATTATTTAACACTTTGTCATGCTGCACACTGTGGCAAGTGACGAGAAAATTGTGACGTAGTCGTTATCGGTACATGTACGTGTAAATGACGTGTGGAAAGTTGGACATTCGGGAACGTTTTGTGTCCTGATGAGTTTACAGTTATAATGTGTATATTTGGTGATTTTATTTCTGACTCCTCAGAATTTGTCTATAAATAATCGTTGATATCAAAATAGAGACTTGGATACAAATGCCCGTTTGTAGCTGCATGTCCCGTCCAAACAATAGCTGTATTTGCAATGTCCATTCTCATTCAGTAGGTGAATTGACGTATGGTCTATGAGTGGCCCATGAGTGGTCTGATTTTATGTGCATGATATATTCCAGCCATGTTTACTATACAATGTGCCCTTACTGTAGTCACATGCACAGTCGATATTTCAGTTCGTCTTTTTTTTTTATTTAGTTTTAGTTTGTACCATGATGACAAGGTGGGATTTGTTTTTCCGGGTGGTCTGACAGGCTCAGTCTGCTGTGCCGGTTCACTGATTGTGCTTAATTGTTGGCCCTTTGGCATGTTTAGCCTTGTGAAATATAATACAGTTGCCCCTGTTGCAGCCTGATTTCTAACGGTCATGCTATGTAATGTCACGCATTTGACGTATTTCTATAGCTTTATTCGATGAGCAAGGCGGACGTTTTTAATGCTTTTGTCTTGCAAAACTAGAAGCTTTATTTTATGGTATGGTTATTTGCGTTGAGTATTATGTACCAATCATTGTCGTGTCACTTGTATGTCCGTCTCAAAGACACCTCCAATTTGACTATATATATATATATATATATGCATAAAGTGGAAATGGTACCTCAGCCTTAATTGACAACTTACTAATTACACTTGTAGGTAAATCATGTTCCATGCCAGTGAGGGTGCTGTTCGCGTGTGTATCGTGGTTGCCATGTGGGTCATGGACATACACATATACCAGACCTTCATGCATATACACCTGTTGTTTTGAGCACACTTGTCTAGGCAAATGTCCAGTATATCTACAGTGTACATGTACATTGACAATTTACCTCAAGGTGAACTCAAATTAATAACTGCCGTCTAGATTAATGTTAATCTTCATATTCTCACAGGGACTATTTCTCCTACTACTGTTTTATGCTGATACATGTACTCGCTGAAGGCTGTGTGTACGGAGTTTTTCCTTGTAGGAATAATACTGGAAATGACATAAACTTCATCTGTGACTATAAAAGGTACTTCCTGCTGGATGACTGAGATTCCCATGGATCTTATATGGATGTTTTGAGGTTTGTTTGGAAGCTAGGGTGATATCATACTGGAAAAATGTAACTGTCATGACCCAAAGTAAATTTTTTTTTTTTCTTTCTTGTTGGCCCCTGAAAATGACGTCGTTTGGACAAATTTTTAGGCCATCTACAGTATATACCAGGGGCCAGCTGATAATGGGTTTGTATAATTATAGTGCCCATTAATCATTATGCTACTTCATGTGTCGCACGAGGGTGTGGTTTTGTAAGCAATTGAATAAAAAAAGGATTTAATGAAGGCCTTGAATGGATCGTGCAAAATGTGCAGAATGTTGCAGAATTGATAAATAAATTTGGGACATTATAAAATTTTGAACTTTTTTCTCCGTCAGAAGTTTCCCTTCATCAATAATCGTGAACATGATATGACAGTTTAAATTTGTAAGAATGTTTAAATTTCTTGATCTAATCATTTGTCATGTAGAACCTTCTTTCAGACCATCAATCATCACTGTTTGAAAATACAAGTCAAAGGTACCTGACATTACATATTGGAAGCCTAAGATTCAAAACTTCATAAATCAGTTACTTTTCCATGACAGAGTGGATAGTCTACATGTTTACACATGTTCATAGGTTTAAATATGTACATGTACCAGTGAATGTAAATGTCACACATGCCAAAATATGGGAAGAAAAAGGGGCCTCCGTGGCTCAGATAGTTAGTGCCCTTGTTAGTACAAGTACAGCTCATGCTGGCTCCCTCTCCAGCTGTACATGGAAAGGTCTGTCAGCAACCTGCCGATGGTCATGGGTTTCCCCCGGGCTCTGCTCGGTTCCTCCCACCATACTGGCCTCGGTCATATAAGTGAAATAATCTTGAGCACGGCGTAAAACACCAATGAAATAGGTAAATAAATAAATGAGAAGAAAAAATGCAGAAAACAAGCATAAAAACTTTACTGAAAGTTGGCTACTGTATGTTGACAAGCCTGTGTACTTTGAAGAAAACTTTCACAAAACTTTGTAAATAATATCTCATAACTGATGCCATACACTTTACACGTTCATTGATTTAAATGGGTACTTGTATTTGCGAACATAAATAGCAACGCCAGCTGTCAAAAAGGCAAGAGAAAAAAATGTAAGAAAATAGACTTAAAACTTTACTGGAAGTAGACCCCTACAGTTTGGGTGGGTCGGTCTGGTGGCCTGCATATTTTGCAAACTGTTTTTATTAGTTGAGTGTTATCGTGATTCCGGTAGTGATGACTGAAATTAACCCCTGCCCTAGGCCCTCAGGTCAGGATAGGGTGGGAGGACATGATGCAGATTAAACTCTCCTGTGCCATTCTCGCAGGGATATGGCTAATCCTTTGTCAGTTAACGTGTACCTGTGGTTAAGGTGTGAACGACTGAACCATGCCCATGGGCTAGTAATCGCTAATAATAGCTGGACCTGTGTCTTAAAGTGTGGTCTGTTCGTATGCGTTGTGTACGTGTAGGTTTGGTCATATGTATTAGATGAACAGGATGTTTGTTTGCAATGTTAATTGTTCTTAGTAGGGTGGAGCACAGGGAAATATTGAATTACCTCTTGTACGTGTGTGACTAACTTGTGGTTATTGCTTATTGAAGCTAAATATACAGGCACATAGTTGAAAGTTTTTCATTTTGTAAATATTATGATTTCATTTTATGGGATATTTTAAGTTAAATTCTTTGTTAATTTGGGAGGAAGTACAGTTACGCATGACAAATCCCACATCCTGATTTGATTGTCTAGACTGGGTGTGGAGGGGAGATGGTGTCCATTGGGAGAGCCAACGACTTATTATTTTGGAGGTTTATTTTTCCCTGATGAGGTGTAAGTTTAAAGGTAGTGAAATATATATATGTAGAAAGGGAAAGAAACAGTGCAATTAAGAGACATTAATAAAGTGTGAAATATCATGGCTGGCAGCGACAGGAAATTGTCAACACATTACATTGTCAAGGATAGGGGGCACTGGGTATAAAGTAGTAAGCAGTACTGTGTATGTGTACATGTGTGAAAAACCTTCTGGTGTATATACAGTGCCTCTTTGTGTACAAGTGAAGGGAAAATACGGTATTTCTAGAGGGCCAGATCTTGTGGGGGAAAAAAAAGAAAAAAACTTTGTAGATGAATTTTTTGTAACTAATGCCATAAATCACATCACTTTATACTAATTGTTATGACAATTATAGGTTGACAGCACTACTGTAATTCTTCAACCTTTTCACATGTTTGCAAGATGGTTATTCAAGCATATTCTGAAGGCATTATTCTGTTTTCACTGATAAAAATTATACTTTTTGTGAAACCCTGAAACTGGCTAATCCAGCCAATGTAGTTTTGTCTCCAAAATAAATTTCAGATGTGCATAAATTGCACTGAGAGTTGCTCTTTCATATGTAAAAAGGTTGAGGATTTAAGATTGGAAAAATTCATTATTAGCTGTTATAAATTAAGGGAAGGTATTATGAGTGTGTGGTGGTGGGGGGAGTGGAGGGGGGAGGAAGGGGAGATTGGTGTCTGTGTTTAATGTACTGGTATGGTAAGGTCAGCAGTTCTATGAACTTTGGCAGCAGTTAAATCTGAAGCAATCGGTAGTGAGCTGCCGGGTTTTTTTTAACACTTGTGTATTTATTCCATCTTGATTTCTCTACTTGAAAATATTTCTTATATAAGTGTGTGATTACAGCATGATTTTAGTAGTGAAAAAAGCCAGGGCAGAAAAAAAACCTTGACTCTCCACACAGTGTGTTACTTGAGGCTTGAGGCTTCGGCCAAAAATGCACTGAGCTGTATTTGAGCCTGGGGCCTTGAGCATCAGTAAAGGTGGCTATAGTGACACCTTCCCTATTAAAATGAACCAGCATGATCTGTGGCCAGCCTGTAGTGTTTGTACTTGTACATGTGGGGAGTTCTGTCAGATAAGACCTTGTGTAGGTTTACATGGCCATCAGCATGCTGAGGTAAATGCCAGGTGTAAATGTACAGGTCTAATAAGCCATGAGTAACTCATCAAGCATTCGTCCAAGTATTTAAAGCTGGTCTCTTGCTATGCTATGTCTGTATTTAAACATCAGCAGTTTAGTATCTCTTATCATACACTGCATGTATATGCACTTACATACTGTGAACATACTTACATACTGTGAACACACTTATATACTGTGTACACACCTCTGCATGTATACTGACAGTTATGAAAATGCCAAGTCCTGTGAGTCAGAATAGGATCAAGGTGAGTACTGAGTGTTACACCTGACCAGGTGTGTTTTTTTTCAGTGCAAAAGGTGGTCTCATTTTTTGACACTGATACTTCCTGATTCCCTTTGGCCACGTGCTGAGATAAGAGCAGTACTATAAACAGGGTGTGGCTGAAAACTTGAAATAGGATCTGTTTAGAATCACTTTATTCTGGTGTCCAATTGACAGTTCATACAAGTAAGAGTGCTTCCCTAGCACGTTTTATTTATAATTACATACTTGACCGTGATTACAATGTTAACCATACAGATAATGAGTTAGTCATACATATTTTTTCTCTTGTTCACCTTGGCTGTATTTTTCCGCATATCCTTTCTCAAAGTTCTTCCCCCTTCACACCTTTACGTATTAAAAGAGAACAGAAGTGACTGTCATACGGAAATTTATGATCAGTGCTTGCGAGTATAGTGTCCCTAGTAGTCTAACATGGCAGTTGCACATAGGTACACCTCCAGCTGTATGTTGGAAGGTTTGTCAGTATCATGACAAAAGTTGCTGGTTTTACATCCCAAGGTATTCCTTCTTCTTCCACTCGTACACTGTACATGTAAAACTGGCTGTCGTCATATAAGTGAAAAAATCTGGTGTGTGGCATTATTAAACAACTGTTAAGCAAATGTAAAGTCAGTGAAATGATGAAGCAATATTTGCCCGAATGGAAAGTAATCTGTTGTGAAAGAGCTGCATGCCCGTAGGTTATCTCTCACCTGATGGGTTGTTTCGTAATACTAAGGAGATTAATCCTGTCCCTGCCGAGGTTACATGGGAGTTACCTGAAATCAGGGGGGGCTCAGGTGATCAGGATAAGAGACACAGGTATTACAGAATGCCTGGCTGCGTCACTGCTTCACACACAAGCACGTACATGTATTGTTTGTATAGGGTTAGTAGTGTACCTTTACTGCGCCTATGAGATGTGAGCTGTGTAAGTCTAGGCCAGTGCTGACATTGGCATACCTTTGACGTTACCTGCCTCACTACCTGGCTGTAGGTAAAAGCAGGTGTGTTGATTCTACGCCCTGCTTGCATTAGCACTTAGTTATGAACCCTGGGAAGCTTTGTGATCACATAGCATGGAGGGTTGAAAAGGAAGATCCCTTGTGGAGTGATTTTGAATGGCATTGCTTAATAGCTGTAAGGTGACTTTGCAAACACAGAAAGTCTAATATTTGCATTTTAGCGAATACGAAGACCTGCATTCAGCTTAGCTGGCGTACAGCAGATCATCATTTGCCATGTTAAGCGTGATTAATACTCCATTAATAATGCACCATTAAACCTTTGAATCATTTATACATGTAGTTTGCGTTAGATGAGTTCCAGTGCACATTTTACAGTTTTGTACACAGAACATGTGCATTACACATTGTGATATCAATATACCTGGTGAGGTTTCTGACCAGGTTGCGCCTACATTTAACTTGTGTACACTTGTACACACATCATAAGATTTTAATCTCTTCACACATAAGAAGACCATCTGTTGGTGAATGAACCAGGTTATGCATACCTGTGCACTTGCAGTTATGGTAACTTATCTATCTCGTTACACAAAAACTGACCCGCTGTTTGTAAATTGTTCAAATGTTGAATGGGCGTAATTGATCGGACAGATTCCTTATCTCATTAAAGTCCCTAAAAAACTTCACTTGTACACATATGTAACACATATGTGTAACATATGTAAGGCACTGCTTAGTTCACTCAGGTAAACCTTGTTCTCATCTGAGAGCTGATTGCTCCCAGAGGATGCCAGGATCAATCTACCTGCAGATCTGTCTAGGTTAGTCACAACTTCGTGTCAACAGGTTGGTCAGATACCTGCCGAAGGACAGTGGTTAAACTCCAGGCACTCTAGTTTTTACCACTTGTAAATTTGATTGGCATGCTTTGTACCAGTGAAAAAGTCTTGAGCAAGGCTTTAGGGCGATTCACACTTGATTCCGTATCTCCTGACACCATCTGCACAGCATTTTACCCACGCATCAGAACTGATTATTTCATTTTCTTGCCAGATATTGTAATAAAAGATGAGATTATCATAAAGTCTAACAGAAAAATGAAAATTGATCTGGTTCCCCTGTCAGTTCTCTAAAATATTCTGACGAGAAAAAGGGGATTATGTGTCGTAAGGACATTGTTAAAACACATAAATAGAGCAAAAAAAGAAATAAGACACATATAAAACAAACCGTGTACATGCACTGGTGAAGAAGTAACCTTCAATTATACAGATGTGAGAAGGTATCTAACCTGACGATACCTACATGTACACGTTCATACAGCCCTGTTTAACTGGTAGATGTATCATTTTTGCTGTCATTGGAATCTTCCAGCAACAAATTAACCATTGAATGATTTTATTTTTTGTTCCCAGGGACGAATAGACCCAGAAGCCAAATTTACCAAATTGGAAAAGATCGGGAAGGGATCATTCGGTGAAGTGTTCAAAGGGACAGATAATGACACGCAGCAAGTGGTTGCTATTAAGATCATCGATCTGGAAGAGGCGGAAGATGAGATAGAGGATATACAACAGGAAATCATGGTGCTGTCACAGTGCGACAGCTCTTACGTTACCAAATATTACGGTTCATATCTCAAGGTGAGAGGAAATCATGGTTCGGTCATCTTGTGACCATCCTTATGTTACTGAATGTTGCTGTTCTTGCCTCAGGCTGAGAGGAATTCATAGATCTGAGTCATTGTGACAGTTCTTGTGTTATCAACCGTTATGATTCTTACCTCAAGCCGAGAAGAAATCACGTATGTCACAGTCTTATGTTACCAAATGTTATGGTTGATTTGTTTATTACCAAATATTGCATTTCATATCTCAGGGTGAAAGCTACAACAATATCATGCTTTACAATTCATAGATTTACACTTTATTACATCAAATGTTTTACTCTTTAGCAATTCACGCTTCTTAGGAATGTATCCTCATGACAATTTATTATGTTTGTATGGATGTTGCTAGAAAGCAAAGTTATGGATGATTATGAAATATTCAAATTTAAACTGCTGCTTGTCATGCTTGCACATGTTGTGATAGTAAAATTTGATGCTTCAGAGGACAAAGTTGTAGATCATCATAGGGTAGTTTGGTTCTTATGTGTAATGACTGTTATTCTCTCTGTCTGGACATTTCAGGGGACAAAGTTGTGGATCATCATGCAGTATTTAGGATGCCACATTTGTAACAGTTTGTTCTGTGTTTGAACTTTTCATGGGAGAAAGTTACAGATCACCATGTAGTTTATTAAGGTTGTTAGGTTGTAGTAACCATTATTCTGTCTGCTTGTTTCAGGGGACAAAGTTACAGATCACCATGTAGTTTATTAAGGTTGTTAGGTTGTAGTAACCGTTATTCTGTCTGCTTGTTTCAGGGGACAAAGTTACAGATCACCATGTAGTTTATTAAGGTTGTTAGGTTGTAGTAACCATTATTCTGTCTGCTTGTTTCAGGGGACAAAGTTACAGATCACCATGTAGTTTATTAAGGGTGTTAGGTTGTAGTAACCATTATTCTGTCTGCTTGTTTCAGGGGACAAAGTTATGGATCACCGTGTAGTTTATTAAGGTTGTTAGGTTGTAGTAACCATTATTCTGTCTGCTTGTTTCAGGGGACAAAGTTATGGATCATCATGGAGTATTTAGGGGGTGGCTCTGCACTGGACCTGATGAGGGCAGGCCCTTTCGAGGAACAGTACATTGCCATAATACTGCGGGAAATATTGAAAGGCTTAGATTATTTACATTCAGAGAAAAAATTACACAGAGATATCAAAGGTAAGTCGTTTGACCACCTTGCCACATTATTTCACCCGAGTTGCAGGTGTTAGGGTGGAAGTGTCCATGGATATGTAGCACTTGCAATTGAACCGCAGGCCTCTGTGCTCGTTAGCGCGCTTGTACAGCGTATTAACTCAGTTACCTGTTACTTATGCAGTTGCGTTTAACTAAAGTCCAGCTCATGGAGGCTTCCTCTCCGGTGGTACAAGCAGCCTCCCACCAGAATGCCATGGCATAAGGGGAATATTCTTGAATATGGTATGAAACACCAATCAAATCAAATAAATAAATGAATTGCAGGTGAACCATCCATGACTTGACAGCCGTGTTAGCGTTGATAATGTTAGTCAATGTTAGATGCGTAATAGAAAGGCAGTCAGATAGAGTTTCTGTTCATCCATTACCCTGGTTTCTGTTATAATGTCACACAGGACAGCTTGGGCAGATCGATTGGGCAGGTCATTTTCCAGATACCCACCTTTAATTCCATTGGCGTAATGACCCATGTGCCCCTCACCAATGCGGTCGCTGTGAGGTCAAGTCCATGCTGGCTTTCTTTCCGGCCGTATGTGGAAAGGTCCGACAGCAACCTACGGATGGTCGTGGGTTTCCACCAGGCTCTGCCCAGTTTCCTCTCACCATAATGCTGGCTGCCGCCAGATAAGAAATTTTCTTGAGTATGGTGTAAAACGCGAATCAAATGAATAAATAATTCCATTACTCTTGGGCCACGATGGCAATAATGTGGCCTTGCGTGAAGTTTGCTGAAGACCAGTTGCCTTCCAACCTGGTGAGAGTGTTTGTCATTAACTTGGCAATGGCGGATGGAAGGCACACATTCCCCTGTTCTCACTTGTCATAGGGCCTCCTTGACAAAAAAGTGGTTGACAGCATAGTTTAGCGTTTCTTGAAGACCACTTGTCTCATACATATGCAAAAGTTTGTCGTTAAGTTTTTCATTAACTTGCCAGTGGTTGGTGGTTTACTTCAGACACTTCGTTTTCCTTGATACAGTGAAACGCCCTCGTACATAGATGAGAGAAGCATTCTTGAGCATGACAGATAACAGTCAAATGAAAAAATAAATCAGTCTGGTCCATGAAGACTGAGAAGCTGTTCAGTATGATGTTCCATCCAAAAGTGTCTATTGTGCATTGAAATTGTTTCAGATCTCACAAGACATGATATCCCAATGTTTAACTGAGGATTGTAATTGTCATTTCAGCGGCTAATGTTTTACTATCAGAATCTGGTAGTGTGAAACTAGCCGATTTTGGTGTAGCGGGTCAACTGACAAACACAACAAATTATCGTAACACATTCGTAGGGACGCCATTTTGGATGGCACCAGAAGTTATAAAGCAATCCTCGTACGACACAAAGGTAAGAAAACCTTCACCATGTCAGTTGATTGTACAAGTGGCAAAACTAAGTTGTCTCATTCTCTCTGTAGCAGATGCACATCATTACCAGTATTAGTTTCTTTGAAGTCTCAATGATCATGATTCATAAATCAAGGCTTAAGCAAAAAAATGTAAGACATTTAGTAAGAAATAAAGTTACCTGGATTGGAAAATGAAAGTTAATGGTTTGAAAATATGCAAAAATCCTCTCATATTTGAATGATACACAAATAAGATAAATGAAAAATAAAAGATGACCTGTTTAAGAAACCTCTGGCATCTTTCTTTATTACCCGAAGCTTATTTATAATAAAATAGATCATTGGTTTTATTTTTTGGTTCTTTTCTTACTCAGGCAGATATATGGAGTTTAGGAATCACAGCTATCGAGTTGGCCAAGGGAGAGCCGCCTAATTCTGACCTCCATCCCATGAGAGTTCTCTTCCTTATTCCTAAAAACAACCCTCCTCAGCTTACAGGAAACTACAGTCGGAATTTCAAAGAGTTTGTTGAGGCCTGCTTAAACAAAGACCCCGAAAACGTGAGTTCATTACGCTTCAGTGATATATTTGAAATCTGCACCTGAAACTTTTCACAATTGTATACGAAACCTTTGAAACACATCAGAGTTGGGTCTGAAACTTTTCACTGTTATAGTTTGATACATGTTAACGTTGAAACTTAAACTTTAGGCACTAACCGAGTGAATGATCGAGTTTCTCAGATGTTTCTGTGACTTGATTTTTATCTAATAATTGTATTTGATATCTAATATACCATACTCGTGATTTATTTACTGATGTTGACAGTAGGTACTCATTGCATTCTTTTTAGTTCCGCTAACTTTTAGGATATTTGCATTTAGTCGTTGTTAAAGTTTCTAATTCTGTGTCTTAAACAGCAGTTAAAGTGTTCACCTTTTGATGATAGAATATTTTATCTTTCAGAGACCAACAGCTAAAGAATTATTAAAGTACAATTTCATCCGGCGAGCAAAACGAACTGTATTTTTAGTAGAACTCATAGAAAAATATCGAAAGTGGAAGCAGAATGGTGGGGCGGATTCTGACAGCGACACGGAGTCTGAGTGAGTGGATGTTGCTGTGTCTTTTTGTGTATGTGTGATATTGCAGAAAAAGTTAAATGCACAGTGTACTAATCGTCTTGTTTGAGATGAGAACTGAGTGATTCACTGACGGCTATTATAGGGTATGAATAATATTCTAACATGTGAAGAATATTTGTGCTAATGAGAAGTCGAATAACTGACGGTGATCTTCGTATTTTCATAAAATACAGTGGGTGTCAGATGGTGCACTCTCATAACAAAATCTAATTTTTTTTGCTATTTAACTTTTGAAATGTTTCACTATCATTGTTGTGCATGGTCTGGTTACTAGGTCGTCTGCGTGATATTTCTGCCAGGCAGTACCTTTAGGGTGGTCAAGAATTAATGATATTAGCATCAGTGGAAAAATACATCACAGGAAAAAAAACACGGGTAGATTTTCTCACTCAGCAACTTGCAAGATCAAAGTCGTGTTTTTATGTGTATTTTACATAATGTTATTTTGTTATTACCTGTTCCTTAATTTTCAAACAATGTGCTCTTCAGTGGCAGACAGTGTTTTGATGTTTCACTCACTGAAGCCCTAATGTTTCACTCGCTGAGGCCCTAATGTTTCACTCGCTGAAGCCCTAATGTTTCACTCGCTGAGGCCCTAATGTTTCACTCGCTGAAGCCCTAATGTTTCACTCGCTGAGGCCCTAATGTTTCACTCGCTGAGGCCCTAATGTTTCACTCGCTGAAGCCCTAATGTTTCACTCGCTGAAGCCCTAATGTTTACCAAGGTGTATTTTATCAAAGCCCTCACACATCAGACATTATTTTTCCACCCTGCAGGGATTCTGATGATGAAAATGGAGAACGCAAAGTTGACCCATGGGTGTACCCAACAGTTCGACCAAAATCCGTGCGTAAGATCAATGCCCTGTACAGAGAACAGATGGAGAAAATGAGCATCGAACAGGGAATGAATGGCCACAGCAGTAACCATGGCAACCAGGATGCTGAGCGCTCGCCGGTAAGTCTCTTTTCCCTGCTAGTATCAAGTAAAATATCCTAAAATGCATAGAGCTGTTGTGTAAGAGTCAATGAAAGAATTATTTGATCTGTAAAGTGTTAATTCTGTTTACTAGTGCCTGGATGTTTTTTGTTGTTTTTTTATTATTTGTTATATTTATTTTTGCGTCCTTCAGTTTGGAATGGTTGTGATGTGTTTAAAATTGAAATATACAACAAAAAAAAAATCATTACGTAGACGTAGTGCCACCAAGAGAAAAAAACAAAAACTGTTTACTGCCTTTTCATTCTTTTACCACTTTTAGTAGGTTATTTATCATCAGAGTGCTGAAAGGCAGTCTTGATTTGTTGACCTACTTTCCCAGTGGCTGTCTGACTCCTACCCTTGACCCTTGACCCTTAACCTCTGACCCTTGGTCATTCTGAGTCTGCATGATTTGACCTTTTTGTCTTGAAGGGTTATGGTACAAATACATTAACAATGATTAACCACTGGGCTTTTCTGGAATGTTTGTAGCTTTAATTTAGGTGGAGAGATTAATTCTGACTTAAACGAGATCATTTTTCAGTTTTTTCCTGAGACATGTATGTAGAGTCCTGTATATAAATACCAAATCGCACCTTGCAATACTTTAATGTACACATGCACTTGAAATACCTCAGATATATTGAAACACTACAGGTACCATCTTCCTTGGTACAATTTTTGAAAATGAAGTTTTAGAATTTCACCTTGAGTTTATATGAAAATTAAGAAGAAAAAACAGTGGTATTTTAGTTTACATGTACAGTGAAAACTAGCCCTGGAATTCTTTGGCTTTGGATGTCCTATTGGAGAGTTACTGAGGGCTTTAAATGTCAAGGGTTATATTCTGGCTTAGTTATATATTTCATTGGTACTTACCAGTGTGATGAAGAAGTTGCATGATAAAGGCCTGCATGTACCTGATAAAGTTTCTGATTTGAAACGTCAGTCAAACTCGCCAGATCTGGATTTGAACCTGAACCCTCATTGGTCAGAAACTGAAGACCTACAACAAGATGAATATTTTATCAGAATGAGTGCGAGAACATCAATGCTCTTCTGCATGCTCCCTGTGGGTGCCGTTTCACGCAGCTGACTCAACACTGCGTCAAGGGCATTTACCATGGCGACGTATCACTTCACTGTGAGTTGTCATGGGAGTTACACCGGATGCAGTGTGGCGACTGTCTTGTAAAATCCAGTGGAAATTGCATGTTTGAATCTGTCTATGCCAGTGGTGGCTGAGGCTTTCAATCAAGAGGTTTGTCAGGTTCCATGTGAAGGCTAGTGGTTTGTATTTGGGCTCGCTGGTTTCCTCCACCCATAAACATTAATGTCATTATACAATGGGACATTTCTCAAGCACAGCGTAAAAACACCATTGAAATAAAAATACAGCTCTGTTACCATTCACTCTTGGGAAGTCATATCTTCTTTCTCAAAAAAAAAAAAAAAAAAAAAAGAATGTCATATCTTCTTTCTCCCAAAAAAAAAAAAAAAGAAAGAAATCAGTGCATCCTGAAAACTTTCAGTGCTAAACATTGGAACTGGAGGTGACATAACTTGACATAACTCTCTGTTGTGTATGAACCTCCAGTTAGGTGACCTACCTCCAGCTGCCAGTTACCATGATGAGAACCAACCAAGTCTTGAACCCTCAGACCAGGTCTACGACCCACAGCCTCCGTCTGATGGCTTCGTAAGTTTTGTCTTGGACAGAAATCAGCAGTAGGTGCTACTGTAGATTTGGCGTAGAAACTGCCTGTGTGTTTTTTGCAGCCTTGTGTTGTGTACTATTTTGCTGTCGTTGTACGGAGAGGTAGACTTTCACCCACTTCAATTCTCCATCCAGGTTTCACATCAAGCACCTCAGGGTGAGCTCTTCATTTTGGAGGTTAAAAAGATAAGGAAGAGATTAGGGAAAATAAGGAAAGAAAATGGACACCAAACGTACATTTATGTATTTTCCTGACCTGAAGGAAAACACTTTGACAGGAAATCTGGCAGAAATGATCCTCCTTTTCATTCATACAGATTACTTTGTATTTACCTCCAACCATGGAAGAGTTGCACTCCCAAGGGACATAACCATGGGCTCAATCTGTACATATAGTCCCATTTGCCAAACAGGCACTTATATCATTTATCTGCTTCTCTTCTTCCAAACCATAAGTGTTAACAACTTTGTGCACAGTTTTAAACTCTTGCCTCTAACATGTCTTCAAATTAATAAGCTAAAATCAGTTTTAAGCAAGAACAGCTTTGGGTAAGTATTCATGCATATTCTTAAGGAGCCATCGGTTCTCCAGAAATATACATGGAATAATGTTAAGCCTTATCTTTTGAGTAAGTGTGTTCATATTAATTCTGCAAGAAGTAGTGCATTGAAATGAAATGTAGCTGTATGGTTGGAAATTGGTGTGTAGAAAGTAGTGTTCTGGAAAGTGTCGTGCAAATAAGATGCCGCAAAATGTTTAAATACAGTACTGTTCGTGATAACTTTTGGGAACATGAAGGCATTGCACTGTAAGGGCCTCATTAAAAATGTTGCTAGGTGAAACCTAACTGACTCGTAAAAAAAAGGCCCTCATTCAAAAGGTTTAATTGGTATTTTGAGAGAGAGTGCCCTTTTTTTTTAGTATGTTTGTTTCTTTGAAATCAATATTTGTTTTCATTAGCAAGAATAATACAAATCCCTACTGACTGACCCTACTTGTTCTGATAGAGTCGGGGCACGCTCAGCAAAGAGTTTTAAAATGAATGGCCTAAGTAGTTAAATTGCCTTTGTAGTCAGTGGTAACTACGAGTACAGTATTGTGTTATTAGATAGATATGGACAATGATTTATTGCTATATATTTACCTCTACTTGTAGTCTTGAGTAATGTTAGAACAAAAATAGAGTATTGTGCAAATGGTGTCTCGACACTCGTCACAAGGCACTGCTGCGATTTGCCTAGTTGATGTGGTTACATTGGTTACTTCAGGGCTGTTTCGCTAGTGCATGTGACAGTACATGTAATTGTACTATTCAGTTTCAAAGGTTTAGTCCAGTTGCTTTTGCAGTGAGAATTCGTATTGCATTTCTGATATATTGTACCAGTAACATGCATTTTAAATTTCTAAGCAATAAGGAACCGTAATTGTAACTTCTTGATCAGGAAAATACCTTTGGACATGTTTACAGCAAATAATTACATACCCCTATAGCTTTTCGGCTCAAAACTGATGAAGGCCAAAGGGATTTTTAGCTTTGCCAGTATTTTTAGTCTGTTTGGGAAATGCCCCATACTCATACATCTCTTTACAAGTATTTAGTGTTAGGAGCAAATGAAACACTATGGTTTTTCAGCTTTTCAGACTGCTCACAGACAAGTGGAACCATAATTTCTTTAGCATTTGACCGACCCTACATGTACATTGTGTACTTAAAACCTGAATACACTTGTAGCAAGTCTTTGACTTCAGCACCTTGCTGAGTTATGAAATGTACACATGTCAACAGGATATATACCTCAAATCCAGCCAAAATATACACCAAAGGTTGAGAGGGTTGTTTTTCAGGATACAATGCCAGGCTTGTCAGAGGGTCAAGGGCAGATAACCTGTGTCAAGTAAGAGCGATAGTAGTCACCTTTTGGCCTAAGGTGTGGCCTAATGATTGACTGGCTGATACAGACAGATAACCAGGTGCAATTTTGTCAGTACTGCAGGATTTTGTTGCTTGTTTAATAATAAATCTCTCATCGTGAAGGCCCAAAGTTCAAACTGAGCTGCTGTTGATTTATCGGAGTTTTAAGTTGGGCATAGGCTTTTGATTTTTGTTAAGTTAGAGTAACCGTCATAAAAATATCACTGGTTTCTTAGCCTTCTGTTCATCTATGAGTGATAAAATGGAATAATCTTTGTAGTGTTGTACAGTCAGGGAGGGAAAAATATTAGAAAAAAATGTCACTCTTATATTGTTTAGTGTTTTCATGATTTTCATTTTGAGAGTTTTGGGATCGGAAATGTCTGAATTCTAAAGGTTTTTCATTTCGACAGCTGTTAACATGACAGTATTAGGGGTTATTCCTGTGTATGGATAGGGTTATTGAGTATGAAGTTAAGTAAGCTCTGAGTGTAATACAGGAGCTAAACTGATTTTACTTTTTGTCTATAATTGTAATTTGCCTCCTTTTAAACTAGAATTACCATGATAAGCAAACATAGATGTAGAATATACCATAAAATGCTAGTCAAATAAATCATACGTACATGGTTTATTACTTCACAAAAATTCCACAGGCTTAAAGAGCAGAGAAAATGTTCCTGCAGTTGTGGTTTTAGCTAGTAGAGATGGATAATTTGTTCAGTCGTGTGGGCTATTAAATTTAGGAGAAAAAAAACTGCTGTGATAATTATCTGTCAACAGCCAAAGCCACATTCATCAACTAGCTGTGATACAGTATATGATCTTGGGGCCATGTGGGTTTTTTTCTTTGACTCTCATTTGCCGTGCATTTCTAAAACTGCCCTTGGCTGTAGGGCATGAAGACACAGTCTGATAATGAAGTGATGACAAAAAACTGCTTTCTTTTGTCCTGTTTTCATAGTTTTGGGGCAGACTACATCTTTTAATTTAATTGTGAGTGACGATGAACTTTGCTAGAAATGCAGCTTTTGATTAAGTTCCTTTGTTTTGTCCTGCTAATACGCAGATTGTTTTAATTTCGTCTGAATTTTGGCACGGTGACAGAAATTTTTGACAAAAAAGTGTACATGTAAGGGTATGCTGAAAAAAGGAGACAAAGAGTTTTGGCTCCTGGCAGCATCCGCGTGTCACAAAATTTATGCAAAGTTGAAACACTTTGGGTGGTTCATTTGCTGCTGTTTTTAAAGTATCAGTTTCCTGCTATGTTTTTATGAGCTGTGTTGTCACAGTATGCAGTTGCGAATACCATGGAGCACGAATACTACTGTTGAATGAGTTTCTGCTGATTTGTGAAGTTGGTGTCGTTGCCCACTGTTTTATTGTTGACCGTCTTTCTGGACCTCTACCAGTTCTTGTAGAGAGCAACATGTATTTCTCGTTATGATATTCTCAGTCAGGATAATTCCTTGTTTTACTTCTTTGTCTATACCTCTCTTTGAAATTAATTAATGATTTCACGATTCACATCCACAGTGATGCTGGCACCTAAAACATGACAGGTCTTGCAGAAATCATTATCAGCCTAATGCTCTTCATCTGAGTGACTGTAGATAACACATCCTTCTGCTTTTACATCTCCGCCAGTAACAGTATTTATGGCCGACCGCCTTAGATCAGGTCTCAGTTTTTTGTTTTGTTTTTTTGTATATCTCTCAGCCTTCTTCATTGTACATACTTTGATATTTCTTTTCCAACATGTGTAGTCCTCTTTACACCTGCAATTTGCATGCCTTTATAATCATTGCATGGACATGTAACATATTGCTTTATTGACTACATTTATTCCATGATTTGATATGGAGTTGTTGGGGGTTTAAGCTGGGATGGTGCTGGGGCTGGTGATGGTGGTGGCAATATATGTTCATTTTGCAGAAAAACAGTGTTAAGGCCGAGCTGAAATGTCTCTGACAGTTAAATCAAGAGCCACATCTCCTGCTGTTTTAAAAGACATGAAAGATGATGCAAGTCATTCAACTATGTAAAGTATCTCTTGTCAAAAAACTGTGTACAATAGTTATTTATTTATTCATTTATTTATTTGATTGGTGTTTTACACCATACGCAAGAATAGTTCACTGATATGACAGCGGCCAACATTATGGTGGAAAGAATCCTGGCAGAGGCTGGGGGAACCCACGAACATCTGCAGATTATTGCTGAAAATAATCTGAGTTTTCATATGTGTTAAGCTTAATGGCATTTTGTTTTATTTGTTTGTCCAAGTATTCAGTTTGTTTTCATCCACATTTTTTGTTTTGTTTGTTTGAACATGTTATGTAGAGCCACGACTATGTGTCAGACCGACAGCAATCCCCTGAACCTCCACCTGGTTACAATAGTTACGACAGTCGTTCTCCACCTAAAACTTTGCCCAAACCTCAGTACACTGTAAGTTTGTCTTTGATACACACAAAAAAAAATCATTTATTTTGCGGGAATTCATTGGTTGTTTCGAAATTATGTCTACATTCGAGTCGAGCACATTGGACATAATCCCAAGCATACGTGACGTGTGTCCAGCAGTTTATATGGTACCAAAACTGAACAATATACAGGCAGTTATGTCTACGTTTCATGTCAAAGCTAGTTTGGAAGGCAAATTCCAAGTACATAAGTGTGCATAAGGGATAATAAATTCCCAGATATTTACATACACATTATGAATAAGGGGCAATTCCCATGTAGAAAAATTAACATGATTACAATCATGAATAAGCAGTGTAGAAAAAATTAACATGATTACAATGGTGACTAAGCAATGTTAGTGTAGTTACATGTGCATTCTCTTTAATACCTAATATCCAAGTAGTTACATGTGCATGGAAATTGTGATACATAGGCAGCTTTGCAGTAGTTACGTACATGAACAATATGATTAATAAGCTATTTCCAAATATATGAATGTGTTTATGGTGCAGTTGCAGTTTTTTTACAACTAAATAAACAATTTTAAAGGACTTGCATCGTTTTGATGTTGCAGCAAGCCATGTTGTGTGTGCACATGGACCATTAGCTTCAGTTCATATCCACGTCTGTTTTGTCAGGTTTTCCAATGTACAGCGTATGTGATGTTGTCAAAAGCTGATAGTGTAATGAGATGGCATGAGCATGAAACTATATGTATGCCGAACTTTTGGAAGGATTTTTTTTTTTTTTTTTGCGGTGTACGGTTGCGTAATGGCATGATGGTGTACTATATTACAGCCAGGTGGTGGTTACTATGTCAACCATGAGAGGTCAGGCTCCACCCCCGTGCTCTCCCAGTCGCGGTCGGATTTTGTAAGTGAAACGCCTCGTTTACCTATGTATATCTTGCTATCCATTGAGGTTTTGGGGTGAACTTTTATTTCTCATACGCACCACTCGTTAGCTCCATCAGGTTAGCACCTTGAGTGCTCTCTGACTTTGTGTGTATTACTCTCATTATCTAATGCACACAAATATATTTTCATACCTAAAAGTTTGTTTTTCTAGGTGATGTCCTTTGTGTTTCGTAATTCTATCCAAATGTATTTTGTTGTCATAGTTGGCTTGAAGATAGATATGGCAAAAGTTCTGCACTTGTTTTTTTTTTTTTCCTTTTCTTATTCAGAGTTAAGCAGTTGCATTGCGCTGTTCATTTTGCTGCAGTCCTTTGCTTCTTGCTGCATTTCTTGACCAAACACATATCATATTTATCCACAGCTGTGCTATCTGCCTCTATATCCATCGTACATTACCTAGCATTATTCATACTTCCTCGTGGTATTGTACGCTTCGTCGCATCTTCACGCACACGTGCTTATAGCCATTGTGAACATACTCTACATGTATATACATGTGGCAAATTTGCATATACATAAACCAAGCATATGAACATGTAATTTAACATGTAGGGAGTTGCATAGATTAAGTTTTGCATATATGTGCATAATGTGAGAGTACATATTATTCCAATCCCTTGTTTTTGTATGCAAATTTCATAATAGCTGGTTGCAAGTAGGAATGTTGGCTGTATTTAACCTAGATTTGTTTTTGCACATCATAGTCTTTGTTAATGCAATGGTAGTTTAGTTTAATTGATCAGACCAAGAAGTCTCCCTCCAATGCAGGTGCTGTGAGTTCAAGTCCAGCTCTTGCTGACTCCCTCTGCGGCCATTCGTGGGAAGGTCTGCCAGCAACCTGCGGATCCTAGTGGGTTCTCTTGGGCTCTGCCCAGTTTCCTTCCTCCATAAGGCTGGCTGTCGTCGTAAGAGTGAAATATTCTTGAGTACAGCATAAAAAACCAGTCAAATAAATAGATAAATTGATTGAGCTTAGATTGGATCTCAGCTCTTTTTTTTAAATTTCAGTACAGGTAACTGTAAAAGATTTTGTTTTTCCTGTAAAGTAAACAAAAGATGACTTGTTCAGCAGTTGGTGATAATCTTGATGAGTGTTCTATTTTCTGGTAAAGTAGGTGAGTGTTGGCTAATGATGTTCAGCATCATGTGATAAACTGTTTTCCAGAATAATTTACATTTCTTCTAATGAATTTTTTGATCCATGTACTGTAACCGTGTGGTCAAACAAATGAGAAAATATAGCACTAATTTCAAACAGCTTAATTGATCAGCGAGGTACTAATATGTGACTCCCAGTGTTTATTTGATAATGTTGGAAGAGCTAAAAATGTTTCGATGTTATTTACTATGTGTCGTATTTAGCCAGGAAAAAAAATATTCTACTTGCCAGGTGTCTTTGCTTGCATTACATTATGTCCATGAAGATAATATAAAAAAGTGTCCATCTCTTGTGTGGGAAATACGCAAATATATCATTAACCTTGTGGTAAGGATGAGATGAGAAAGGCACCAGAAACAAAAAGGGCAAATCTTGACTAGTTACCGTAGGTTGTATGGAGAGACTGTAGTAGTAGTAGATTACTTAGAGATAAACGCCTTTGATACGATCAGTTGTTATAGGCAGAGAACCTATGGTTAACCTTAAGACTGATCCTTGGCATTCAGCAAGGTCAGGAAAGAAACAAAGAAAAAACAACCTTTTGTGTAGTTGCATTTTTAAGGATGGTCTATATGTGGATTTATAAGGAATTTTTACATCGCCACTGTGCATTGTTACCATTTCCTGTTTGATAAAAATACCACACCCATAGCCATGCTTGTTCTCTAAAGATAGAACAGAGCAGTGTTGTTTTTTTTCTGTTGTTTTCTTCTCCACTGCTGTCTAAACCAGTTACCAGATCGTGTTTTTCACTAAAGGGACGTAACTCCTTGCTGTTGCCTACTCCTAGGAGGCATCAACAGTAGCCTGCCCTTAAATGTTGTTGGCTGTTATATTAAATGTTTGGAGCTAACGTGGTAAAGGGCAGAATATGTTATAACAGAAATTGATAAGTTGAAATAATTTGTTATACTTGTTTATCATCAGGTGAGTTTCAAAAGATTTACATGAATGTAGACAGACCTACTTACTTACATGATGTTTTGTACAAGTGGACTGCCCTATTATACAAGTGATACTTACCACCGCTTAATAACCCAGCTTAAGCTTTTGATACATGTATTGGTCATGCGATTTTATATTTTCTGTTTATTATCATGTTTTTGGTTAACATGGTATTGGTCGGTGAGTGAAGTATCTTCTAGTGTTAACATTTAGGTAGGACTACAATAAATCCTAGTTTTTATGCATGAGGTGAAACTATCATAAATCAGAGTTTTCAAATGTGCGGTAAAATTATAATAAACCATTAAAGGCGTTATTATGTAGCACATGGTTAATCTACAATTGAGTCATATTATTACTTGCTTATTTTATTTACCTGACTGGCTACAAGCATATCAAAGTATTTCTTTCAGCTGAGGCACATCCTTTCCACTGCTTCACCATTGCATGTTTCTGACCATTTGCTTTGTCCTGCTTTACATAGACATGTTTGTACACATTTATATTTAGACTTTCATCTGTTTGGCCATCCCAGAATGCACAGTGAATAGCAATCGTGTGAGGAATTAACTCCAGTCAAATAATCGCTCAAGGCAGTCGTCTTACTTTTTGCCTCACCAGAGACATTATGAACAAAAAAAAAATAGAATGCTGAGAAAAAAACAATGCTCATATTACAGTCCAGATGATTTATGACATAGAGAATAAAAGACAAATTATTCGTGTCTGAAAGAATTCTACTTTGTTTCTGTTAGTATTTGCTTGAGCGGAATTCCAAATTATGATGGAGCAATACCAATCAGTGACAGTTCTTAAAGCAAATGTCAGTCTGTTATTTTATTTAATGTCGATCCATTTTCTGTGCTGCATATTAAGTTGACACTGCATTTTCCCTCTCACATGTTACCTACAAACCTTGTCTTAACCCTTGCCCCACCATCACTCCCAGTGTTTACAGAATGTCATTCATGCATCCACCTGGCTATTCATGGTCAACAACGACTCATTTGTATATTCTTATGTTCACTAGTCATTTCTTATTTCTGTTGGATGCTCATACTGGTACTGAATCCTGCTTGTCATTTGCTTGTCAGTGTAAACATGTGCTTGTTGTCTAATTCAAGCCTGCTTGTCATTTGCTGTGCATGTCTGTCACCACGTGTTTGTACAAGCACCCTGCGGGTCATTTGTTGCCCCATTGCTTGCCAAGCACCTCTGCTTAGCCAGCATCAGCCAATGGCAAGTTTATTGCATCGCGCGTCACTGAAAACTGTCTTAGCTTTTGGTTATGTTCATCATTTCAGGTTAGCTTTAGCAGTACTCTGGTTTTCTTGAAGTCATAATTTCATTTAAACTTGGAACATTTTAAGAGGAAATTCTAAAATGAATTGTGGAATGCTTACATGTATATCACTATCTCTTTGTCCCAAGGTTGTGTGTGTAGCTATAAATGACCTAACAGTTTGCCAAAAAAAAAGATTGTGTTTGCTGAGGCAAATAATTAAAGTCTTTTAAAATATTAATTTTGGCACTGCACATTTTTCCTCAGGGATATCATCTTACCTTCCAAAGAAACTTCAAAGCACTTTTCTAAGAGCAGTAGAATTCTCCGAATCATCATGGACAACATCTTAGGTCATTTGCAGTGAACAGAAATCAGGAATTGTTACATTGTAGTTGCTATTGGACTGCCTAGAACCGTACAACTCTGGATGTATACATGTACGTGCCTAGATGTAGGCTAGACACAGTGTTAGATTAGTTGCTTGGCTCCTTGTACATGTCATCTGCTTGTGCTTGACGTTTCAGAGGGATCAGGTGGTGCATCCCCGCAGCATGTCTGAACTCGCTCCAGGAGCCATCCCCTACCAGCCCAATGGTGCAACCAATCGTGTAAGTCTTCCTGCCCTCATTTACATATCAGCATTTCATGCAGCCTAACACAAAGGACATTCATATTTTCGCATTAACCAGCCATGATTTCAAACCGACACTGCAGATTGCTTGATTTTCAACTGGTTCATCCTGTTGCTGTGAGGGCTGTTAACATATTTTTGCAGCCTTACACAGAGAATATGTTGTTGTGCACCCAAGAAAAGTTTCTGGAAACTCTTTAGAAAGGTGTAGGCCTAATTAGCGAACAGTTTGTGCCAGGATGAACATGTTGTGCTGCAACCATGGAAATATTCTGGAGACTCTTAAGTAAGGTGTAATTAACAAACAATTAGTGCGAACATAATCATGAGGGCTCGTGGATGTATTGTTTTTGTAGCCAAGCTTGACGAACCTCCATTACAAACTTGGCTGGTAGCTTGTTGTTGTGGTGTTGTGACCACCTGTGAAGCTAATTGTACATGTAGTTGATTTTGTTGCTGTTGGTTTAGTTTTAATTAAAGAGCTTCTACGGTTCCAAATGCATTTCTGAGTTTAAAATAGGAGTTAAACCGTATAATCAAGTTAATCTGAATTGCTTTATTAAATTATCACCAGTTTAAAGGGTATGAATGGCTTTTGCAAGTCTTATATGTGAGGCCACACAAGAATTGAAGAACATTGCTTATATTGAGTTCTGTTTCTTTTGGAACTTCACTGTAGAGTCAGATCTGTTGTGTGCAGTCTGTGAAGGGCATAAAAGGTGGCTACATGTGACAGTCGGCCAGGTTGTGAAGACCAAGCCAAATCACAACTGAATTAAGTTTCAGGAAATTTACACATTATAATTTTAAACATAATTGTTAAAACATTAATTTGTTCTGCTACATACATTTCATAGAAAAATAATAATTGTGGTAAAATAATAAGTCAAAAATTTCAAGTTGTGTGGGATAGGCCTACAGGCCTCAAGCATTTATCAGGTGCTTACAGAAAGAGTTTCAGATCGGGGCACATATGACAGGATAACTTTCTACCTATCATTGTCATGCCTTAGAAAGCCATGTGTCAGTTTGGCCTAAGTAGGTATAAATGACTACTCTCTAGCAAAATTTTGGACTGCAAATGGCACACTGCTGAGCTGTATGAAAATTCAGTCAATCATGTTTGCCGCTACCCGTGAAACAACAACAACAACAAAATGTAAGAGGGAAGTAAGATTAATTTTACCATGTGTTCCGTACAGGCAATATTTTGGCCAAGCAAAATGAAGACAACACCATTTGTCTGCAAAGATAATGGCGAAGCAAGCCAGATAGTTTGTCAAAGAAACCATCCATGGGAGTAACCACAGGAGGTCAGATTATATCCAAGTTTGCCCACTGTTTAGGACATTCATGGCTTGGACCTCAGCATTCAGCTAATCCACTGCAGCAGTACAAGGGTGTGCAGACTTTAATCAGCTGGCCTGATTAAAGAACAGTAGACTTCACTGCTATCGACCAGTAACCTTCAGACATTTGTCTTCACAATTTGGCAGGTTATAACTTTTAATCATTACAAAAACTTGCGAAGCCTGTGGTCACCATTTTAAAGTCTTCGAATGTTCAATGCTGCAATCATCATTGCTGGTGAAAGTCACGACTGCGTAGGACAGGTTGGTATTGAATTTTGTGGCAAAATGTACTGGCAGCTGGACGCATTGGACAGTTGCCCGCATATTACAGGGCATTTAACATGGAAAATTGTTTGATTGCGACAAAGAGTGGCCGCTTAGGGCAGATGGATGCTGTTTACAGGTACAGGTTTGACTGTATCTTTAAACTTTTAGGTGTGAGATAGATGGTTTCGTTACCAAGTGCACATTTGTTGAATTGATGTCAGTGTGTTGGTCATGTTGTTTTCAGCTCTGTCTGTCGAGATTTGTGGGATGTAAATGCATTTTAGTTGATAGAAGAGTGTAATATGTGATAAGGAGTTGTAGATTTGAAGAAGCTGCAATAGGTTAACTACCCACATGACATACAACTTTGTTTTGCTGTTTCCGAAAGTTACTTTTGGATAGATTAAGTTACGATTTTTGACAGAGTCTGCAAGTAGTTGATTAAAGATATTAGTTGGTACATACACGTCCAGTTTTTGTTCTGTTTTTTTTTTTTTTTTTTTTTTTCTTTTTTTTTCTTTTTTTTTCTTTTTTGCCCTATTTTTTTTCTTTTTTTATTTGCTCAAGTTAAATGTCGTGCCTAAGCTGTTAATTTTCAAATCGTGATGATAATGTGCAATTGTTCCTGACTTGCAGAGGAAGCATAAAGTAGTACGGTGTGCAAAAAAAGGGATAAACCTGGCAGTTTTACATCAACCATGGAAACCAAATTCAGTTAAAATTGGAGTTTGAAGGTTCTGCAGTCTCCTAGAGAAGAAGATTTTTTTACTCCACAGTTCCGTTCATTAAGCTGTTCTTGCTGTGAACCGAGTCAGGGTTAGAAAATATCAACTATGTAGTGGGTTTAAGTGTAACAGTTTAATTTCAGTGTACCACCTAAGAGTGTGTGTACTTGTATAATGAGTAAAAGTGGGAGCGATTTGTTACAATGTCCAAGATGTATATATGTATGCATTTATGCACTTGCAGTTGTGATTTGTTACAAATGTACATACACTTGTATATTAATGCTCACAGTATACAATAGAAATAATTGAAAAAAAACAGATCTATGTAATTTGCTGTGAGTTATAATTATGTATATTGGATGAGGCTGCTGTAAATTAACGTCGTCATTGTTGTTTGCGAGTATATTCCGTATCTGTTATGTTGCAGCTGCTGAGTGAACATGCAGTGTTGATTGTGTTGCTGATGATTTGTGTATATATTGTAGCCCCTCATCTCACGGCCCAAGTCACAGTTTGACATGCCGACCGATTACACGCCCGTTCAGCATCCCGCCTCCCCGCCTCCTTACCAATCACTTCTTGTCGCCAAATCTCCACAGCACCGCCCACCCCCTTCAAACAGCCGTGTAAGTGCTGCGCCAGTCAAACTCAGCACAGGCTGTGACAATTAAGCTGCCATCAAATGATGAAGAATGTGCACAGAGGACCTAATAATTCACAAATCTTTTGTCATCATGAAATGTCGACTTCATAAAAAATGGAAACATCCTACATTTTTGAACCTACTGGCTCTCATGGAACCTATCCTTTAACTGTTTAACCTGTTCATAAAGACAGCAAAAAAAAAAAAAGCTAAAAGTAAGATTTTAAAAAATCTTCTAATCTGTTAATCCCTATTGTTTTATTAAACGGTTTGTCCTTTCTGTCTAATAAGGATGCTGTCCTTGCATTAAACCATGTACTTTTCATCCCAGACTTCACCCACTAATGTCTGCTGCCTGACACCTTGCCCCTCGTTAGTAAACTCTCTCCTTCTTCTATACCAGCATTCACCTGTACAGCTGAGGCGATCCAACATGGATCCGCGGATGGAACGGCCAGTCTCGGCCAACATGGCCAATTACACGCCCAGGTCACTGGCCAATTCGCAGCCGATGCTGAATGATTTGCATATTTATGTAAGTCGTCTCTCGCGGCCTCCAATGGAGCTATCAGCATGTCTGTATAACTAACAGGAAGACACCTTACTTTCATTTCCACTTTTGGGAGTTTTTCTTTGGGTTGTCTCCTTTTTTTTTTTTTTTGTACCCAGCTTTGTGAATGGGGCCATTCTGAACCACCTTTCAAACATGCATAATATACCTTTTATTTACGGGTGTGGAGGAAGGAATGTTTATTTAACTACAGGGTTCTTTTAAAGACTTTGAATTTGAATGCATAAATCTGTCTGCATGCAGAGCATGTGTATCTGTCCAAGGGGAGATTACTGTGCATATATACTAACCGTTCAACCTTGATTCTGATGGACTGTTCTTGACCATGGTTACACCATTGGTACCTCGACTAACCATTACTAAAGCATGATAATTGCACACATATGTATATATAGTTAGATGTCGTATCTGTAGGAATACAACCACACTGTTAAATTGTGACGAGTGATCCGGTTGGTCACAAAAGACGTACAGAATCTGAAACTGAGACGGAATCTTCTCGATGATCACAATTACGGAATTTGTATTCTTTTTGTAAATAATCCGGCAATTGGGGACAGATTTTCTGAATGAGTTAATATACAAAGTCTTCATTTTGCTGAAGGAAAAATAACAAGAGCTGCCATTAAGCATGAAGTGAGAGCATGATTACATGACACATACAAACTGCACAGATACTGGATTTACAAACTATTCACGCGGTTTCAAGAAAAAAAAAATGGCCAGTAGAGACGTGCTATTATATTTCAGGAAACGCTTCACCAGTTATATATTTTAGTTAATTTTTATATTTCACCAAACACTAATTACATGATTATGTTTGTAGTCCAGGATTGGTCATCCACACCTAAATTTGAGCCCTTGTGAAAGCAGTTTGGTCTTCTTGAAGGTTTATCTCCCCTTTTATTGGGAAAGTTTATTTATCAAAAGAGGGATGGTATTGCTGGGAGAAATGTTAAACCATGGTGATAAAGATGTCAGCATTTCAGTCATTGTAAAACTCAGCTACATTTGGTGTTAAATATCTACATATCTCTATTTACTTTAAGATATCTAAGCTCTGTTCACTTGTTAGATATGTTTTTTACATCCCTTCCTTCATCCAGTGTGATGGTGATCTTTAAACTCTTATAGGAACATTTACATGTACTTTGTACCAAGATTAGTGTACATGCACCGGTCACGATGGTTGTGGGAGGAGGTCACAGCCAAGTGGTGCTTAACATGTTACAACAGGCAAAGTCCTGGCTCAAACCCAGTGTGTATAAGACTTTTGTGGATTTCTCTGTTCTCATCGGGACAATAAGAGGCCGACAACACTCACTAATGTGCGTTTTCACAGTTTAACATTCACTAAGTTTGAACAGTGAATGAAGGTGATTTCTCCCTTAGCAGTATTGTGTGCATAGCACGGGAAAGTCGCTCAATCATTGGACAAAGATTGGTGATTTTACTTGGGAGAATTCAGTTTCCTCCAGTTGTAGGAGGATTTAGTCATTCTGAAATTCGTATATGTGTAATTGCAAAGTTGTAGTTTATTTTGCTCATTTGATGTGTAGAAGTGTCATGTGATTATATATTCCAACCCATGTGTACATTTTGTGCAGGCTGTTTCGTTCTGCAGAATGTGCACCTGCATTCTCTGACTGTTACATTGTATTACAAGAATTTGTTTTTAGATCACAGATATTGAAGTGCACTTCTTGGTTTTTCAAAAGAGGCATTTAAGTTTAAAGCAAGTCTTGTTGCTGTGCATGTGTGAAGATATCAAATGTGTGGAACAAATTAAAATCTGACTCGATCCTAAAATATCTGATTAGCTCAGTCAGTAATATTTGAGGAGTCCTTTCGTGCCAGTGGTATTTCAGTATTGTATTAGGATCTGTATTAAATACAGTTTGGTGCTGGTTTGTATAAGAGAACTTTTGGAACAGTGGTTTGTTTATGCATTTCAACTTTATAAATGTATCCACGCTTTATCTGGGGCGGATTTTCAGGAACTTTTATGTTGCATGATTGCATGGCTCCATCATATCAACCATTCGCTTGAATTTGAAAAACTTCAGCTTTCAGGTTCTGCATCAGAGTCAGATTGTGTTTCAAAGAAAATATTTGATGGATTTTAAATTTGCAAGGCTTTAACTTAGTAGTTGGAATTGAAGTCTGTTAAATTATTTGTCTGCAGTTTTTTTTAGGGTTTCAGTTTGCATCAGCGTTTTGAGAAGGCAACATAACTTTTCTTCCGTTACATGTAGTTATTAGCAGACGCCTATAAATAGTTGTTTCAGGTAATATCGCTTATTAAATTGTAATATAAGATAATGGAATAAGAAATGTGCAGTAAATTTAAAGCATTTCAGGCTTTTATCTTTAATTGTAATGAAGAAAACCTCATGTTTTAGATCAGGTATGGATATTTCTGACTCAGAAAAGTAACACAGTGAAGATTTTCAGAACTGTAACTTCACCAAGGTTATTAAAGTATTGAAACCAGATTTCTTGCAATGACTTTCACCGTCGTATCTTCCCCCCCGCAGCCTCAGATACGTCAGCAGAATCATGCGCCGCGTCCACCGTCACCGCCCCCTCCTAACCTGGACCGCGACCTCTCACTCAACATGCGCTCCTCAGCGACATTGTCCTCAACTGTGTTCCCAGTTATCCACACAGTAAGTGGGTTTTCTTTCCACAAACAAAAGACGTCATTCTTACTGCAATTCTCGTTAGCTGACTAGTTAGTACAGTTGCCTAAAACCTTCTGTGAACGCAAGGGGTTGCTGACTGGTCAGGTGTCTGGCTTGTATACAGCTCTTGTTGGTCCCAGTGTTGTTCTGTCTAATTGTTGCTACCTCATATGGTGCTCAGCAAGTTGAGGTTAGAGCAAGGAAACAGGATTGGTGTCAGTATAATGTGACTGGTTGTATTGTCATGTCTGGTGGCTTGATGTGGACTTGCCCTGCCACAAGACGACACAATACATTGTAAAGACTCCTCGTCCTTATATAACTGGAAAATTGTTGAGTGCTAGGTAAAACCAAAGCATGTACAAATACATACATATCTTATTGTCCAGAGGTTGGTCAGGTACCTGTTAGAGAGGCTGGGGGGTGGGGATGGGGGGTACTTTCAGCTCTTCTCCACACATAAACCTGACCATCATCGTATGAGTGAAATATTCTGGAGGACAGCCTTTAGTGACAAATCATAGAAATAAAATATAAAATTTGATATGCTGAGGTTGAATGATCTTGTGGTGTCTCTTTGGCCTACGATGATCAAGACATTTATGAAAGGTAAAGAGTAGAAGCCGGATCATTGATGACACTAATTTTGGGGGGGCGGGGACTTCGTGGTTTGGAATAATTTGGGTAATACATGCACATACATAGATAAGTCTGATAGTTTGTGAAAAGTAATCACTTGGGTTATTCTAAGGAAAAAGAGACAACAGAAATAGCGAGTGAACTGAGAGACACCCTGAGAATGAATTGTCACAGGTAGAAATGAAGAATTGTGTGAAACACGTAGTAATTGTTGTTTCAGTTACGTGAGAAGTACACGTCTGGTTCCTCACTGCGCACAGATGCAATAGACGGGTTACGGAATGCCTTCACAGTAGTGGAGAATGCCTGTCCGGGGATCATCGACGACCTGGTAGGGGAGGTGGTGTCACGTCTTGGCAAACAGTCGTCCGTCAGTGACAGCACCATCCACAGAGCCCTGGACAAACTAAAGAGGTGAGACGGGTAGGTAGCAACGGCTGAGTCAGGCTGCTGATACAGGGTGAATACATGGCAGCCCTCACTGACCTGGAATGTCCTTGAAAATGAAGGCCAGCACTTGGACCATAGAGTAATGTGCCAGGTGTTGGGGAGTGGAGAATTTCACCCATCTGAAGTAACTCAGATCTGAGCTCTGTTCATTTCTGCCTTTGAGGTGATGATTTTTGGCAAACTTTTAATGCACCGTAATTCATCAACCTTTTTGCATGTGAAAGAGTAACTTTCAGTGCAGTTTATTCACATTTTTAATTCGATTGTGCAGACCAAACCACATTGGTTGGATTAGCCAGTTTCAGGGCTTCACAAAAAGTATCATTTTATCAGCCAACACAGAATAATGCTTTCAAAATATGCTTGAATAAACACCTTGTAAACATGTGAAAAGTTTTAAGAATTACAGTAGTTCTCTAGTATTACAAGAGAATGGTCAATCAGGCTTGGGCCAGTCACCATTTACATGAGGAAAGGTACTTTGTTCAACTAGACAATTTATAAATCCAGCATTTGAGATGTCACAATTTAAATGCAAAAGTTAATGTCAGTGGGAAACCTGCAGCAGTAAATTTATTTACTGGTACCAGTTTGTATATCAGTTGGAAAGAGCAAATGTATGTAGAAGTGGGAAACACCACTAATATCATGTGGAAGGAGACCTGAAGCCTTTACTCTGAGAAGATGCCAAAAACAGCGAGCATGGCTCTCACAACTCAGTCTGCTTACACCCATTGGTGACATCTTGTCTATTTGCTGATTAAATTGCCTTCTTTCTACGATTACTGAGTGCCTTCACATTTTGTGAAGTGAATTCACATTTTGCAATTTTGTATATAAATCGAGATACATGTAAACATAACTGAGAATACTTTTTAAAATGATCTGTAAATTATCCCAACTCCTGTGATATTTTGCCGTGTCTTAATACCAACTGATTTCTGTTTCCCATGTTCTAGAGCCTCGTAGCTGAGTGAATGGATCCAAGTGACTGTGTTATAGACTACTTGTAAAGAAGACATATCTGGAGTATTAGTGCATCATCAACTTTCCCTGTACATGTGCCCTGTGCTGTCTGAGTGTGCGTGTGAGAAGGCAGACGAGGGTCTGCAGGGTGCGCTTCGTCCGTTGCAACAAACCCTGTATGATCACAACTATAGCAATCACCACGTGTGTATATAGTATACTTCCCAGTTCTTCAGGGGATTTACCTCGTGACAAACAAATAGGGTGTGACAAACAAATAGGGTGGCAGAACTAAGGCTAATCAGTACATCCTCGAGAAAAAGAAATGTTTCGTCTTTATCCTGATAGATTGACGAGTGATGTACGTAATCCAGGTGTTCACAAAAGACCGCTCCACCAGACATGATGTTCAGATCACGGAGACGGAATCTTCTCGACGATCACAGTTACAGAATTTTGGGGTTCTAATGGACAGTTCGTCAGTCCTGCACCTTGAGGGGGAAATCCTGGTGTTATCTCAAGCAGGAACTATATTGGTGGTGTACAACATGTTTCTGGTGGCCAGGTTACGACCTTGACATGTGGTGTATGGCCTTGAGCATGCAGAGCTGACTTCCTAGGAAATGTCCGGTCTGATTGGAGGACAGGACACGAGGGAGTGACTTCACGCCGCTCTTTAACCACCGAGTCATGCTCAGACAAGATGTGAATGTGGTTTACCAAATTTTACGTCACTTCTGACCCTGTCTCTTATGCCCAATCACAGTTTGTTTGTTTTTTTTTTTGACAGTGCTATGCTGTTCGCTGTTAGTTGTTCAATCCAGTTGAAATCAGCAACAACAGTTCTGTTACTGGTCAAACTGCCCTCAGCCCTAAGAGCTGGATGTTTGCGTTGCCCATGACGTTACAAGTGTATATACAAGCACCTTAAAACTGCCCGATGGATAATTCTGTTACTTAGTTATTAAGCCCTGAGGAGGACTTACTCTATGCGGAATTCTTGTGTTTTAATGATGTGTGCTGTGGGAGCTCTACATGTGTACATATTCATTCATGTACATGTATGGATAGTTGTATAGAATGGTTGTCACATGTGAATTCTCGTTATTCGGTACAGGGAAAGACAGAGCCAAGCCTGCAGTACAGCAAAAGTCATGTGTGGCCTTTGTGTAAGCTGACATGAGTTACACGAGCAGATCAGGATGTCAGTTTGTTGTCAGAACTTGCTTGGTTGTGTGTTCAGGCTCAAAAAGTGTTTTATCTTCAGTCATGAAATGCAGCTGCTGTTGTTGTTAATTGCTTGTTGAATATTCATGAGAAGATTGCTGTGCTCTTCCCTTTGCTTGAACAGAAGCTGGTATTCTGAAATCATAGTGTGCGCTTTGTAAATAGATATTTTTGTGCAAAAAAAAAAAAAAAAAAAACGATGATGAAGATGACAAAAGAACTACAGCAAATTCTTAATATTGGACACTCCAACTGACTACATGTACATTTACCATCTGTAAGCTTGTTTCAAAAGTATATGACCCTCTCCTTTCTGCTATATTTGGAAGCTCAGTGTCCCCCTAAAACATCATTCTGGAAAAATATAAGTATAGCACATGTTCTGTGCTGAGTTTGTGGCAAATTGTGGTCATTCAAGTTAATCAGGTGGCTTGTGGTTTTATGGTGGCAAGGTCATTCAAGGTCAATAACCTAGCTGAACTCGCTAGGATCTTACTTTCTAATTTTTTGAATGGGGAGGGGGGAGGGGGTCTGCATAACCTTGTATAAAAGAACTGTAAATGCATTACGCAGAAAGCAACATGTAGCAGGATAACTGTGGTGATGTGAAATCAAGAAGTATGGTTCGTTGTGTGCAGTGAAGAGGTGCCTTATTGTGAAGATACCTTGGTGAATATTGAGATTTATATGATAAAAAAAAAAAATGCCTTTGACAATACCCACGATGTTGGATTGTGGAATTACGCTGAATAGGAAGTTTTCACCTTTTTGCTATTTCTCATTATCCTATACCTGTCAATTTTTGGAGGCGTCCTGTGGAAATGCTTGTTTTTGCGACCATTGATGGCTGTCCTCTTGAGTGAATTTACAGTTTTACTCAATAGAGATATCCTTTTTGAGAATGAAACAGAATACGTGAACCATGGGTGGATTTTCCTTCATCTGGTACTAAATCCCTTCCAGTTTGGGTCATCTTACTTTAGGTATTGCATGATGGGTGAGATTGATTAGAAGAAGCCAGAGACCAGCAGTTCATGGTGGTTTTGTTCTCCCACGATACTGCTGAAATATGGCCATTGTGGGATTAAACCATTACCATTCAGTGATGAACATGATATGGGTCAGTAACACCAAATTTAAGAAAGGCTTTTGTGTGTTTAAGGATTCTGGAATTTAATGAAATGAAAACAAAAACCTTTTGGTGTCTAGAATCAGTACGCCACTGACTGGGCTACTTTTGTGCCGGGCGTCAGTTTCTAATTGGTGGATCCTGAAGTCTTTTCCGTTTAAAGTGGATGACAAGTGATAATTTGCTGTACCTTTGTCAGTACGCTTCTGGGTTTCAACGAGAATGTTGTTTTCAGTGTGACCGTCACATTGACCGGATGATCTTGTAGATTTCTGGACAAAATGCACGCCCCCTTGTTTCTATGTAAAATACATACATGTAAACAATACAGAAAGGTTGTGTTCTTCGAGTGGGCCCGATGGCATGTTCAAGGTGTCAAAAATGCGTCAAATAAAACGGTATATATAAGAAAATAATATACATGCATACGTACATATATATATATATATATTTTATCTAGGAGCCTAAAACCAAAGGCATTAAATCTGTTCCCCACACAGTTGTACATGCCATTACCCCCCCTCAACCCCCACCCACAAAGTTTCCCTGAAATATATTGCATCATTCCATGCACATAGTTCTATGTGATTCCAGTTAAACGTTTTTTGGATGCATTCATGGTCTTTCTGCAACAATATGTAGATCCATTTTCCTTAGCTTTGACCCGCAAATTTAGGTCCTGTGACAAGGTGTGTTCTTTTTTACGACTGATTCTCTGGATATTTTCTTCAGCAGGTGCATGTATCAGTCGAAAACTTAAGCTTAGTAGATGTTTTGGTAACATTATATCTGAATTTATTGTTTGCAAAACATTTGGCAAAATTTACCCTTATTCCGTGCTTTTTGTTCTTGCGGTTCAAAACAAAATCCCCACCCTTGTCTCATGCAGTTCTTGAGTAGTATTGTGTACAAGCAGGAGTGTACAAATTGTTAACTGTTCCATAGTGCAGAATAGTTTATTTTCCTGGTGAGTAAAAAAGCAAATTTACATGTGAATAGTCCTGGCATGACTTTAGGCAGGCAGATATGTAGATGAAAAACAAAGACAAATGGCCACAGAGAAGTCAGGATTCGTGTCCGGATGCCCTATCATGTCGCCTCCAACGTTTTTGTGTGATCTCGAAACCTCATAACATTTTTTGTACATACACAGCGAGACTGTACATAGGCTTGACCAGAGCTGAGAATGTAGAGAGCGAACTCGGGGGCCTCGCTGAAGTGGCTGAGTTGAATGTCTGTTGGTTTTATGTCCATATGTCTGTCCGTCTGTCTGTCTGGGACTTGCATGATCAGAAAGGGGATTGTTCATCGTTTGTTCCCCCCATGCACTGTATCGTTGTATTCTTGGTGTCTGTATTCATGTGTATGTTTGTGTAGGTAGACCTCAATGAGTACCTACAGTTCCAAGATGACTGGAATTTGTGGACTCCCAAGTTGAAGTTTATAAAGAATTTTATTACGCTTAATTGTCCATATTCTATTTTGTATCATTTTGCGTGTGTTATGTATATATTTGGCAAAACAAAGTTTCTCCTAAAAATTCCAGTTGTGAGAAAGGAGGCTGATAAAAGAGGTCGTGGGATGTTTTTTTTTTATATAGTCTTAAGAATAAAACAGTATCTTACATTTACCTTAACTAAATATGATAAGTCTGGTCTTAATTATTTACGTGAAAATGCGAGTGACATGATGCAGAACTTGGTGTCCTTTGTAGGAGTATAAATAATGCAAAAATTCATTTTCACTATCAGGTGTGAAATTTGCTACGATTGATCTGTTTTATTATTTTTTTGGCTGGGTGATATGAAAGCTTTGGCCAGCTACTGTTTGTACATACCACAAATAGTATGATGAACCAATTTGGTTTATGCACACCTGGCCTCATGGGTTGAAACGTTACCAGCAATAGATCAGTTTCTAATCTGTTAACATTATGGACCCATAATCCGTGTAGGATTCTTCGCAAGACCTTGGATATCCACGAATTTGCAAAGTATCCAGACTGGTCAGTTGCATGTCCTTGGGCCATGTCAGACTTATCACAACAGAAAAGTTTTACCTGTAAATCCATTGGACAGGAAGCCTCCCTTTTGTTGGATAACCATTTATGCACTGGATATAAGAAGTAATCATTTAAATATCCCGGAGATCACCGTTGTGCGAGAGGCAAGGATCTTTGATGCCTTATATGAGCTTTTTACTCATAATCCATGGATCTGAATCGTTCATACGGAAAGAATAGTCATTCAGGATCCCCCAAAGATAACTGTTTTGCAAATTTGGATATTTTGTTTAGAGATCCACATGTAAACCTCTGCATCTTTCTCGGACGTTTGTTATTACGATTACGTCTTGGTTAGAAACCGACCATATCTGACTATATACAATTTGGCACATCTATGTGTTTGTATCTCTGTGTTCAACGGCTGTGGAATCGGTGTTTGGTTTTGTGGCTGGATGGTATGCATTTCCCACACCAGGTGTACATGAATAATTGACCTCATTACTCTTGTCACACGGTCCACGGACCCCTTTCGTCTATTGTACATACTTATTCCGATCATAGGAAGTAATCACATAGAAGGTAACCCCCTGTTTTTTGACATTCAATTGAAGTTAATAACGCAAATAACCAGCCTATTTTTCATGTATCACGAATTATGAAACCAAATAAAATGCTATGGGGAGTGACAAACGACTTCGTGTTGATATTTTATATTGGCACACAAGTAATCGGGCATACTTTGCTCGCAGGGTAACATGAAATATTACACCTGGCATATAGCCGTCACATTAGTGAAAAATTCTTATGCACAGCATCAAAGCCCAATCAGTTGGTCCATACTAAACTGCTATTTTAAATGCATGTACATAATCTTCAAACGCAGTCCAAACAACCTGTGTTAACTCTGTTCTTTGTCTGCTGACCATCTGGCAAGTACATGCTCATATTTCGAAGTCGTCGGAGCCAATTAAGATTTCTTAGTTTAAAAGAAAAGACAACACTAGACCAAATGCATATATGTATGGATAAAGAGTCCTATTCATAGTTGAAAAAAACGTCACTTTTTATTTTGTATGATGTATGATAACGGAGATATCGGAGTTCAAAGTAAGGAAAAACGCCTGCGTGGTGAAAAACGAACGGGCCGCCATGCTTTCAATTTTAACCAATCAAGAGCAAGATATTTCTACCACCCGAGCAGACGTCTGTTTCTGCTGTGACGTTACCCGTAAGTAGTTCACCACGTAGCCATACAGAAGCAGTGTTAAATCAGCTGGTTTCCTTGTGATTGCGAGACAATTCTGATACACTGTAAAGCCATTTTCAACGAGGTATTGGTTGTGGAATACGTCTGGGCTTAATTTCCGGAGGTCTCAACCACGAGGCCACAGTGCGTGGTCTTCGATTGTTATGATAAAGGGGACCGTGCTTTGCGCGCAAATGGGTGTCTCACCTCTAATACTGAAAGCGCGGGGTACGCAAGACGCGACATCGTTTTTCCGGTTTCTCTAAAATGTCGCATCTTATGGCCTGGTAAGAATTCAATATTAAAAAGGTGATTTACAGAGTTACCAAACACGTCATAAAAAAATGCTTATGCCCTTTTAGGTCTGTGTGGACCCCTCCTCTGAAATAACGTATATTACTTGTTATTAGTTATATGGTTATATTTTTTGTTGTCTTATCTTTGAAATACTTTAAATGTACCGACCTTACGCCTCATTATGCACACACTCGTTGGTCAATAGTCCCGGGGTCAGTTTTGCGAACAGGACTTAACGTTACATCAAACAACGTAACTACCATGGCGCAGTATGTGTCGTCATAGAGTTACGTTTAGCATAGCTTACAATCTATTTGTCAAACATACCCCAGGAGCGCAGAAAGATTGTTTAAGGTCGAAACGGACAGGTTTGAGTCCTGAAATGTATAGGATCTCCAAACAGGCTTTTTTAAGGTTTCCATCCCGAGCCAATTACGCTGGGCGGTGGCTGAATAGCTCTAGAAATCAGTTTAACTAGAATGTATGAGCAAGCAAGAAAAAAAAAATAAACCTCAAGGTATGGTAATGGTAAGGACCAACCATTATTAACTGTCTATTCCTGCCCTTTCTCCACTTACAAGAAGGGACTGATCGCAAATTTTTAGCACTACAACCAAATCAAGGCTAAAATTTTCTCTCATATAGTCTTATTAAGGTTTGGGCTTTCGTAAGTTTCGACTCCTCCAAAAAAGGGCTTAAGAGGGTCGAGGGGCCTCCGTGGCTCAGTCGGTTAGCGCGCCAGCGCAGCGCAATGACCCAGAAGCCTCTCACCAGTGCGGTCGCTGTGAGTTCAAGTTCAGTTCATGCTGGCCTCCTCTCCGGCCGTGCGTGGGAAGGTGTGCCACCAACCTGCGGATCGTCATGGGTTTCCCCCCTGAATCTGCCCGGTTTCCTAAAACCATAATGCTGGTCGCCGTCGTATGAGTGAAATACTCTTGAGCATGGCGTAAAACACCAATGAAATAAATAAATAAGAGGGTCAAAATAAGTTTCTTAAGGATTTGGACTTCAATTTCAGAAGGTTCAGTATGTCGATTATATTAATTGACGCCCAAATGTTCTTCGTGGCTTCGTTGTTTAGGATCACCAGTGTGGTAGCTGTGAGTTATTGTCCGGGTCAGGCTGGCATCCGTTCCCATCGTATATTCCTGAGAAGTTCTGCCAGCAACCTACAGATGGTCCTGGGTTTCCCCCCGGCTCTGCCCGGTTTCCTCCCACCATAATAATTGTCGCCGTGGAATAAGTGAGATAAAACGCTGCACGAGTGCGGCCTAAAACACCCATCAAATAAATAAATAGATATAATAGTACATATTTAAGATCCTTCTTATATCACTTTACGAGGGCCTCCGTGTCTCAGTTGGTTAGGGCGCTAGCGCAGCGTAATGACCTAGAAGCCTCCCACCAAATGCGGTCGCTGCGAGTTCAAGTCCAGCTCATGCTGGCTTCCTTTCCGGCCGTACGTAGGAAGGTCTGCCAACAACCTGCGGATGGTCCTGGGGTTCCCCCGGGCTCTGCCCGATTTCTTCCCACCATAATGATGGCCGCCATCGTTTAAAAAATAAATGAATAAATATATCAACTGGCTTACTTAAGTGTGGTTAAGTATGTTTTTTTTTATTTGCTTAATTGATTGTTGTTTGGCGCCATCCGTACTAATTTTTCATTTATGCGCTGGCAGTCAGTTTTGTGACTTACGGAAACCGGAGAGCCCGGGGTTAAACTGTTTACCACGGGCAGGTTACTGACGAATTTTCTCACCTGCGTCGCACAGGTTTTAACAATATTAGCGGCAGATAAGTGGTCTTCAACAAACCTTTACATGGGTGGCGCAAAAGGCCACGCGTGCCGACGATGGTTTATTGTCACCGCGGTTGAATTAGTAGTGTTATTAATATAATCCCTCACTGATGATAATGGTCAACCTAGTCAACGATAAAATGTTCCCTCGGACAGCCTTTGGCCTGTTTCACAAAGCGATTTCCGGCTAAAACCCAAACTCTAATCTTTTCTAGGAGACAAAGTATTTGTTGCTGGATGCTCAAACTAAGCTGGAATTGCACTATCACGTCATAGAATCAGTGGTAAAAATTTGACCGATGTGATGCATGTATTTCACAGGTTAATTTGGATAACGATTTTGGACTTTGTGAAACAGGCCCCTGATTGAGACTTAATGTCTGTGTGTAAATCCCGCCTCTTCTCGGTTTACCTCAGTTTAGGTTTTTTATTCTAACTGTTCCTAAATCCTTATAAAATGTAATAGCCACATTCACGCCCCTTACATCTGGCGCCATCGCTGAAGCAGAATTATATACCTGTGTATATGACAGGCCCACAGAAGATTGATGTAATTAGCACTTGTCTTTCGAAAAATCTGCATTTTCTCTCTAACTGAAACTTCAGGTCATGTTATATGCTTAGCCTTTGTATTGGTGCTACAAATAAAAATACATATGTTAGGCTCTTCGGCCCTTCAGTGTGCCGTTAAGTCATACCCTTTCAATCGATCCTTGTGGTTTTGGTGCTGAAGTTGGATCCCCAATCGCCAATCAGGCTATATCAGCGAACATTTTAGTCTGGCTGATGTACTCTGTTATGCTAATGAGACTGCTGTAATTCCAGTAATAATTATTAAATAATTAAGGCCCTTTGATATTACTCACAATACGCCGCAGACAACTACGTTCGCGTATGTCTTGTTGCCGTTCGCCCAACTTAGCGTTCTCTGCATGCCAAAAGTCTTCCACCAGTGTAGTGTACATAGCTGTTTGTTACGTACATGTGGGAAAGTTCCTCAGTAACTTGCCCAACGTGGATGGCGCTCAGGTTTCCTCAATCCAAAACCCGTGCAACAAGTGAAGCATTCTTAAGTAAGCGCGTGAAACAATGTTCAGCCACACTGAGGTCGCTTTGGTCTGGAATAAACTAACGTAGGTAAACTGACAAGAGACCGGATTTCACTGCTAACGTGTAACCATATGCCAACCATCACGCTGCCTTCGCTGCTCTGGTTTTATCCTCTATGCTGTAATCTTTTATATGGTTAGTTCTAACGTACGCTAACGCGTTACAGGATTTAAAGCTTCACGAAGCCCAAACCTTAATCATACTATACCGGAAAGGAAATGAACGCCCTTTTTACGTGAAAAAAAAATATAGGATTTGACACTTATGTGTAATAAAGCTTCATCCTTAATTACCATATCGTGGAGTGTGTTTTAGCCTTAGTCTGACCATGATGCACATATACGTGCTGTGAATCCGATTTTTGGGGCCTGCTTGCGGATGCTTTCGTTCAGGATGGAAAACTTGAGAAAGTCCTGCAACATTAGTTTTAAAAAGACTGCAGACGTGTTAAGTGCAATATATTAGACGTCACTGGTCTAGAACTACTCAAAATGGTGTATGGGCCTTTCCAAGCTGTCAATCAAGAAAGCGCATTTTACCAATCATAATCAAGATTGTTGCAAGTAGGTCAACCGGATGTCCCACACATTGGCTACAAATGTTCAATCTCTTTGTGACGTCATGACGTCACAATTGCTTTCGCCGGTAACGGAATGAAAAGTAACGTTTTCACGAGAAGGGGTGGTGGGACATGGTGGCTGTGATGGATCTATCTATTTTCGTCACATTTAGCACATGTACACACAATAATAACATGAGAACTAATTCATGCATTTATATGAACATTTAGCATAAAGCCCTTATTCAGTCAAACTGACCCTTTACCACCCATCACACTGTCGTCGCTTCTCTGGTGTCTTGGTCTATTGGTCTTAGTTTTAGGCCTTTATATCTCCATATTCTTGGCCTTAGACGTTTTGTACTCGCCATGATGAACAAATCCATCTGCATGTTCTCATGGGCCAAAATGTGTTACGTCCATGCTGTCCGTTGTTGCTGATATCACCAAATTGGCCAAAACCAATGTATTCAGTTTTTATGATAATCCTCAGATCGGTAAATATATTAGGCCAGTCTAATGGAGATTACCGTGCTATACACTAATTTCCAAGCGGAAAGATTCATTCCAACAAATTCACAGCCTGAACCTGGTATGGGAAAGAATCAACACTGTTTTATGTACAAATTGTTTGTATATACTGACATTTTCGCGGCTTTACTCCGGTTGGCTTGTCTGCTACGATACTCGCAATGGTTTCCTCTGTGCTCTTCAGGGTTTCTCTAGGCAGGAAATCGGGCACAGCCCTGAATAAACCCACGGCGATGTGGGGGTAATTGACAGACTTTCTACGATTGGAGAGGAGGCCAGCCGGAGTTGGACTTGAACTCACAGCGACAACACTGGTGAGATGCTCTTCAGTCATTGTGCTGCGCTAGCCTGCTTATCACTTGGCCCTTGGAGGCAAAGGTTTGACCTTTAAAGAAAGATGCAGCAAAGAATGAACATTACTGTTACAAGTCGTAAATTCTGTTTTATTTTCGTTTCGAAAGTGCAAAACTTTCACATGATTGCTGTTTTGTGGAAAACATGAAATAATTTGCGCGTCTACAGTAGTTTTGTAATAGCAGCCAGATTCAGGCCTATTCAGTGTGTATGACGCACCATGAGAACCACTATCTTCAAACTCCTCACAGCGCTATTTTGCGAAAATGCTGTAGATATATGCAAATATATATATATATATCGAAAGAAAAAGAACAGTCGGCCAAGCCGTTTTTATTGCATTTAACTCTGGCATTTTCTCAAGAATATCACTCTTTTTTATTTCCTTACGAAGACATCAAAAATTTAGGAGAAAACATGATATATTATATATAGGTATTTTTACTGGGTTTTAGGTAAAATAATGGAGCTATAACTCCCTCAACTTTGTTATGTTGTGCCAGTCCTGATGCGTCATACCACTGTAAGCACAACAGGGGCCACAGGTGATCAAAAAAGTCAAATTTTATGAAGTCCTACGTAAAAACATGAAACTTTACCCTTTTTCTCTCAACCTGGTACACTGGACACGTCCGAAGAGGTAACGTAATATTGTTGTTTTTTTTTGCGTGCGTGTATGTGTGTGTCACGGTGTGAACTTTGGAATGAAACTTGATATATTGTGTTTTTAGTTCGATAGAGACACAGGATATGTTTGAAAAGTACCTGTCCAACCTTTATTTGGACGAGTTTATGTGTCATATGGAACGTGGCCTAGGTCATTGCCTTCAAGAGAAACCTGCATGCTTCGTTCGTTTTCGACGAGACGCTGGTTTGTGTTTCCTGGGTTAAACATTTTACTGATGTGATAGAATGTTATTTTAAAGGCAGACAAAAAGTGAAAAGCTTGAAAACTAACTGTTAGTCAAATGAAATAAGTTTAATGTCAAATATCTCCTAAATATTAATTTGTGTGCCCGTCATTAGTTAGAAATCGATAAAAATCCACATTGTGCGTCCTATACACCCCCAACTTTTCAAGGACCCTATGTAATAAGCGTTTTGATTGGCAAATGGTGGCACGGCCTCAAACAATGGCTGCGTCGAAATGTTAGCCGTGTTTATTTCATAACGCATAAGTTTAAACGTGTTTTTCTAGCAACAGACATGACAGAGAAATGTGAATTTTATATCATTAATAAGCAAAAGTCTTGGGCTATCTTTTAATACCGCGTATTACTGATTTGCTTCCTCTTCCTTTATAGGTCTTCTGCAGGATAAAGGTGTTAGACTCGTACTGAGTCACAGACAGGTACGAAAGGCACAGCTAATTAGACGGCCTCCAACGGTAACACATTTTGTTCTGTTCGTAAAGCACTCCATCTATTGTATAAACTTAAACTTTTACCCCATTATATATCCCACAATGCACAGCGCGCAACAATACTAGTGCAATATGTATAATGGAATTGGAATTGGAATACCTTACCTAACCACTACACGTTCTCTTTCAAGAACTTCACAACAGCTTCATTACCGCGACGACCACCCTTCGTCCCAAAAGGTCCATCCGTGGCAGATATACAGCCGTGGAATGTGTCAGGGACATCAAACCAGGTGGCTTTTACACCCGCCTCTCTCAGACGGTACGCAAACATGGCTCCGTCGTCTCGAAGCGCGTCCGCTCCGGCGGTGAAGATGAACGCTTCGGGCAGATTAGTGAGATCATTGGCTAACAACGGCGAGACGTAGGGGTTCGTCGCCAACAATCCCACCTCCTTGGGGACGGTCTTATCCCAGTTGAGGTTAACGTCTGTTGGTTTGTAGTCCGATGGCACGAACCCGTCAGGAAGGGCGTCCATCTTCAGGTAGGAACGCTTCATTTTGCGAAGTTCCGGTGAAATATGACGGTTGTTGGCGATGGACTCGTGATGTTGTTTGGGTGTGCCAAAGTAATACCCAACAATCATCCCCATAACCCGGTTGTCGCTCTGGTATTTGAACGCCTTGAAATAGGACGGAGTGTTTAAGTCTAGAAGTTGTAGCACAGGATAGATCAGGACTTGTGCTTTAGGCATGGGCTGGAAACGAGTGTCCCGTAGCTTGAGGGACACAGCAGCTGCGAGATTACCTCCAGCACTGTCACCTGTGTACAGGGTGAAAGAATTGATGAAATCATTAAGAACATTGCATCAAACGCATCGTTCATGGTCTGTTTCATAAATTTTACAGCGAGTTTAATTATGTTAGGAATAAATATGGACCGTGTGTGGTTTGGAAATTGGTATTGAGGGACACAGCAGCTGCGAGATTGCCACCAGCACTGTCACCTGTGTACAAGGTGAAAGAACTCATGAAATCATTAAGAACATTGCATCAAACGCATCGTTCATGGTCTGTTTCATAAATTTTACAGCCAGTTTAATTATGTTAGGAATAAATATGGACCGTGTGTGTTTTGGAAATTGGTATTGAGGGACACAGCAGCTGCTAGATTGCCACCAGCACTGTCACCTTTGTACAGGGTGAAAGAACTGATGAAATCATTAAGGACATTGCATCAAACGCATCGTTCATTGTCTGTTTCATAAATTTTACAGCCAGTTTAATTATGTTAGGAATAAATATGGACCGTGTGTGTTTTGGAAATTGGTATTGAGGGACACAGCAGCTGCGAGATTGCCACCAGCACTGTCACCTTTGTACAGGGTGAAAGAACTGATGAAATCATTAAGGACATTGCATCATACGCATCGTTCATTGTCTGTTTCATGAATTTTACAGCGAGTTTAATTATGTTAGGAATAAATATGGACCGTGTTTTTGTTTTGGAAATTGGTATTGAGGGACACAGCAGCTGCGAGATTGCCACCAGCACTGTCACCTGTGTACAAGGTGAAAGAACTGATGAAATCATTAAGGACATTGCATCATACGCATCGTTCATTGTCTGTTTCATGAATTTTACAGCCAGTTTAATTATGTTAGGAATAAATATGGACCGTGTTTTTGTTTTGGAAATTGGTATCGAGGACACAGCAGCTGCGAGATTGCCACCAGCACTGTCACCTGTGTACAAGGTGAAAGAACTGATGAAATCATTAAGGACATTGCTTCAAACGCATCGTTCATTGTCTGTTTCATAAATTTTACAGCGAGTTTAATTATCTTGGGAATAAATATGGACCGTGTTTTTGTTTTGGAAATTGGTATCGAGGGACACAGCAGCTGCGAGATTGCCACCAGCACTGTCACCTGTGTACAGGGTGAAAGAAGTGATGAAATCATTAAGGACATTGCATCAAACGCATCGTTCATTGTCTGTTTCATAAATTTTACAGCGAGTTTAATTATCTTGGGAATAAATATGGACCGTGTGTGTTTTGGAAATTGGTATTGAGGGACACAGCAGCTGCAGATTGCCACCAGACTGTCACCTGTGTACAAGGTGAAAGAAGTGATGAAATCATTAAGGACATTGCTTCAAACGCATCGTTCATTGTCTGTTTCATAAATTTTACAGCGAGTTTAATTATCTTGGGAATAAATATGGACCGTGTTTTTGTTTTGGAAATTGGTATTGAGGGACACAGCAGCTGCGAGATTGCCACCAGCACTGTCACCTGTGTACAAGGTGAAAGAACTGATGAAATCATTAAGGACATTGCTTCAAACGCATCGTTCATTGTCTGTTTCATAAATTTTACGGCGAGTTTAATTATGTTAGGAATAAATATGGACCGTGTTTTTGTTTTGGAAATTGGTATTGAGGGACACAGCAGCTGCGAGATTGCCACCAGCACTGTCACCTGTGTACAAGGTGAAAGAACTGATGAAATCATTAAGGACATTGCTTCCAACGCATCGTTCATGGTCTGTTTCATAAATTTTACAGCCAGTTTAATTATGTTGGGAATAAATATGGACCGTGTTTTTGTTTTGGAAATTGGTATCGAAGGACACAGCAGCTGCGAGATTGCCACCAGCACTGTCACCTGTGTACAGGGTGAAAGAACTGATGAAATCATTAAGGACATTGCTTCAAACGCATCGTTCATTGTCTGTTTCATAAATTTTACAGCCAGTTTAATTATGTTAGGAATAAATATGGACCGTGTTTTTGTTTTGGAAATTGGTATTGAGGGACACAGCAGCTGCGAGATTGCCACCAGCACTGTCACCTGTGTACAAGGTGAAAGAATTGATGAAATCATTAAGGACACTGCTTCCAACGCATCGTTCATTGTCTGTTTGATAAATTTTACAGCGAGTTTAATTATCTTGGGAATAAATATGGACCGTGTTTTTGTTTTGGAAATTGGTATTGAGGGACACAGCAGCTGCGAGATTGCCACCAGCACTGTCACCTGTGTACAAGGTGAAAGAACTGATGAAATCATTAAGGACATTGCTTCAAACGCATCGTTCATTGTCTGTTTCATAAATTTTACGGCGAGTTTAATTATGTTAGGAATAAATATGGACCGTGTTTTTGTTTTGGAAATTGGTATTGAGGGACACAGCAGCTGCGAGATTGCCACCAGCACTGTCACCTGTGTACAAGGTGAAAGAACTGATGAAATCATTAAGGACATTGCTTCCAACGCATCGTTCATTGTCTGTTTGATAAATTTTACAGCCAGTTTAATTATGTTGGGAATAAATATGGACCGTGTTTTTGTTTTGGAAATTGGTATCGAAGGACACAGCAGCTGCGAGATTGCCACCAGCACTGTCACCTGTGTACAGGGTGAAAGAACTGATGAAATCATTAAGGACATTGCTTCAAACGCATCGTTCATTGTCTGTTTCATAAATTTTACAGCCAGTTTAATTATGTTAGGAATAAATATGGACCGTGTTTTTGTTTTGGAAATTGGTATTGAGGGACACAGCAGCTGCGAGATTGCCACCAGCACTGTCACCTGTGTACAAGGTGAAAGAATTGATGAAATCATTAAGGACACTGCTTCCAACGCATCGTTCATTGTCTGTTTGATAAATTTTACAGCGAGTTTAATTATCTTGGGAATAAATATGGACCGTGTTTTTGTTTTGGAAATTGGTATTGAGGGACACAGCAGCTGCGAGATTGCCACCAGCACTGTCACCTGTGTACAAGGTGAAAGAACTGATGAAATCATTAAGGACATTGCTTCAAACGCATCGTTCATTGTCTGTTTCATAAATTTTACGGCGAGTTTAATTATGTTAGGAATAAATATGGACCGTGTTTTTGTTTTGGAAATTGGTATTGAGGGACACAGCAGCTGCGAGATTGCCACCAGCACTGTCACCTGTGTACAAGGTGAAAGAACTGATGAAATCATTAAGGACATTGCATCAAACGCATCGTTCATTGTCTGTTTCATGAATTTTACGGCGAGTTTAATTATGTTAGGAATAAATATGGACCGTGTGTGTTTTGGAAATTGGTATCGAGGGACACAGCAGCTGCGAGATTGCCACCAGCACTGTCACCTGTGAACAAGCTGAAAGAATTCATGAAATCATTAAGGACATTGCTTCCAACGCATCGTTCATTGTCTGTTTGATAAATTTTACAGCGAGTTTAATTATCTTGGGACTAAATATGGACCGTGTTTTTGTTTTGGAAATTGGTATTGAGGGACACAGCAGCTGCGAGATTGCCACCAGCACTGTCACCTGTGTACAAGGTGAAAGAATTGATGAAATCGTTAAGGACATTGCTTCCAACGCATCGTTCATTGTCTGTTTCATAAATTTTACAGCCAGTTTAATTATGTTAGGAATAAATATGGACCGTGTTTTTGTTTTGGAAATTGGTATCGAGGGACACAGCAGCTGCGAGATTGCCACCAGAACTGTCACCTGTGTACAAGGTGAAAGAACTGATGAAATCATTAAGGACATTGCTTCAAACGCATCGTTCATTGTCTGTTTCATAAATTTTACGGCGAGTTTAATTATGTTGGGAATAAATATGGACCGTGTTTTTGTTTTGGAAATTGGTATTGAGGGACACAGCAGCTACGAGATTGCCACCAGCACTGTCACCTGTGTACAATTTGAAAGAACTGATGAAATCATTAAGGACATTGCTTCAAACGCATCGTTCATTGTCTGTTTCATAAATTTTACAGCGAGTTCAATTATCTTGGGACTAAATTTGGACCGTGTTTTTGTTTTGGAAATTGGTCTTGCGATTATTGACCCGGAGCATCCAATTTGGATGATAATTGATATATGAATGTCTGCTAAGACGCCCTATTTTTATCAAACATGCTCCAAATAACTCGATCTTTAACCGAACACGTTCTTGACTGACTGTTCTTTAACCAGTCAACTTCCACATAGCTCGATCTTTAAACCCAACATGTTCCAGCTATAGATCGATCTTTACCCGAACATGTCTCAAAATGCGTGATCCATAATCGAACATAGGCCTATTGAACATAGCTCGATTTTTAACCAACCATTTTCCAGATACCACGATATTTAGCTCAATATGCTCCAGAGGGCTTAGTCTTTAACCGACTATGTCACAGCTTGATCGATCTTTTTCCAATCATGTTCCAGATAGCACCCAATCTTCAACCACATTCCAAATGGTTCTATCATTAAACAAACGTCGTGCTTAAACAGCTAGGATTTATTTCACACTGTTGAAAATCGCTCTTACCTCCAATAGCTACTCTTTTGGGATCTACGTTAAATTTGGCAGCGTTTTGTATGAAGTACTTGGTTGCTTTTACACTGTCATCGAGTGGTATGGGGAACGGAAATTCCGGTGCCATACGGTACCTGAAAAAACATATTATGGTCACAATGAGAAAATAGTTTTACACAGGAAAGCATTCATGAATGAATGAATGAATGATTATGGCTTAACGCCACATCGGCAATATCTCAGCCATATCGTGGCGAGAATAAGGTGGAAACACGAGACGGTTGAAAGCATTCATCTCTTGACATATAAATAAGTGTGCTAGAACAAGCACTATTTGAAAGAACTAAAATGCGATTTTTCGGAAATGAAGGAAGAAGCGTGATTTTATTTCATTACTTTGAATTCTAAAATGTACAAGGATCATATTGCTAAACTCCGGCACCGATGATGAACGGTGTCATTATAAAGGTATAAATAAAGGTCGCTGTGGCGTTATTGACGCTCAGCAGAATAAATGTGATCCATTAAACCTAATTCCCATTTTGGATGATGGCTGTTATACGAATGTCGGTTTCCACGATTTAAAACAATAAAGCCATTCCCAGCAGAGTATTACATTACCATGAAATCCTTCCATTAATGATGTCACTTATTTATTTATCTACTTCGCTGTTGTTTAACGCCATACCAGAGAATGTTTCACTTAATACGGGGAGAGCGAGCCGGAGTGCCCTTAATACTCCACTGACATCTGGCATGCAACATACTGGCGGCCACTCCTACGAAGGACATACATGTAAGCCATAACGCCTGTGGTAGGCAAGCACACTTGCAAGACTACGCAAGAGAGTATCAGTGGTCGCTTATTATCCCCAAGGCCTCGAGAACAATTTATTTATTTATTTCTTTATTTATTTATTTCTTTATTTATTTTTTTTTATTTATTTTATTTGGTGTTTTACGCCGTACTCAAGAATATATCACTTATACGACGGTGGCCAACATTATGGTGGGAGGAAACAGGGCAGGGACCAGAGGAAACGCACAACCGTGCGCAGGTTGCTGGTGGACCTTCCCACGTACGGCCGGAGAGGACGCCTGCCTGAGCTGGACTTGAACTCAGAGAACAATGTAGACAGGGAAATTCTGATAAAGCGCTGTCCGTGCATAGCAATGGAAACACAGCGCGTGGGATCCAACGATTAAAAGGCAATTATTTAAACCACTCGGTCCCTGAATATTTGACTTGTTATTTGATTGCTGATTAACACCACGGACTCAAGAAGTTTTCATCTGTGTAATTGTGGTCATATTTGTGTGCACAGAGGAAACCGTAGTGCCCCGCGTGAACAGACTACTCTTGGCAAGTTACTGATCAACTTTCCCACGGGTCGCTTACAGGTGTTCAATGTTGGAAGACAAGTGATCTTCAACGAATGTTTGACTGCACAAACGGCCCCACAAGCAGTAAGAATGGAACGTAATCATTGGAAGGCACCAAAATATTAACTATAAGTAAAACCCAAAAATTTTGGTTACGTCAACCTACACAGCATTAGTCTAATCTGCTTTTACAATTACCCTTGTAAGCATGAGACTGAAAGGCAAGCACCTCAACTATTTAACCCTTAAACATTTGAAGACACTGACACAAATTAAGCATCCAATTAAATATTGGCAAAAGCATTAAAGTTTGGTTACATCATGCTACATAGCTTATATTTGCGAGACCGCCTCGGTGGTTAGAACGCCCCCCTCGAGGTCGGATAACCTGGGATCAATCCCGGGTCGGGTCACATCAAAGGCTTTAAAAAATGGTACATGTACTTGTTGCTGTCTCGCTTGACGCTCAGTGCTGAGAGATTAGAGCAAGGAATCAGGACTGGTCGTTCTGGCGTCAGTATTATGTGACTCGATGGGGTGTCATGTCTGGTGTCTTGGGCATGATGTTCCAATGGCGGCAGCACTTTGACGGCATGGGCTCAGTATATTTGCATTGTATAAAGACTCGTATTATGATTGGAAAACTGCTGAATGCGACGTTAAACCCAAGCATACATGCATATTTAAATCTATGTTGCTTTCGCCATTAGCCTACCCTGTCGGCATGGTACTGTTCATGCTAAAAAGCACTTACTCTACAGACACAACCACCACGTTGGCTTCCACGGCGTAATGAGCAGCCACCAGGTCATGGGATTCTGAGGGAAGAGAAGTCAACAAACATCCTATGGAACGACTCAGTCTTCATATGAAAGGGCGTGTAAATGTGTAAAGTTATTTGCAAATATGGTTTTCAATATTATGATTTCGTTTTAGCCCCTTTTTGGCTTACGGGTGGTAAATTGACAAGCAGCCAGACCTCACCGATAACGCTTGACCATTTACCAACTCTCATATTGTCGTCGTTACACTTTTTGCTACACTCTGTGCACTAGTATTTTAAATCTTATGTCTTCTGGATGCAATAGTTAAATGCGGGAAAAACATAAAAACTGTGCAATTTTCACATGAAAGAGCGTGAAAAGTTAAGTACAAATATAGTTTTGATTATTTTATAATAAGTTTTTAAGGAGGAAACGACATTTGAAAATAATTTTTGTATATTGTTGACGTTTAGGCCAACTCTTGGTATATATCATTCGTGCATACGGGTAATAGTAGGTCTAACTATGTAATGTGATGCATTTATTATAAAGGTAACAAATGTATTTGAGGGGTCTCCGCGGCCAAAATGTTATATACCGTGCTAATAATAATCACTTACACTCTCCCTAGCTTAAGCATCTAATTCCCATGTAGATCAGGACCCAGGAACTGTCTCAGACTTGCGGCGTTATTCCTGAGTTTAGATCGGAACTTAAATGCAAATTTCCATTTTATTTTTTGCATAACGGTCTAAGACAACTTTAAGTACTAAATTTTTTTTTTTTTTTGCGAGTCACAATATTAGCGCTGTTAACTGTCTGAAGTTACAACTTAGTCAGACTTAAGTCTAAGACAGCTTTATGACCCTAGGCCCGAGAATGCTAACACAAACTCTGTCTTACCCACTGATCCCAGTACCCAGCCTCCTCCGTGATAAAACACCATCCCGGCCACCGGGGACTTGGTCGTGGCCTTGGTAGGACGGTATATCCTCACAGGCACCGAGTCAAACAGCGTGTCCTCTCGCTTGGAGAAAAAAATCATAAATCGATGCAACGTGCTAATAATATTTAGAATAAATTCTAAGCCATGCGTAACTCACAGTGGTTTATTTCATGACTGCTGTGTGATAAATTTAGCAAATGCTTTACTGATTCCTCTGCCGTTTTTGTCATCCACGAAGGGCGGGTGATTTAATGATTCTGTTAAGGCTTTCTAAATATTTGGTGAATCATTCACTTGATTCTACAATTGTTTGTTTACAAACCTTATGAATGATTCACTCATTCCACCATAGCTTGTCGACCATCCCTATGAATGATTCACTCATTCCACCATAGCTTGTCGACCATCTCTATGAATGATTCACTCATTCCACCATAGCTGGTCGATCATCCCTATGAATGATTCACTCATTCCACCATAGCTGGTCGACCATCCCTATGAATGATTCACTCATTCCACCATAGCTTGTCGACCATCCCTATGAATGATTCACTCATTCCACCATAGCTTGTCGACCATCCCTATGAATGATTCACTCATTCCATCATAGCTTGTCGACCATCCCTATGAATGATTCACTTGACACCACCATTGCTTGTTCACAAACGTTATAAATTATTAACGGATACCATTATTGCTTCTTGACAAACTTTATAATAATTCATTTGATTCTACTATTGCTTGTTGACAAGCGTTATAATGATTCACTGATTCCACTGTTGCTTGTTGACCAACCCAATGAATGATTCACTGATACCACTATTGCTTGTTTTCAAACCTTTAAAACGATTCACTGATGAGCACTACGTAAATTGTGTAATTTACCTTGGTACACATACAGTTGTACATGTGCTAGTTTGTACACAGTCGTTTTTGGACAGCGAAACTACGGAATGATTTCTGATTGGTAGATTTTACCAGACTTCACCTATCTGCAAATAACTGATTGGCTCAGTCAACCTGGACGCTGTACCTACTTTTATTACTTATTTCACCACTCCTTCACTTCCGTTAAAAATTATGGGGTGTACTGGCTCTTAAATCGTCAGGAATTCAACCAACCCGTCAGTTAACAAGTGTTTTGATTTATTCGATTGATGTTTTACGCCCTTCTCAAGAATATTTCACTTATACGAGGGCGGAAAGCATAATATTTTGAAATACATTCCTGTTTAGCGTTAACGCAATTTGCTGGTAAGAGTTTAGTAAATTTACATTCAGTAACAATTTCTAAGCGTAAAATTTCAATATACAGGCTGTGTTCTTTGCAGTTTCTTTGAATTTGTGTATTGAACAGGGCTGCATTTGTACCGAAAATTCAGTTTATTGCTTCTGAATCGGATTTTCGAATCGTACTAACACATATTATTTTTACTGATTATTCAATTCCCTGCATTGTGAATCATTCACTGGCTCAGTCAGTATCTGCCAGTCATATATTCAGTAATGCCGATACTAACCTGGACGAGCTGAGGGTCCACAGTGGGGGACGAGAACCGAAGCGCGCGGTCGCTGAAGTATCGCGTAATGTTCATCTCTGTGCCTAAGCCCAGTTTCTCCCCTAGGACGCCCTGAAAAGTATAACACATAAGTGCCAAATTTGTTACGGTTTGTTTGTTTTATTTCTTTATTTATTTGCCTGTTTGTTTCTTTTATTTATTTATTTATTCATTTTGCGGAGGGGAGGGGGGATATTGAAAGCTTTAGTGCAATAGTTTTATTAATGCATGATGTTGATTGCTGTTCATACATATTCATGAGAGAGACAGCGTGAGAGAGAGAGAGAGAGCTGTTCAATATGGCACTTCGCTAAATGGTTCCGTACCAGGTCTTCGGCGTGTTAATTAGGAGCGCGTTTTACGAAGAATTTCCATGGTGACGTATCTCTTGGCAGTTTGACATAACTTACACCTGGTTTGTAGAACGGACCCCAACTTCATTAGCCATAACGCTAATTTTACAAACGACATATTAAAGGTTTATTGTCTTACATTTACTTTTGTAACATTGCAACGTTTGACTTGTCATAACTGTTAAATGCAGAAAATATTGAAAAAAAAAAAAGAAACAAAGCAATCATCGGATAAACACACGGGACCAATTGCGCAAGCTCTCATAACGTTACGAGCGCGTAACTACCATAACAGCCAGCACTGTAGGCATTACATCGACATGGTAGTTACGTGCTCGCAACGTAAAGAGTGCTTCGTGCTAGTGAGCCCTGAACTTACCGCCAGAAAACTGAAGCCGAACATGCTGCCTACGGCCTGTACTTTCCAGGGTTCGGAGAGGGCCGGGTTTATAGGCCTGGAGAGCATATACCCCACCCCAGCCACCAGAACCGAACCTATCGCCAGTAACACCTTAGACGCCATATCTATATTCGTCGGTGACCGATCACTACAAGGAAACACATATTTTCTTGTATTATTGCATGGTTAATAGATGCACATCATCAGAGCGAGTTGTGTTTGGTTCTGCGTAAGGCGTCGGAGCGAGTTGTGTTTGGTTCTGCGTAAGGCGTCGGCGTCTTAAAACGTATAAAGTGTCGCTCTCACCGCTTCACACATTGGCCCTATATTAAAAGTGTCGGTCTCGCCGATTCTTCCATGTAAAGTGTCCCTCTCGCCACTTCAGCCGTACGAAGTGTCGCACAAGCCCAGTGCCATGCAAAATCATCCTCTCCAGCCTAAGGCCTATATGAAGTGTCGCTCTCGCCATGCGCTTCACATACAAATTGTCGTTCACGCCGCTTCAGTTCGCCAGATAAAGTGTCGCTCTTCTCGCTTAGACCAGATAAAGTGTATGTATCTCTCGCGGCTTCACCTCTTGGCGCTTGAGCAATACAAAATGTCACTCTCTCCGCCTTAGCTGTATAAACTACTGACTTCGCCGCTTCAGCGGTATAAAGTGTCTCCCTCGCAGCTTTAGCTGTGTAAGGTGTCGCAATCCTCGTTACAGCAATGCAAAGTTTTAGCTCTCGTCGTGTGAGAAGCATCATGTGTCAATCGTGTAAACTGTCCAATGCGTACAGTCGTCTAGTGTCGCTCTCGAAGGTTCAGCCGCATAAAGTGTCATTGAGGCGCAGTCGATTGGTCGTTGATCTTTCGCTGGCTTGGATGCGGCTACAAATTACCCCTATCAAATAAATACATTGTGAAACCAAAACGAACCAGTAGTATGTCTAGTGGCCTTGTGTGTGTATATATATATATATATATATATATATGTATATATATATATCACGGTCTGCCGCTTTCATTAGGGGGCTTCTGGACAGCTTCATTTGAGATATATTTTCAACAGCCTATATATAGCTGCCGACGTTAACCAGCCTTTTGGTATTTTTCAGCACTTGCCTGTTAAAATTTGGTGTCAGTAAATGGGACAGCTTAAATTGGGGTTATTTGTCTGCCCTATATGACTGAAGCTGCACACGTACACTACAGCCAAGGGTTATGTTCGCCTTGTAGAGAACTCTGGCCAGTCTGTATGACCTACAGCCTTTGGGAGTGTTAACACCATCCATGCATGCATTTGCACTGTAAGACGGCCTGTTTTTTTTTCCCGTATCTACCACCCTTCAAACCATGTTACAAGTTCCAATGCTTTTACTGATATCTGAACAAACCTACCGTGCGTCTAGGGGCCTTAAAGCTGTTAAGATTTGTTTATTTAATTTCTGCAATGTTAGGCGCTGTATTCAAGTAAGAATCTTTCACTTTTACAACGGTAAGTCAGGTATGTGGGCAAGGAAACTTACCTGTTAGTCGGAACGACGTACACCACCGGCCTTCGACAGGAACTTACATGACAAACCTTCTGGCTTACAGCCGCAGCCGAATCAGCGAGGGATAGATTCGAACCTGTGCCTAGTGGTCAGCACGGGACCATTGTCAGTTAAAAGGAGGGGAAAAATCGGCTGACAGTTTATAGCCTACTCGCGGGTTTAAAACTGACAATGCAGTAATTGCCACTTTATTCATTATTTTCACATACAGTTGCTGGCATCTCCGGTTTCAATAACTATATAGCCACATCCTCTTAACAGGAGTCACTCAGCATGCAGAGTATCGTCCATTGGGCCTGTGCCACTGAATTGTCAAGAGAAGATGCTATCCGACTGACTGACCACGGAGAGATCGTATATATACGTATAACATAATATACCATGAAAGGTTTTACATGCCGCAGGCTCCAGGGTCACGAAGCTGTCTTAGATTTAAGTCAAACTTAACATTAACTTCAAAACAGTTTATTGCGCTAAAACGGTGACTCACCTTAAGAATTGCTGTTTCAAAACTAACCGTACGTTTTTCACGCCTTCAAGTCTGACTTAAGAGTAAGAACGTTTTGTGATCCCGGCCAAAAAATAGGCCTGTGCGTGGCAATTTGTACGTCATGTTGTACAGTTTAACAAAAAAATATATAGCGCAAACAACGAACAAGTGGTGTCCCGTATTGAAACTTACCCGTGTTAGGTATTAACGCTGTGCTTGGTATCTTTACATACACGCTCGTTCAGCAGGTCTACCCCTGCCCCTGAACTGAGACAGGCTGATAAAGGGCTATCGACGTGTCCTACTTAGAGAGCCCTAAGGTACGTTTATATGCAAGGCTATATACATGTACGATTTTAATATACAGTTGTGCCCTTATCACAATATGCGTAAAGGGCGGTTCATAGGAAGGAGGTGTTTTTGTGAATACATAGTGAACAACTTTATACATGCAGGGCCTACCGCTTATAGCATGGGTTAGAAACTGTCGTCGGTCACCTTCGATATAAAATGCTCTTTGACACAGTTCAATGCTTTTTGACGAAGCTTCCTCGACAGGCCTAACTGCCTAACGTTTACGTGAAAATAATTCGTAAACGCCTCGTAACTTCCAGGAAATCTTCACTTCAGGATCAAACAACCTAGCTAGCAACCCAAATCAATCACACACCCGGGCGGAGAGCGAAGTATCCAAACCACAATTCAGGTAGTTAACCAAATAACCAAATTCAGCTTAGCGCCTAACCGCATGAACTACACACCCAACTATAAGATCTCGTTCAACGACTTGCGCCTCCTGTTTGCAAGAACTACACACACAGGTATACTAATTGTTGAACAAGCCATCCAAGTACCACCCAGCTGCAACACGTAACTCTTCATTGAGGGAACCACACACCCAAGGAAGTCTTGACTGGAGGAACCACATCAAAGTAGCTCTTCACTAGAGGGCTCACATACCCAAGTAACTCTTCACCAGAGGAATCACACACCCAAGTAACTCTTCACCTGAGGAACCACACTCAAAAGTACCTTTCCACTGGAGGAACCACGGAACAATAAACCAAGAAACTCTTCACTGGAGGAGCCACACAGTCAAGAAACTCTTGACTTGACTCTTGACTCTTGAACCATACTCAAAAGTACCTTTCCACTGGAGGAACCACAAATCAAGAATTTTTTCAGTGGAGGAAGAACACAACGAAGTAACTCTTCTTTGCACGAACCCCACACACAACTAACTCTCTAATGGAGTATTCACACACCCAAACAACTCTTCACTGGAGGAATCACGTCAAAGTAACTCTTCAAATTAGGAACCACATCAAAGTAACTGTCCACTGGAGGGCCCACACACCCAAGTGACTCTTCAACTGAGAAACCACACACCCAAGTAACTCTTCACCACAGGAATCACACACTCAAGTAGCTCGTCACTGGTGTGACCATATTCCAAAGTACCTTTCCACTGGAGGAACCGCAAACCAAAAAACTCTTCACTAGAGGAATCACACACTCAAGTAACTCCTCACTGGAGGAAGCACACACTCTCGAGTAACTCTTCACTGAAGGAACCACACACCAATGTACCTTTCCACTGGAAGAGCCACACAGCCAAGTAATTCCTCCTAGGAGGAACCACGTGACCAAGCAACACTTCACTGACGGAAAAACACACCCACGCAATTCTTCACTAGAGGAAGAGCACACCCACGTAACTCTTCACTGGAGAAACTAAACACCCAAGCCAGTCTTCATTGGAGGAATCATTCACCCAAGTAACTCTTCATCAGAGGTACCATACACTCAAGTAAGCCTTCACTAGAGAAACCACACACCCAAGTAACTCTTCATTGCTGCAGGAACCACACATCCATGTTACTCTTCACTGCTGGAGGAACCACACATCCATGTCACTCTTCAGTGGAGGAAAGGAAAATCCAAGTAGCCTTTGACTGCATGAACCAAACACCCAAGTAACCCTTCACTAGAGACACATCATTCTGCATCGATGGAACGACACATATGAGTAACTCTTCATTGGAGGAACTATACATCCAAGGTTAAATCCAAGATTCTTAATTAAAGGAGCCACGTGCCCAAGTAACTCTTCATCGGAGGTACCATACACTCAAGTAACCTTTCACTAGAGAAACCACACACCCAAGTAACTCTTCATTGCTGGAGGAACCACACACCCAAGTAACTCTTCATTGTTGGAGGAACCACACACCCAAGTAACTCTTCATTGTTGGAGAAACCACACACCCAAGTAACTCTTCATTGCTGGAGGAACCACACACCCAAGTAACTCTTCATTGCTGGAGGAACCACACACCCAAGTGACTCTTCACTAGTGAAACCACACACTCAGTTAACTGATTCATGATCTTGGAGAGAGCCACTTTAACTATACAAAGGCAAAACTTCGGTTTCAAACTCATACGAGGAACTTCCTGCCCTATGCAGGTAAACCTCGCCTCAAGAACTCAGCACTTACTGAACCGCATCTTTACATTGCTCATGTCAGTACATGGCTAAAACCTTCATTTGATATTGATTTGATTGTGTATCTTTAAAAAAGGCACTCAAGAATACTTTACTTGTACGTACATCAGGAGTCAACAGTTTTTATAGGGGAATGAAACTGGAGTACCTTTGGCAAACTTGCTCAAAATTTTTCATCCGCAGGGAAAGGTCTACGCGTGTGCAACATATTGGTGGACAACAAGTGATTAACAAAATTCATGTAAGATCACCCAAATGATCGTACAAATGCCGACAACATCCAATCAAAGCCATGGCCTACAAGAAGTTGGAACAAACACATAACTAAATAACTGCTAGATTTATTTGCCATACAGTGTTAAAAAATATAAGAAAAATAACATGCAAATGAGACCTTGTCTCCGTCTCCGCTTCACAATACAGTAACAAATATTTAACATTAGCAGCCTTCGTGTTTGCTACCCATATGGGTGAGCACCACATTATCAAATGCCCTCATTCAATAGTTTTCACTTTACTCAAATACTGTCACCCTTGAAGTACACGTAAATGTACATAAATCTTGCAAAGTTTGACAACATCCCTTTCTTGGAAGTGGTATGATCTTAGTGAACTTTGCCCAGTACTATATAACATGGAAAACATGGTCATACCACTTTGTCCAAAGGAGTATATGCAAAAATGTCACGCAATTATTTGCAGGATATAATCCGCATTAATAAAGCAAACATTTCATATGTGAGCAATTACAGAACATATATATGCCATGATTTCCAGCAATTCGTCAGTCCATGGACTAAAAACACTAACATATTGAAAATCCATTACACATAAAAAAAGATAACACATCTACTTAGCAAAAGTTAACCCTTTATATATCTGAAGGCGCTCTGTAAACTGCAGAACCTATGACTTACACATTAAAGGAATGATCACGAATATTATACTCATAAAGACTCATGCTATCATGTTTATTTTCAAAGCTCCAGTACATATTATTTTTACCAAAGCTTATGTTTATAATTTTTCCGTCAAACTTAAGTATTAAATATACATGTATACATGTAAATGTATCATGCTAAGGATTATACTTTCAACAAAGCGTCACCAGACACTGTCACTCATGAAATGGAACCGATGTGTGGTAGACATGCATATATTAAAAGTAATTACATGTGAAGTTTTCTTTGTTATCGTAAGCTCACAGACCTGACACATACATATGTACCTGTTCACATAAAATACATGTGCGTCATATACGACATTGTATTATTGGTCTGTGAAAGCATAACATGAGCTGGCTTACGTAAAAATAATCACAGCAGTAGATCTACCACTAACACGTTCTCTGAAAATGTACATAACAGACTAAAAAGACGCCCACATTAAAGCGTGCATCTTGTTATAAAAAGCAATTAATGTACAATTAAATGTACAATTAAAATATGTAGGAAATACCAAATAACAGACATGAAAACTGTTTAACAATATTTATAAAGATACATGTGCCTAGAAATTTTTATGGGAATAAGCAATCAACTACACAATTCCAAAAATACATACACTTGAAAACTCTCTGGGCGATATAAGTCATTTAATACAAATTTTAAAGTACATTTAACAAAATATGTTGAACTGAGCACTGGAATATATCCTATATTTCCCTACTTCCCTATATTTCCCTACTTTCCCTGTGACAGCTGCCTATGGCTTCTCACCACAGCTTTGTACAGTTCCTGCTCACTCCCACAGAGGGGACTAGAGTACGAGCAAACTGTCCTTTCAGCAGTGACCCCATCGATCCTTTGTTCAACTTTGCATTTTTTTTTGCCTCGTAGGTGTTGGTTCGAGGTGCTGGTTTTGGAGACTGTGGAAGTCGGCTTGCCTCGTGCACAAGCCGGGACATTCGCCCGCCTTTGTCCAGGTTGGCAGACTCCTCCCCTTCCGGCTTCACCCGCGCTTGTTGACGTGTGGAATTTGGCAGTTGATAGCTTGTTACCATAGTCCCCACTCTCTTTCCTCGATCCAGTTCAGCGTTTTCCTCCCCTTCTGGCTTGACGCGAGGCTGGGTGCGACAGGAGTACGGTGTCTCTCCGTACTTGTCCATTATCTTCTTCATACGCCTTCCTTTCCCAATGTCGGCGTTCTCTTCTCCGTCGGGTTTTACGCGCGGCACTGGACGTGACGACTCTGGCAACTTCTTGGGATCGTGAAGAAGCCCGCTCATTCTTCCACCCTGGTGAACTTCGGCCGTCTCCTCTGCCTCCGGTTTAACACGTGGGGCTTTACGGGACGAGCGAGGCAGTTCGTAACTCGACATAACGGTGGCCATCCTGGAGCCTCTGTGGGCAGAGGCGAATTCCTGTGCCTCAGGCTTGACTCTGGGCACGGGCTGAGGGTCTGCCCTCGGGGTGGTGGTCCCGCTAAGGAGCCCACCCACGGAACCCGTTCTGTGATACTCCATCAGCTCTTTGGACATTTCAGAAGGGCACCTGGTGACGCGTCTTGGGGACTCAACCACCTGAGGCTTGTCTGTAAACAGGCAGAGCGTACCTTTGTGCTTCTTGGCGATTTCTTCCGCCTCTGGTTTTATGGCCCTGAGTGCCCTTCCAGGAGTCTGCCCGCCCCCGTTCTTGTCATACCCAGGATAAGGTGCTGTCAGTGCTCTCTCCAACACAGTTGACATAATGCGTACGAGATGCTGAATACCTTTAAGTACTTCTTACTATCTGGAATATAAAGCACAGGAAATTTATTTGGCAAATGCTTGTAAATCATTTCAGATGAAAAAAAAAAATTTCACCTCTATCAGTTTTAATTGAAAAAAAACAAAAAAAAGACACAACAAAACAAAACAAAAAACAACGTTTTAAGTAAATAAATCTCATGAAACAGTCGTTATCAATCTTGCCAAGAGCTACAATAAATGGAACCGTTATCATATATATCTATCTATCAACAATTGTGAATTATTATCGTTCCATTTGATCAATGGAGGCAAATGAACGATCATATCCCAAATGTACTTAATTAGTCGTTGACAAGTCAGTATACTGCCGCTTTAATGTATTCGACGGTGTCTGAGTGAACTGTGCAGTGCAAATTAACGTCGGGCAATGGAACTTAGTAGAGGAAATAAAATATTTCAAGTTTGGGTAACAAAATTAAAACGAAATGCCGCTTTCGTTGTATTGCCTCAATAGTACAGTAGAAAAATGACATCAACTTTACCGTTTGTATAGAACCAACTGGCTAAAAAGTAATTGCAATACTTACAGCACCGCGCCGAGTTGACTGATCGCCGATCACAGGTTGTTGTTGTTGTTGTTGTTGAACCAGGCGAATGCATGCGCGTCGACTGCGAACCTGGCTTCTTCAGTCCGTCGTCCTGATATGCGAGTCAATTGTTGTTTAAGACAACGTGTTTATATCTCATCGGCTTTCCCGTCAAACTACATAACCCCTCCTATCGACCTAAACGGAAGATATTAAGCGAGTTTTGACAGATAATTTCCAGTCGGTTGCCACAGAAACATCAACAACACATGTCTCAGCACGCACCTTACAGAATGTGTCGCCGGGTTTATATAAAAAACGAATTACGGACTTGCCTTTCCTTTACATTTCTTTCACCAAATCAGCTCGTTGAAAGGTCGAATTTTAACTTGACATTTGAGCAATCACAACTTTAAGAAAATGTAAGAAAAAACCAGCAAACAAAAAGAAGAAAAAAACAACAACAAAAAACAAACAAACAAAACACAGACAAGTGGTTTTAGCCTGAAAAGAAATACTCATACTGGACTTCTGCATCCCGTCCTATCTGCCATAACACTATCCATGACCAATGAAAGTTGCAATATTCATTCTAAAAACGTCAAGTTTCCTTTTTCAAATCTTGCACCCCTCATACAGCAGCGCAATTTTATACAAAAATAACAATAACCACAGGAATGTACTGGCAACTATATTTGTTAATTTTTATTTAAATTAAGTTATATGTTAGTTTTGGGAAATGTCCCATAGGCCTACACCTAGTCTGTGGCTCAAATGACGATATACATGTATATGTACTATCGCCCAAAGCGGTACAGTCTCGGTAGGTGAGTACACAGTGAAATTAAAAAGTTATATTAATGCATAGAAAGTATAGATCATACAAGACGGGTGTAAAAAATGACAATTTTGCAGACCTACGTATATACATGTAGCAATCAAGAATTTCAGTTGGGTTATTTCAAAGTTAAATTATTTTCAGGAACTCCTTGTGTAAAAACCTAACCTTAAGTGCTATTTGGATTGATCCCGGCTCTCCCGACCGCGAGATGGACGCTCTAACCACCAGGCCATCGGTGCTGTCCCATTGTATATTGTGCTAAGTGAACACAAATTTCATTCATCCTTTGTGTATCAAGCGAATATCAAATGTGAAATGCACCTTCATCTGGTATTCTGCAGTTTATTGTGCAAAAATTATTTATTTATTTATTTATTTGATTGGTGTTGTACGCCGCACTCAAGAATATTTCACTCACACAACCGCTGCCAGCATTATGGTTGGGAGGAAACCGGGCAGAGTTCAGGGGAAACCCACAACCATGGGCAAGTTCTGACAGACCATCCCACGTACGGCCCGAGAGGAAGCCAGCATAAACAGGACTTACAGTGACCGCATTGGTTGGAGGCCTCTGAATCATTACGCTGCGCTAACGCGTAACCAACAGAGCCAACGAGGCCTCTGCAAGATAAACGTGTGGATAATGCCAACTGTGTGTCTACATTCATAGTTGATGCGTTTATACGTGATTTACCTGACAATGGACATACGGTAAGGAAGTTTTTACTTTTGACCACTTGAAATACCTAAACACTTTTATTGAAAATTTATTTTAATTGGTAATTTTATATTTGAATACTATAACCTCAAATCTGAAAATTCAAAAGTAAATTCAAGAATTTAAATTCATTCTTTCTCGTTGAATTAATATTTACGTTAAGCAGATCTACATTCAGTGTCATTTTTTGTGCACAGAAAAATAACTGTACAATTTTGCATGTTTCGATGCTGCCACTTGTCACGAATTCATGGTAATATAACCACAAAGTAGAGCTGAGAGAAGGTTTGTTTAAAACGGCAAGGGCATAACTTGAAGAAGCAAGCCTATTATTTTCACTAAACAGTGAACACAGGCGGCTCATGGTCTAAAGTGTGATTTCGTCTTACTCGAATCCCAAAACGTCCTACGAGAGGACAGTGTTTTGTTCGAGCTATGTATTTACTAGCCGTTAACTTAGGTATTCTCTGGGTGCACAATTGTAGTTCCAATCACCGAAAACAAAAAGGCACTCGCGTTTGGTTGAAATTTTTGATAGGAATAGAAAGAGACTTTATTTTATCTAAGTTTTTCAGTCACCAGAGCCCATATCCTCAAGGGAGATAACCCTGACAGAAATCATCTTCTCTGCGGAGTGAATGCCCTTGCCAAACAGCGTTGCAGAACTAATCGGCGAGATTTTATCCACGAGCGAGGTGAGTTCATCAGGTTTCTGGTTTAATTTTCTGTGCAGCCGTCGTCTTTTGTTCGTTCAGTACTGGTTTTATAACCGTCAGTCTCGCAATGTTATTATGACTTTGCCTTAAATTGATTGACGTAAACTGTCAGCTGTCTGTCGGCGTTTCGCAAATCATGTATTCTGAAATTTCTTTACATAGCCGACATTTTGGCGGCAAACCCTTTTGCGTTTCCTCCATTCATATTTATTTTGTCTTACCAGTGTCGAATTTGTTATAAATTAGAACAACACATTTGGTAAGGTTGGTGTTTTGGGTGTCTGAAGTAGCATACAGTGCATGAATATCGCGGCAGTTTGATGTTGTTTAATCGACATTCCGCTGATGCACATCTCGAAATTCTCCCAGGCTACAACAACGACACCCCCCGGGCTGAGGCGTAGAAATGACGTCACTAAAAAAGCAATTCTGCCACTCCTGTATATTTGTGTATATGGTAATGGAAGGGTTTTTGAAGGATGGAACATTAAAACAACTGACCCAAGAATAGGTTTATTAGTTCTAACATGTAGGAAGTGGCGCCAGTTCTGAAAAACAGGAATACACGTCAGTTTGTACTGGAAGAGCATTTGTCATTCTGTAACCAGTCAATGAGCTGAATCGGCATTAGAGTCGTCTCGCGAGATTAACGCAGTTTGAGTGAGACATGGGTGTGTGCTCTTGCAAAGTAACGCAGAATGACGCTAAAAAGACGTGATTTCAGGTTGTCGAATTCCGCGACCCCCTTTCAGTCAGTATTTCTTCTTATTTTTCTGCACGTTGTTTCACTTGGCTGTGAGATGTGTATTCTATACAGACTACTAGAAATCACGTCTGTTTAGCGTTATTTTGCGTTAATTTGCGGGAGCACCCAGTCTTGTCTCACTCAAACATCGCTAATCTCGAGAGACGGCTCCAATGCTGATTTGGTTTATCAACTGTGTTAGTGGATACCACCTGCATTGTACTAAGGTTAGGGCTTGCCCTTTGACAGCCTAATCTTATGAGAGCAAGACAGCTATAATGCCGATTCGGCTTATATATTGGAAAATTCGTGTGAAAAAGGGAATTATTTTCATTTTTCATCATTATTATTTGACTAGAATTTGTGATAATCATTTTTTACTATTTCTGGCCAAAAAATGAAATAATGAGTTCAGAATTTGGAGGGTAAAATAATAAAAAAATGTGGGTGATGACAGGAAACCAGGAATCAAGTGAGAACAGCCTGATTTTTCAATAGTCCTATGTCAAACAAGTTAACCGTCATAAACGCCTTCGTGTTGAGTTGATTGATTTGGTGTGAAAATGATTTTAGGATCGATATCAAAACGTTACTATAAATAAAATAAAGGAATCTGTGCGTAATATTTCTGTTCCTCATTGAATTTGCGTGTGGTACACTGATCATTTTGATTGGAAGAGGTTATGCACATGTAGCCAACTACATGTAGTTGTCCCTTTAGCTCTGCTTTTCCTCAAGCACTTTGAAATGGTGGCTATTGAATGATTTATCAGTATATTTATTTGCTTCATCATTGCATAGTGCCAAACAACCTGCAATGTAATACATTGGGACCAGTTCTGTAAAGCTGCTGCTATGCTCCAGACAGCACAGTTCCCATGGTGATGCATCTCTTGACTTCACTGTATGTTGCCATGGAAGTGACACCAGGCGCAGCGACTGCTTCGTAAAACCGTCCCCTGTTGTACAGGTGTGTAGATGTAACAACCTGTTGGGTTGGCTTTTGTCATGACTCTTAGCTTCACACATATTAAGAATGCTACATCCACACAGACACAGACACATGTTTATTGTATGTGGGGAAAAGAAAAGAAAAACAAGAAGCACATAGGCACAAAGCACAGGCTTTACATACATGTATTCAATACCAGCTGACGCGATTGTGGGAGATTGCTTTGTAGTGTGAGGAAAACTGAGTGCAAGGGTTTTTCAAGCTACTTTCTCTTGTTGCGGTTACCACAACGAAAAATATCAGAAAACTGAGTTTTAGACAAATTTTGCAATGAGTTTTGATGAAATAAATTGAATTTTTGATACTTTGGTGGGGGAAAAATATTGAGTTTTCTGATTTGTTGAAACGGAGATCCTGAAAAAAAAAATTGGCTAGAAAAACCCTGGGGTGGTGATGGTAGAGTTGAAGCTAGAGTGCATACACCTGTGCATAGCTTCAAAGATCTAGAAAGATCTAGACTGCTTTATGTTGTCCTTTCGTTTGCTGGGACTCCGGCATTCAGGGAGCTTTTGTGGATTTTCCTGCTTTGTTACATACAATGAGGAATTTAGTGATAGCTGATCAAATACAGCCTGTTGATTCAGTGGTGATCAGTGAATTGCCAGAGTAATACCTTTTTGTATTATGCTCTGAGCTGTTTGCACATCTGTGTGCAAAGTAACATTTACCCAATAAACCTGGTCTACAGAAGGCCACTAATTGTGACCCATGCAGACACACCAGAAGCAAATGCTGTTGAGTTTTCTCCTGTGGGAAGAATGTCCCCTGGAGGTTAACCTGTATTTACCTGGATTTTGGCTGTAAGCTCACCTGTACATGGTCATTATAACCTTAGGAGATGACCTGAATCTTTAAACTAAAGGACAGTTCATGACAGAGGTACTGTTCATTACAAAGATTATAAAATTCCTTCTTGAACATAAAAATCTGTTTGAAATGATATGAATTCGTTGCTGAATTGTCTTTGTTTGAGGTGTGAAGCCTTTTGCTGTCGGCTAAGGATCTGAAGGTGCCCATGCTTTTAGGCCTATGAGGGATTGACCAATCAGAGAGCTAGGAGACACATGTAGCAGCTGTTTATAAGCTGTGACGTAAACGTTCTGAGTTGTCTGTGAATGTAACATGTAATGACATAGGGACAGCATGCTTATTTAATGTTTTAGGTTTTATTTATAATAAGTACATGGGTGTACAACACTGCAGAGTATTTCCTGACCATTGTGTTGTATCAGGAGTACGTTGCTTGATCATTTCATGTTATAAATTGACATATATACTTAAGTTACTAGCACAACATAGTGGCTCCCTACAGTCTCAGGTGACGAGAGTATCCTGTGCTTGGAACAACTATGTCACAGCCCAGACAGAATGGCTGCATTTCATGCTAGTTGTCAGAGCACAGTCAGATGTCAGTTTCTACTGTTATGGTAGCTGTTTGAAAAAATACTTTACTGAAATAAACATATTTGTTTATTTATTTATTTGATTGGTGTTTGACACCATACTCAGGAATATTTCACTTATACAACCGTGACCAGCATTATGGTGGGAGGAATCTGGGCAGAGCCTGGTGGCAACGTACAACCACCTGCAGGTAGCTGGCAGGCCTTCCCACGTTCGGCCGGAGAGGAAGCCAGCATGAGCTGTACTTGAACTCACATTGACCGCATTGGTGGGAGGCTTCGGGTCATTGCGCTGCACTAGCGTGCTAACCGACTGAGCCACGGAGGCTCCCTCGAAATAAACATAATATTGCCCAGTCTTTTTGGCAAAGTTAACTTAGAACATGAGCTGTCTTTCACTTTAATAAGAAGGGAGAGAGCAATTCACCTTGTCTACTGTCTTATCCCTGTCTGTCAGTATTGAGAGAAAATTGAGGTGAAACAGAATGATCCCTGCTTGTTTACTTACATGGACATATTGTTTTTAAGAAGGATTGGTTGTTCACTTGAACCCTAGAAAGTTCTATATTCCTACTTAATTAATATGCTGTTCATGCATATAATTGTGCCATAAGGGTCAGACTGCAGTGGAGTGTGATTAATTTATTTTTGATGATGTTCTCAATATTATAAAATCTGAGTCTATAATGATGTCATTTTGCAATCAAAAGGTTGATGTGTACTTTTTATACTCTAAATATGCTAAAGGAACATGTGGTACATGGAACAGAAATACTGTTGTTGCTCAGCAGTACATGCTCAATATGTGACTAATGAAGTGCGTGGACTTGAATGAAACAGTACAGTGTGATGGATGATTTTTGTGGTACTGGCAGGCACGTAGTGTAGATCTGTACCTGTAGTAAATGTACATGGAAATTTTTTTCTTTTGCCTTGACCCATCTTTTTTTACATGTACAGTGTACATGTATGTATTCAACTTGTATTCTCACAATAACTTGTCATTTCACCTTTGGCTTGTTTTATTTGTATGATCAAAGCCCCAGTTGTAGTGTTTCTTAATGGCTTACCTGAGACCAGGTCACAGCCAACTCCACACTCACTCGCCTGACCTAGTGCACACACCTGTCTCGTGTGGGACATTTACCTGTAACGAGGTTAACACAGCTGCCATATTTGCATCTACCTGGAATGCTGGTTTATCCAGTCTTTAATGACAACAGGTAATGTTCTTGCAAGTTGATCTCTCCTAGTATTAACTGTGTGTGTGTAAGTACAGATCGGTGAGTACACTGTGAGATGATGATACCACCTATGGGGGGAGGGTTGGGGTTGTAGTTTTGTCATCTGTACATGTCACCTTGTCACATGAGGTGAGTAGTCTGATGTGTGTGTGAGGTGAGGAGTCTGACGTGTGTGTGTGAGGTGAGGAGCCTGACGTGTGTGTGAGCTGAGGAGTCTGGCGTGTGTGTGTGAGGTGAGGTGAGGAGCCTGACGTGTGCGTGAGGTGAGGAGTCGGATGTGTGTGTGAGGTGAGGAGTCTGGCGTGTGTGTGTGAGGTGAGGTGAGGAGCCTGACGTGTGCATGAGGTGAGGAGTCGGATGTGTTTGTGAGGTGAGGAGTCTGGTGTGTGTGTGTGAGGTGGGGAGTCTGACGTGTGTGTGTGTGTGAGCTGAGGAGCCTGACGTGTGCGTGAGGTGAGGAGTCAGATGTGTGTGTGAGGTGAGGAGTCTGACGTGTGTGTGTGTGTGAGGTGAGGAGCCTGACGTGTGTGTGTGTGTGAGGTGAGGAGTCTGGTGTGTGTGTGTGTGAGGTGAGTCTGACGTGTGTGTGTGAGGTGGGGAGTCTGGACATGTGTGTGTGAGGTGAGGAGTCTGACGTGTGTGTGTGAGGTGGGGAGTCTGACGTGTGTGTGTGACGTGAGGAACCTGACGTGTGTGTGTGAGGTGAGGAGTCTGACGTGTGTGTGTGAGGTGGGGAGTCTGACGTGTGTGTGTGAGGTGTGGAGTCTGACGTGTGTGTGTGTGAGGTGGGGAGTCTGACGTGTGTGTGTGAGGTGAGGAGTCTGACGTGTGTGTGTGTGAGGTGAGGATCTGACGTGTGTGTGTGTGAGGTGAGGAGTCTGACGTGTGTGTGTGTGTGAGGTGAGTCTGACGTGTGTGTGTGTGTGAGGTGAGGAGTCTGACTGTGTGTGTGTGAGGTGAGGAGTCTGACTGTGTGTGTGTGACGTGAGGAACCTGACGTGTGTGTGTGAGGTGAGGAGTCTGGACGTGTGTGTGTGAGGTGAGGAGTCTGGACGTTTGTGTGTGAGGTGAGGAGTCTGACGTGTGTGTGTGTGAGGTGAGGAGCCTGGCGTGTGCGTGAGGTGAGGAGCCTGGCGTGTGCGTGAGGTGAGGAGCCTGGCGTGTGTGTTTCAGGTGTGGAGTCTGGCGTGTGTGTTTCAGGTGTGGAGTCCCTCGTGTGTGTTTGAGGTGTGGAGTCCCTCGTGTGTGTGAGTGAGGAGTCTGACGTGTGTGTGGGGTGAGGAGTCTGACGTGTGTGTGAGGTGAGGAGTCTGGCGTGTGTGTGTGAGGTGAGGAGTCTGGACGTTTGTGTGTGAGGTGAGGAGTCTGACGTGTGTGTGAGTGAGGAATCTGACGTGTGTGAGGTGAGGATTCTGATGTGTGTGAGGTGTACAGTATATGGGATTGGCTACCTGTAGGCATATCAGTTGATGAGACAGCCTTTGGCTGTATGTTGTACATATTCATGGAATGCTTGTAAACGCGTAAGGCCATCGATAAAAATGTACTTGTTAGGGGTGGCCCGACGGACTGTTTTTTTCCATACCAACTGACTTTTTTTTTTTGTGATAGGGTTGTATTAGCCACGACTTGGAATTTATTAAGAATGGCCTGGCATGTGCATGTGCCTCTATGCAGTGTGCAGCACTGTGAATGCTCAACTGAGTTATTGGCTGTCCATCATAATCTTTTGAAAAACTTACATAGTTGTGGATGGGAAACTCTCACACTCCACTGCCTTTTCCAAAGGCAGTTAAATTCGTGTAACACTTCCAGAGAAGCAACATATTGAAAGTTTCTGTAACACTCAGAGAAGAAGCATGTGGACCCATGAAGTGGAGATGCAACACAAATATACTTGTAGTAAAATTTTGAAGAACCATTTTGATCCGTGGATCTTGTACACGTGAAAGTCATTTTGTGACATTCGTATCGATTGTATCATATTCAGTATATATTGTTGTGCAGGTGGATGTGTGTGTGTTGGATTAGGTACAAGTTCAAAGGTTCCTGACTAACTCATTGATCCCCCAACGGGGTAGATATTGAGCCTTGTCCCTCGTTACATGTGCTCCAGTGCATGGCCTGTCATCTCTGGTTAGAGGCAGCTGCCGACTCCAGAGCGTAGCTCGAAGTTGTCAGCAGTGCAGCTGTAGACTGCACAGATGTCCCAGCAGTTTTCTTACCTGTACGTCTATGCATATATACTATATCTGTAGTTGCATACATGAACGCTCACATCTTGTAAATATTGCTCTCCTCATTTAGTCTCTGAACACTATTCCAGCAGTTGAACTCTCCACTACAGGGTACCTAAATATGGATTTGTGTCCAGGGCAATATTTTCATGGTGAACTTCATGATTATTGTTGTTCAGGCTAAAAAAAACTGGTAAGTGGGCTAGAACAGGGAAAAAAGTACATGTACTTCTGTGGTCATGTACTAAATGCTAATGACGATATATTACATCACAATGATGTACGCGTACAGTGTACAAGTGGCTGTTTTGTCACCTGTTGTGGGGTAATGCTGGTCGCCGTCGTACCGTGCACAGGTGGCTGTTTTGTCACCTGTTGTGGGGTAATGCTGGTCGCCGTCGTACCGTGCACAGATGGCTGTTTTGTCACCTGTTGTGGGGTAATGCTGGTCGCCGTCGTACTGTGCACAGATGGCTGTTTTGTCACCTGTTGTGTGGTAATGCTGGTCGCCGTTGTGCTAGTGACATTTTCTGGAGTATGGCTTAAATTTCAAACAAATAAATAAATACATGTAAAAACAATCCATGTATACATGTATGTAGATGCATGTGGCATTAGTACACAGTGTTGATTTGTTAATACTTGTGTATTACATGTATTTCCGAATATATTACACATACGTACAGTCTCATAGATACAGGAATGTACAAAAAGAGTAAAAAAAAAAAATATTAATACAAAAGCTAAAAATGAAAAGAATAAAAAATAATAGTGGGAAGATGCAGTGAGGTGGCAGTTTGTGTGGATGACAGGTAAATGTAAATACAAAAGGAAGGAAGTTGATCGTATCAGAAAGCTCATCGTAAACATGACAGTGAGGCTTACTTCCTGTGCTAAGATAAAGTCAGTGTGTCGACTTGAGGTAGCAAGCTATCTGTAGTAACTCTGTGTACAGTGTGGGTTTTGTGTTAGGTGTGTAGCACATTACTGAGCGTTAAGTACTCCTCTTTCAGAAACACTTTTTTATTTTGACAAGGAAATTCCCATTAGGCACCACAAGAGTACATGCACAGGTGGTTTGTGGTTTAACAGATGTGGTACATATGTATAGTTTAGTTTTCACCTTTCTCTGCTGGTTGAATTCAGGTGTGGAAGTGATCCCTTGATGTTAACAGAAGGGAGGAATTTTCTCTTTTCAAAAATCCCTACTACATGTACTTTTTTTATTTCCAGTGATGTGGGTTCATCAGACCCCATGGCTTTTTTGGGGACGCCAGTTTGACCATTCTTGTGTCCAAAATATTGTGACAGAAGTTCTGCTTTGGGTTTATCATATAAAGATTTTTATCATGACTATTCATGACAAAAAGTTTGAAGAATATAGTTGGGGGGGGGGTAGGGGGTAGGGAGGGAAGTGGTGTGATTAGTTGGCAACAAGAATTAGGGTACTTATATACGTGTTACCAGTATTCAGGTTTCCCTGGGTACTTGGTAGTAAATTTTCCTGCATGCATTACATGATGTATCAGGTGATTCACACTCCAGACATCTCTGTTTCTTTAAAGAAAAAAAAAAAAAACTCCTGTGAACTGTTTAAAATTTGTATAAGGTGCTTTGTTCCTCCAGCTACACACGTGTATATAAACATACGTGGCCACAGAATACATGCGCACCATGCCCAAGATGATGCAGTTTGCGCAGCATGTGGTGCCTCTGTTATTGTAAAGCTTGGTAATGAGGTAGCCTGGATGACCGTCCCAGAGCGGACTGTTGATCATCGTGATATCAGCTACCTGCACACAGTCGCCGTCTGTTAGCGTCGGCTGTCGTGTTCATCAGCATCCATCAAAAGATTATGTAAATGTCTCCTTGGCCTTGTGTATAGACTCGCGTGTACTGTTGATCATTATCTGGGGAAGCAGTCGCTTGTCTGTCATCTGGAAATCCTCCAGTTGGTCACACTCAAACATACAAGGACTGCTTAACATCTAAATTTAGGAAATAGGTATTAAGAGAATAAGAAATAATGGGGCCAGAAGAATTTCTTGCCAGACATGAAGTGGGAAGAGGCTGAATAGAGGCTCAGCATTTTCGTTTGATCGTCACTTTTCGTTTCAGTCGAAGACTTTGTGGCCTTTGGCAGGATTTGAAACATCACCTGGCTGTACAGGTTTGCTTGTTAATTACAGGCATACAGATCTACGACAGGTTAGTGTTTCAGTGCTGATTTAGTAATGGTAAATATTTCAGACACACATGTAGCTAGTTATTACAGATGAAGACTGTTCAGAAATGTACATGTATGTACGGTAGCTGTTGCTAAGATGCTGCTCCGTATTGGTGCGGGTTACAGGTTGGGTGACGAAGCATGATTTATCATTTGATGCTCTGCACAGGGATGGAATGAGTATCTCTATGAATAGGCTCGTAGTTGAAGCTTGTTAGTTTATAACATACATGTATGCTTGTGCTGTTTATCGATTGCTCTCTGCCAAGTTTCCTCCTCCTGTAAACCGAACGGCAATGGTATTAACTTACATTAACTTAACCATTAAAAGAATATATCCGTTAAATACCAATTGCAAAGTGACCGTCGTTGCCAAGAGCTGCGCATATATTGCCACATATATACAGTTCTCTTATTGTTGTCACGTTAGCAGTGGTCTTTTTGACTGTTGTACACTTTCCTTCTTTCTTCAGTGGTGTGTTAGCAAGTACATGTATGTACATGTGTATCAGGGGGGAGTCTAGTAGGTTTCTTTTGAGAACCCCATTTTGCACAAATTAGAAAACTCAAAATTTTATGTGTCAAAAACCCAATACAATAAGTGTCTAAAACTCAATTTTCTGATATTTCTTGTTGGATAGCCCCCAGGGTACATGTATAGATTTGCATGAACCTGTTAGTTCATCTCTGGTAGCGAGGACATTTCTAGGGTGAAATCAGTGTGAAAATTGCCTGACCTTCACGTCTCTACATACAGAAGCAGTCTTTTTATGACCTCTCAGACATGTGCTTGTCACTTTTTGTGCGCCTTGAAATGTAAAAAAAAAAGATGTTGTTACTACAAATAAAAAAGAATCCAGCAAAGCGGTTGGCGTGTCACTTTTTGACTTTGTGACGATACTGTAATGCAAATGATACCAGTGTTGTATTAATTGATATTCCATGTACAGAAGAAAACAGTGTAAAACTATGTACAGTATATACATAGGTTAAGTCAGTCAGATGTTACAGTGTCTTTGAGATGTAACTTGTTATAATCACTGAACACAACACCGGACTTCTCAATATTTATTTCCCCACTTCGAAGTACATGTAAGTACATCTGTGTGATCACATTACTTGGCGTCAACTTACACAATCGCACGCATTCCTGCATTGCAATATTGTAAATCTTTAGTGTGAGAGGTGGATAAACATTAAACAGGGAGTGAATTCATATCCGGCACAGTTATCATGAGACACCCCATTCTGACAAAATTAACATCGGACGGATAGGAAAATAAGAGAAAATTTGGAATTGAGACAATCGTGATTTCCAATTCTGGCTTAATCGATGAGCACATGTATGTGACACTGTGTATTTGCAGTAGTCATTTAATACAATACATGTACTGTTATGTTGTTTCAGATTTTAGGTTTGCTTAGTTTTTCTCTCTATAATCATGAAATGACTTGCACATGTCACAGTTCGGTGTTCATACAGGCTTATTGGCTGTGTATGGCAACACCGCTTAGAAAGTTCATTTTCAAACCAACCTGTGAATGGATGAAACATGTATGTGTGCACAATGCACTGCCACCCCCTCTCGTGACCAAAACCCACGCCAATCGTACGAGTGTTACTGTACACACACATGAGGGAGTCCACTGCATTTTAAATACATGTATTCCTTTGATTGGTGTAACTGTTTTGCGTTGTGCTCCAGAATATTTCATTTATACGATCGCATCCAGCATTATGGTTGGAGGAGCTGCTGTATTTCTCTGCTCAAGTTCACGTTCGCTCACTCCACATTTAAAGAGTTGATACATAATCTGCGTACCATGTCTGTCAAGGTGCAGTGGAGAACAAAGCTCTCAGAGTATGCAGACATACAAGCTATTCTCAGCGAAAGGAAAAATTCAAAATGTCGTGTCTACTCTGAGACACGTTAAAGTTACGACTGTTGTTGTTGCCATGGTGACACAGTTATTCAGATTTTGGTGCGTATATGAGGGTATCCTATTTTAATGGAACAGGTTTGACGACATGACAGCCAGGTGAAGGATGTCATTCTTAGCAGGTAGTTGATTGATTGCAAGATGATTTGTGTCTATCTTTACACCTGATCGGTTTCAACAAGAGTACAAAGGGTCAGGTGAAATTTGCATCTGACATAGTAGTTCGCACTCATATGCTGGGCTGTTTTTTTTTTTTTTGCATGTACACGGTTGAAATACCAATACAGTAGTGCAGATTCAAAGGTCTGATTCAGTCATTTGAGACCTGATACTGTATTCACTTAGTTGACTGGTAAGTTTATCAGTGTGGAAAATATATTGTTTGTATTGATTCTTTTTTTTCCCTGACTTTTTGACACACGAGATATGCAATAGTGTATTTAAATGATGTGCATGTTTATTTAAGACATGCATGTAAAATGCATGTGTTCTGAATATACTGTAGCTTCTTTCGGTATGTAAGCTCTGACACATGCCCAGTGCCTTACATTGTGTGACAAAAGGTGGCAGCAGTAGCCAGTGCTACTTTTTTGCAATTCTCCAGGCAACTTACACAGCAAAATAACGGTAGCCTGCATGACGATGTGTTGCAACGCTGAGGATACGTCAGTGCCATCCAACACTGTCATAGGCTTGGGTTGTTATGCTGTCTGTAGGGGAAGTTTTACTGGTGATATATGCAATGTACGTGTACATGTGGCTGTATTGTACGTGCCAATGCAGGTGATTATGTACAGTGGACTATCCTTTAACATTTTGACTCCAAAATCTGTGAAAAATCTGCGAAAAAAATCCTGCAAACCCTCTCAGATTTGCTCAGAGATAAAACAAAGTCTGAAGCACTGAAGGCAATTTTTCAGGATTTTTTTCGAAGGTTACCACATTGGTCTGAGGCTGAGTCAGAAATTTTCTGCTGCGAGATGAAACAGCATGCTTTAGCGGATTACACTAGATCATGTCTTCCTCATGGATATACAACTTCTAGGTTTATTGTCACGACATTTCGATGTAGATACTAACATCGTTATCAAGTTTAGCGGATTAAGGCGGGCGTCTTTTAATCCAGCCGTTCAGTGATAAGTTTTAATCACATTCAATTGAGTCGCCCGCTTCCCTGTTCTCATTCATTCCTATAGGTATTAATGAACACCCTGTGCCTGTACATGACCCGAGCGTCTATTATAAAAAAGCCTTTACCACAAGATAGCCCTCTGAAGCCATGCAGAACCTGGATAAGCAGTTGGAACTAATGTCTAGCCTTCCTTTTCTGTCTGAGATAAGACTTTAGGACACAGTCCAGTGGTTGTTGTAACCATGCATGACCAGGAGATGGGTATTCCCACAGATTTGGAAGTCACCCAGATTTGTTGTCTGGCATGCCTGGCTGAGTTATTACAAGGCTGACAGAGAAGAGCTCAACGTTTAAGCCGGTGTGTTACCAGATAGATAAAGTTAGCAGTCCTTTTGTATGGTTGTCAGCCTTAGCTGTGGTCTTTTTACACTTCTCAAAATAGTCAGTGTCACCATTTCTGCTTGTCTGCGACAGCTACCAGGGGTTTCTCTCGGTGTCAGGCTTGTGTTTTCACAGGTACAGAACAAAGATGTGTTCTACTTTAGATGGTTGATGTACAGGTACTTGTAGAAATACTTTGTGAAGTGCATATATGGACTACACAGCATGTGTTTGTCAACAGTTGTCCTGTGGAAAGTATAATCCATATGTGCACACGTATATACTTCATGCTTTCTGACTCATCCATTAGTGTCAGGATACATATTTATCTCCGCGTAGAGTAGTCTCAGTTTTCCCAGCGATCAATCCATTTCAAAAGATGTTCTGGTGATGGGTTTGCAATTTAGAATTTTATATTTGTTTAGAACTTCTAATATAGCTACCAAAAAATGGTGCAGGACTGGGGGCCACTTTCAGAAAACTTGCTAATTCATTTTTCTTGTAACTTTTCTGGTAAAAGACGTCATCTAGGTTAAAAATGCTAGAGGACTGGGGGCCACTTTCAGAAAACTTGGTAACTCATTTTTGTCGTAACTTTTCTGGTAGAACAAGTCATCTAGGTTATGGATGTAGCACCACAAAGGGATATGAGTTACGAGAAAAGTTACGAGAAGTTCATTGACGAAGTTTTGTGAAAGTGGACCCATGTCCATAGTCTCTCTGGGTGGCATGTAGAAGTTATCCATAAAAATTGTGATGTCATGTCCTTAGTGTTTCCTGGGTACAGCTGAGCAGTAACATTCGGCTGATGTAGGTTCAGAATGTTAGAACAAAACGACTGTGGGTCAGTGACTCGTCAGATGGTGGGACCTTAGCTTTTATGGCAGATTGCCTGTGTATTTTAGTCTTCATGATTATGGTACAGAAGATACATGTGCATTTCACATGTGAGAATGGAGAATGCCCAAACCTAGACATGAGGGGACATGTACATGCGTGGGCCTGGTTAGTGTTAAGACCAAGCTCAAATTGAAGCATATCTTTCACGGTGTCTTCAGATCGTATTCCTTGCGCTATCGAATGGTTGCGATCATGAAATGGAGACTGATAGTAAAAAAGCTTGGGGTAGATCAGGGTGTTTTGTGGAGTCCTAGCCTTGATAACGATGTGTGTAGACTCATTAAAGTAGAGCAGAGGGCTTTGGAGAACTTAAACCAGTACTAGCTGACGGTACAGTTTATCAGCTGAGTGATTTTGAAGTGTGTCATGAATACTGGAGTATTGATTATTATGGAGTGAAAAAGTGTGGGGGGAGGGGAGGGGAGGGGAGGGGAAGTGCTCTGGGTATCAAAACATTTGTAACCAATGCATGTGTGTTTATGAAGTGGCAGTGACCTGAAGAAATGGGATTTGAGCTTTCCCTTGTTTGCTTGTAGCTACACTTTCTGCCTTGATCCAACCTGACTCTGAAGCTGATGAGTATTAATATAAATGTATTACCTGATCAAATAGTTGTTCCTGTAACTTATTGACAGCAAAGGCGAAACATTCCGCACACACAGCGGATGGCAAGTAAAATCAAAAACGAAACTTTCCACACCTGTAAAAATGGGGACAAAACCGGCATAAGCAGACAGATGCTTTCCTGATGTCATATTAAGACGTGATGTCAGATACTTCTTGGAGCGTTCGATCATTGAGATAAAATAGGATGAAATCTCTTGATCATTCAACAAATCAGCCGGTGACTGAAGACCTTTAACCTGAGTGAGACCACGTTGCAAAACACTGCCTTGGGATGGGATATGTGAGACAAGTGATGTTTGACCTACTCCACTTCAGCAAATGCATTTGAGTGTCTTGATTCTGTGGTAGGCTTAATATCAGGTGGACTCAATGACATAGGTACATTATCAGTCTGATCCATAAAGCCAGCCTTATAGCGAAAACATTTGATCGCATTGAATTAGGCAGGGAGAGAGAAGTGAAAGAAAAGTACATTTTATTATAAGTTTTCAAATGGTGTTTCTCCTGAATCTTTTAAGTGGTCTTTTCCTTGAACATGTTAAACGCGTTCAGTTGAAAGCGTTGCAAGTGCACATTATATATGTACGTGTATAACGGTGTATAGGTGCATGTCCATATGCATTCATGTGGGATGTTATTAGTGTATAAATAACATAGTAAAAGTGGCAGTTACATAATTGTTATATAAGACCTGTGGCGTCCCTGGACAATTCAGCCCGGTAATACTATGTATCCTCACCTAGGCCAAGTTGACATGTCAAATTGACCCGTATATAACACAGAGCTGAAACCTCTACATATATGGTCTACATGTACTGTATTTACTCGTACATATTTTCATTGCGGTGTTATAACAACGGCGGCTGCTGTGATGTAATGTTAATCATGTCTGCGGACGGGATTATGTGTTATCGAGCAGACAGAGATACCTGTGGAATATGGTTACCTGTAGTTTTAGCTTAGTGACGCTGAGATGCAGGGACAGCTTACCTAGCCCAGACTGATTACCACCACCTGGGCAGATCACCTGACACTAGCAGGGTAAAGTGACAGGCTGAAGGCGGTCTGCCATCACAATCAGGTGTGCTGAGCTTGTTAGCTGGCAGGTGAGATTGAGGACACAGCAGGGAGGCAGGTCAGGTAATCCCTGAGAACTACTGCTGACACATTTGTCACCTATATTTACCTGGCTGTAGTGAATAGTAAAGCTGAGACGGCGCGGTTTTAACCGCACTAAGGAATGAAAGTTTACACTTATATGTAGAGACCCGTACTCAAACTTTACCTGCTGGAACTGCATTTCCGTAAGCGCTGTTAATGAGGAGATGCACAGGTGAGGACGTGCTATTGAAGGGATCAGCTGCTGAAGCAGATTACTGGCGACTTCTGTGCATGGCCTTGTTGTAACCCTTAGTGCATCAACCCTTTGGCAGCGGTTTTACTCGGATGTGTTGTAAGTGTGTATTCCTTTGAAAACCTGCGGTTTGATGCAGTCTCATGTGATGCATTATTCATTACGTTCCTGCAGGCTTCATCTGTATTCGTGGCCATGCATCTATCTTTTGATCATTTCGCTTCAGGTGTTTTCAGATACATTGTGGATGTTGGGATATGAGTGATCACAAGTACAGTTGTTCAGCATGTGTGAGTGAGTGAGAGCTGAGTGACCTGCTCTTTATCACTCTCTCCGCCAATGTGCGCATGTAATATGTTCACATGCAGTCATTGTAAGAAATGGTTGTTAATACCTGATTTTGATACATTTTGACAAAGAAATTACGTTTACACATTTATGTCTTTTATTTATTTTATACACTGTTCTCCTGCAGTCCCAGCAGATTCAGCCTGTCATGTGTTTGTTGAGGGACACTTGGCATTGTTACATGTACATGTAGGTTGTCTATGCACACTTAGCATGTACATGTTACCCTCAGGCTGGTTTTGTATCAAAACATCTGATGTATTTATACGGAGTGACGTGTCAAAATATGCAACAATACTATTTTCGTTGCAACGAAAGAACTGGTACATACGATTGTGTACTAGAGCTTGAGAAGAAGTATATGTCTGGGTTGAAGTATATACCAAGTGTTCCTAGTGAAAACCTACATGTACGTGTGCTTTCGAAAAATGAAATGTTAATTTTGTCCATTTCAGGTTTTCTGGCGTAGGGCTGTACAGGTACGAGTAACAGAGCTGTCTAGTCATGCCCACGGACTGAAGCTGAGCCATTCTAATTAAATTTCCTCTGAGCGCCTCCTGATTGATTTGACTGTCGACACATTCCACAACTCATTACCATGACTGACCACGCCCAAAACTCTCACCCACGCCTGCATCAAGAGGCGCATGACTATGCGCAACGTAACCGCGGCGATTCCGAAAAATGGTTCGATTACACAGGCTCTTATGACAACCCGAAGCCAAAGGAACGTATAATCACCGAAGAAGCGAAGAAGAACGCTGAAACCAACAAAGGTTCGATGAAGGACATTATGGGCGGATATGCCGACCCGCCCATCCAGCGTCAACTCCACCCTCGCGGCGTGCGCTCTGAAGCATTGGTAACCGCGGAAGCCGATAAAGGTGGGGCCATGAAAGATTTGTTGATTAATAAGGGCCAAGCAGGAGACGCCGAAATGCCGGCGCCGAAACTGAAGGGCGAAGAGGCCCTTGAGAACGCTGAGAAAAATAACGGTGTAGTGGACACTTTGATAAACAACTATGGTAACCTGGAGATGTCTGACCGCCCCGCCCCCAGGGTAGGCCACGGAGGGGATGAGATCGCCAAGAGGCACGAGGACACATCCGGCATGAGCTCTATCATGAGAATGGAAGCTGTGTCCAGCCCCAAAGAGACCAAAGTGAGCAGGCTGCATCAAGAGTCTGATAAGTGGTAAGTACAATAGCAGGGCTTTAGATAACTCTAATTTGGGCACACCCTCTCTTCTAGATCTGGGCATCAATTTTGGCTCATATGGAATTTGTATATGCATTACTAGTGATTCATACGGTAGAAATGAACTCAGAAGCGTTAATCTTGTCAATGTTTCAAAGAATGCAAGGAATATTTTTGTCTCCACATGAAATTAAGCTGAAATTTTTATTGCTTTGAGAGAACTAATTGAGGGGCTTTGTAATTTGGACACACCCTTTATCATCCTAGAAAAGGTGTAATCTAAAGCTGTGAGTAGTGTATCATTTGAAAAATCTCAGTTTTTGGAAGTGGAAGCCACCATAAAAATGTGTTCATTGGCAGTAACCCCACTGACTTGCCAAAACACGGCCCCACTATAATGTTTTTATTGGAATCTTGATAGAAGTTTAATTTTTTAAAATTTTTTCTGTGGGTAAGGGGTTGAGCGCACCAGTGCGGTGTAATGACCGAGGCGCCTCTCATCAAATCCAGTTCAAGTCCAGCTCACGCTTCCTCCCCGGACTCCGGGAAGGTCCTCCAGCAACTTGCGCATGGTCATGGGCTTGCCCCCGGTCTCTGCCGGGTTTCATCCCACCATACTGCTTGCCACCGTTGTAGAAGTGAAATATTCTTGAGTATGGTGTGAAAAAAAAAAAAAAAGCAATCAAATAAACAAGTATTTTTCATGTTGCTTTCTTTTTCATTACCTAAAAAATGAAAAATTCCATACCCACTGACATTGTTTTTTTCTCTAGGGCTCAGGTCACGACCAACAGAGAATCCTTTAAAGATCTAAATATTTTGGAGAATTGGTGCTGGTGCTAGAAAAGTTTTTCATAGTCATTATTTTGACTGTATTTTATGATGGATGGAAATAATGAGTTCAGATGCAAAGGGTGAAGACACGAACAAGCAGTTATAGGAAATAATCAGATGTAATTTGTCTAACATGCTCATTTCTGTTCATTAAGCTAGAAAACTGTTGCTTTGCACTTACATCCTTGAATGGTACCAGGTTTTTTTCTAGCTAGTTTCTGTTTAGAAACTCAATTTGAACAAATCAGAAAACTCAATATTATTTTGTCACCAGTTTCTGAAAAACTCTACATTTGATACAAAATTTGTCTAAAACTTAATTTTCAGATATTTCTCTTTGTGGTAGCCATAATGAGAAAGTAGCTAGAAAAAAACCTGGGTAAGGAAATCGGTTTACACTTGCTTGTGAGCCTCACAGTATGTGTACATTATTTGTGAAATCCATGTGTGGCTAATTGAAAGTCTAATTGTAACTGTTTTACTGCCATAATGAGCTCTGGCCAGTCAACCGGGTGCTGCGTGGGAGCTATGTTTATCTTGATTAACACCTAATAATTCGTTAGCGAGTTAATGAGCTGTGTCGTTAGTGTGCGGAAGGGATTTAAGCATGCAGTTAGTAGGAAGGAGGTTGATAGCGGCCTTAGTAATCATTTGGTCTGGACATGGGGTTCCATGACCTATAGTGTTGTTGATATCTTGTGGTTTATTGATTTCTCTCAAGTTTAGGAATAATGTTGCTGCAGCTGGGATTATGTGTTGAATATTGTGGACACAGATATATACATGTACAGCTGTAGGCTACAGTAACAAAAGGAAGCAAGTGACAGTAGGAAAATTTTCCAAATTTGGATTATTAGTGTCCTGAATCTGAACTTGTCATACCAGGCCCAGACTGAAACGGCTGCTTGACTACATACAGTACCCTGTACTCCTGGAGTCTTGTTCCTTATTTTCTTAGTGTGTAATAATAGAAAGACTACACTACCATTTTAATAGGTCCCTTTTTGCCATGTTTGGGGTTACATTGTAGGTAGGGTCACGGGAATTCTTATTTTAAGAACAATACATGGATGTTGAGTAATACATTTTGCAGTCTACTTGTACCTGCACTTTGCAGTCTACTTGTCCTGCCAAAATACATGTGCCTGCACTTTGCAGTCTACTTGTCCTGCCAAAATACATGTACCAGCACTTTGCAGTCTACTTGTCCTGCCAAAATACATGTACCTGCACTTTGCAGTCTATTTGTCCTGCCAATATACATGTACCAGCACTTTGCAGTCTACTTGTCCTGCCAAAATACATGTACCTGCACTTTGCAGTCTACATGTCCTGCCAATATACATGTACATGCATGACTTTTAAATAGGAAAAACAATGTGTGTTTGACATAAATACTCATGTGGCATTAAACAACAATGAAATAAATGCATGCAGGTACAAGTATCCATGTTGCCAGTGGTCAACATACATTTTTTACTGGGTCCACATCTGTTTGTAAATGTTGTTTTTTAGTAATCCAGGAATTACTAGTTCTAGGAATCTGTAATGGTATGTTTACAATTGTACTTGTTTCAGTTGGGATGAAATCCCCCCTGCCCGCCGCACGCGTCCCGAGGCAGAGGAGATCATAGCGCGCCAGGCTGGCGATTCCTTGAACGGGATAATCCACATGGACGGCGATAGTGCGGGTACAGCACGTTGGCAAGTCAAGACCCTAGCACATACGGAACAGTCCAAAACTCCGTGAGTAGAGCTCCACAGAGATAGGCAACTTGTCAAAATACACAATCTGTCACCCTGTTGGTTGGCATTCGGTACAGTCTGAAATTCAGTGAGTAGAGCTCCACAAATGTGGGAACTCAACAAATCACACAATCTGTCACTCTGTAGTTTGGCATACAGAACAGTCAAACACTGTGAGCACATAGCAGGAAAACTCATGTACAATCTGTCATTTTGTACATGTAGGTTAGGTATAGAGCGCAGTCCAAAACTGTGGTTAGTGAAGTGAAAGGCAAATTTTTAACTGGGTTGAGACGATTTCCTTTGACTAAGGTGTTTTATTACAGTTACCATGCTGTACATGTAGTTTGTACGTTGACATGATGGGAAAGCCCAATTTTTAACCGAAATTAAATGGTTTTTCCATTTGTCATAAAGTATGGGTGTTATGTGCAAAAATGTAATCACAAAAGTGACATTTACATGTAATCATGTAAAACATAGCACTTTCTCCTTCTGTTATCACGGACGGAATTTCTCATATTTTTACCTTTTTGTATGAAAGTATTTTATTTTATCCATTTCTTCAGACGAGTTAAGACCTCCCCATCCCGCACCCGACCAGAGGCCATGAGCAACTACCAGCGAAGCCGAGGTTCGGAGATGGGTGCCATCTTGAAAATGGAGCCCGCTGCGAACAGCGCGCCTCGCAAAGTCAACAAGATGTTCCTTAAATCGGAAGAGTGGTAGAAGATGAATAGAAGCGCAACGGACCCTGGAATGGTTTCATCAGGCGTTGACCAGGCTGAGGCAAATTCGCAGTTATTTTTTATTCGTATGTACGATGTTGTTGTTGTTGTTGTTGCCTGTTTCACTTGTGGCTACGGAGCTTGTGACAAGAGGATGGTTTTCGACGACACTTCGTATTTTAGATGAGCCACGATCCTCAGAAAACCCAGTGTTGTATGGCTTCATATTTTGCTGTCATTTTGATGAATGAGTGCAAGAAAATGATTCTGATCAAAGTGATTTCAAGAAGTGGTGGAATTTTTTTTTAATTTTATTTTTTTTTAGTTTATTTTACTTTTTTAAAGTAATTTTCGTGTAAAGTGCTTAATTCTTATCTTTCCACTCTGAAGGAAACGTTCCTGAAGCGTGGCAGTGGACTTTCCAACTTTGTCCACATAGGAGAGAGTATCTATGAGATCTGCGAGAAAACTTTCGTGGTTTTGCTCTGATGAACAGATGTTTCGACGGTTCCTCATGTATTCTGATAAGAAAGTAGCGAGGATGTATATATGTTCAACTCCAAAAGTGGACCCTAGCTATATTATTAATACTAGTGATTTTAATCTCATATTCTTTTTATGAGCACCCTGTGCTCTTCATCAAAAATTATATCTAATTTTTACACTGAAATCAGATCTTCATGATTTTTTTCGTTTTACCATTGCTTGTTGAACACATGTTCACTGCAGTTGTATGGCCCCCAGGTTAAATGCTTTGCCAGGGAGTTGTTACATGTATGTCTGCCTTTGTTCAGTGCAGCTGCCATTATTGATGTGACCTAATTTTCAACGAAGTACAATCCTGAAGCTAGGTGCCCAGCATGTTTGAAACACACCCTTTTTGAGAGTGGTGAGACTCAGGTTGTCCATGTTAGAGAAGATGCATGCAGGAACAAGGTAGGTTGAGGTGTTCAGGCTTGTAACTTGCCTCCTTTGGAGAGGTTGTACATGTGATCAGGTGCACAATCATCAATTTGCCTTTGATGATAAGCTTATGAGCCAAACATTTTATGTGCCGTCTTGCGTCTATCATTGGTATTTATTAAGCAGTTAGTTTGTGGCATAGTCCCTTACTCCATTTTTGATGATTTTAGTAACCGTTTTAATGGTACTTACTCCAGTGCATTATGGGTTGTTCTGTTAGAGGCACACGCACGCTGATGTTATGAATGGAGATTTTTAAATTTGACTTATTCCATACATGCAGCCAAGTCGAGAGAATTTTCTGTAGTTTTAGTACAGTTAACCTAACATTTTGCATTGGGGATTCAAATTGGCTCTCCTAATGAAGACCCAAGTACTATGTACAAAGTCATACGTAGCTTTTAAATACTTTTAAATTTAATGAGCTGAATCTCCTCTTTTTTTTTTTTTCTTTCTGCAAGACTTACTTATGGTTGTGTACAAATCTTGTTTAGCTGAAACTCCACAGCTAGAACCCAACTTGCTTGTTATCTTTTAACATTTAGAGCCTGGGGTTTTTAGTTTATGATTTGGATGTGTTTGGCAGCTGCATTTTTCATGGAATTCCACACAGTACATGTATGTCGTAGCCTTGGCATTAACTTTAGACAATCCATTTAATATTCCACTATTCAGGACATTTATTCATAATTCTAACTTTTTGTTTTGTTGCCTGTTTGATCCGAACTTCAGTGGTTCCATTGAATTTTGAAAGTGTACTTGTGATGGCATATTGATGTTAATGCGATAGGTTTTGTTTGTTGATGTCTTCCATTGTAAAGTCAATCTTGTTAGATATCTCGGACAGTGTTTTCAAGTTCATAGAAGCATTTTCAGCCCTGGATGGTGGTGCACTTTCACACGAAACATCCTGGAATAATCTTTCTCATAACTGTGAGTGTACAAACGCATGTGTGCGATTGGATGACAAACGCTTTGCTGTTGTGGAGTTGAAGCTTTTCATTGGTTGGTGGCAGTGTGTGTGATGTGTATGTGCCAGTGATTGTGATTGGCTGCATTATTCATTCCATTTTGATCACTGATTGGTCCATTTGTTAATGAATATGTGTACTTTGAAGTTTTTTATTACATGAATGCTGAGTGGCTCTTATCTGTTTCATTTGTTCAGTTATGATTTTCTTCAAACTGCAACATTTCATATCGTCCTTGTCTTTCCACAAGGCAGTCAGTGTGTGAAAGGAAAAGAACGAAAAATGTTGAATTTGTGGCTTTAAATCCAAGGCATGTAGTTCTGCAGAGGAGCCTGGGCTTGCACAAAATTACCTCAGCCAGATGTAATTTTTAACTTGCAACATCTTGACACTTGCACCTGCACACAAAAATGTTTTCTGCATATGGTTTTTAGCTTAGTGTATACAATCGCAGGCATCCTTAATGTAATTCACAGAGCTCCTATACGTGTATAGGTGTATCTCCGTGATGAGATCACCAGGGATACAATTCACTCGGCAACAATCACCGTGGCTACCACATGCACTTATGGTGCATGGAGGGTTGTTAATGCAGTGCATTATACATCAGCTTGTGGTTGCTCCCTAAACCGATTTGGGGTTCTACTAGATCTGAAGAAAAAAACCTACCCTTGGCTTATTTGGTTGAACTGAAATCTTTGCATGTTTTGGAAAATGAAATCCACCCTATTTACTCTGCGTAGCGAAGCAACCATTCTAATGGGTTGTTTACTTCCAAACTGGAAAGAGGACAGATTGAACGGGGGTGCAGTTTCAGATCATTAGCAACAAGCCCACAAAGAGAGCTACTGTTAGATCTGACTTCAGTGATTTTGGACCAAATTAGGTGAAGTCTTGTAGAAATTTGGTACGTGTAACATTGATTGATGCGTCGATTGATGCGTCGATTGTGACATGTAGCCAACTCAGGTCCTTGACATTTTTTTTTTTTTTTTTTTTTATTATTATTTCTTCATTATTTGTACCATGATTTTTATCTCCACAGTGGTTGTAACAATTTAAAGCTATTCTTGGCATTGTATCGTCCTTCTTTCTTATTTGTACCATTTTTTCTTTCTGGAAATGGAACATATTGGTGTTCATGGAATATATTTTGCTATTGATACGTTTTGTTTAACCAAAACTCTGTTCATACGACAAACCAAGATTTGAAGTCGTGTTTTGTCCAAGTTGTCTTGTGTGTCTTACGACAGTTTCGTTTGTCTATGCAAGCAACCTGATATTTTCGGCTACTCATTTTGAAAAAAAGTCACTGTTCTTACATGTATTTCTTTAACTTCTTGTTTTTCTTTGAGCTAGCAGCATCGCCATAAAGGCATTTTATTGTACAGTTTTCCAGTTCATTGTTATGGATTTGCATGATATCTTGTTTATACTTCCTGTACTAGGTAACTGTACTACAATAAAATGAAGCCAACATTAAGAACTTCGCCCATGACTTTGTACGTGTTCTTCCTTGATGACAAATCTTTGAGTTCTAGTATCTTTTGGTGTTCTGGTCTAGCTGAAACTTACAGCAACTTTGAAGATGTGTTCAATCTCACATTTGTCAGTTTACATTTGGTGTTTTTCAACAAAGATCATTTTACTTCCACTTTCATAGTGTTAATGAGGCCCTTGCTGGCTAATAAGTTAACATTCCATAAACACAGTACCTATACGTGTTAAGTATCAAAAAGTAGAAACGGTGAAAAACAGTAAAGATCATTCCATCTGTCTGCCTGCATGTACATAACGCCGTGCAGCCACTGATGCAGCAAAATCAATTTCTCGCTGTAGCCATCCATCCATCGATGTACATGCTTAGAAAACCGAAATGGGAGAATCCTAACAGTTACATCTCTTTAAGAGGTGTTACCATACACATAGCTGGCAAGTTATGAATTGAAAATGTCAAACGCCAGGTTTCTGACGAAAAAATGTAGAGAACTTAATTAATCAACATCAAGTTTTCTATGACGACACAAGCCCTGATCACAAAGATACCCAACACAAGAAAAACAGACGGGGCAGTACCAGTACAGCAAACATCATGAAAACTGAATCCACAATTTACTCTAAATGATCCGGGTATTTTATTTTTTAAATCAACACGTCGCAGTGAAGGCAGCTTTTCACTTCCTGTCACTTCACACTTTTCAGTGGATCCATCAGTTGTTGTTGGCACCATGTTCAAGAATGTTAAGTATACGAAACCAGAGTGCCCAGGTTAAACCTTTGGTGAGTTACTGACAAACTTTCCCATGTGTGACATACAGATCTACCTTGTAGTTTTGGAGTCTGCCAGCAACTTGCGGACAGTTGTGGGTTTCCCCCGGGCTCTGTTCGGTTTCCTGTCGCCTTAATGCTGGCTGTGGTCGTATCAGTGAAATGTGCTTAAGTACGGCATAAAATACCAATGAAATATATTCTTAGAAAACAAGTGGCCTTCAGCAAATGGAAGACTACCAGCTACGCCTCTGCCTTCACTCCTTATTAGCATCAAGGCCATCACAAGGAATGAGAGGCAGTGAACCTACAAATTCCCTAAGGTCAGGATTGAACCTGCACCTTGCGGTAATTAAAATTTGATTTCATGATTGGTCAGAAATGAAAGCAAACCATAGAACTTTGAAGTGTACCTGACAAACGCGTTGACTTCAAGATGCATCCGGAGTCTCCATGGCCTGGCACATAGTTGGCATGCTACTGGAGAACACTCACTAAGGGCCCTCTCACCAATGTGGACTCAGTGTGAATTCAGTTCATGTTGACTTCCTCTCTGGTCATACGGTGGAAGGTTGCCAGCAACCTGCAGATGGTCGTGGGTTTCCCCAGCCTGTCTGGATTCCTCCCATCATAATGCTAGGGGCCGCCCTAGTATGAATGAACTCCTCATACTCGCAGCAAGCCTTTTGGTTACGTAGAGCACCTGAGAGCTTTGTCCTGCTTCCATCTGTGTTTACAAAACACGACTGTGACAAAAAGTGACCACCCCGGTTTACAGAGGGTCACTTGACAGGTCAGAAATACTTCACATCTAGCCAGTATTACAAAGTCAGTATAGTCTAACATGATTCCCACTGGTTTTTTTTTTTTTTTCTCATATCTTTGAAAGCAAATGAATTTTTGTCAAAGTTTTTTCAAGACCTTGAAAGTTCACGATTTCTGTTGAAATGTCTCCAAGGTTTTAAAATATTTCAGTTTGTACTTTAACGCAATGGTCCTTGGGTGTGCAGGAAAACATACATGTAGGATACCAAGTCGTTGAAAGCACTTGAGCATTTTCTTTCTTGTGTGGCAACCATAGTATTGGGAATGGCTACTAAGTAGGATTTTTGTCCGTTTTCCAGGGCTGCTTGTGTGTCAGTCTAGACAAAGTCAAGACATTACTTACAACATAGAAACAAAGAGGCAACAGGCAATTCTTTTTTTTTACAGGTATAATTATAGCATTTCAAGTTGTGTATTTACATTTACGTAACATATACAACAATTCCTAACAGTGGTAAACAACATTTTAAACAACCGTTAGTACCTGACGCATTGTTTGCAGGGACGTGAGGTTTGACATTAAAGATCTTTGCTGGACCCAACAAACATGGTGCTTGGGTCGGTTGTGGCATTACACCCCTCTCAACATGGGAGACGTAAAATCTTTCAAGCTTTTAAAGTCTTCTTTTGGTAACATAAACTCTGTAAGTCAAAAGATGTAATAACTGATAAGAATTTCTTTGACAATGGGGTTCTGCGGCCCACTACGAAGGGACGCAACTCTTGTAACTCATAAAACAGCAGTGCCCTCTACCTACATGAACAACAATACCAGTAATTTCAACAACAAGTCATTATGAACAACGATAGCTGGTATTGTTATTTAAGTAGGTACGTGGTATTGTCATCTGCTCTGTGAGTTATGAGGTTTGCTTCCGTTTGCAGAAGGTCGGGGAATCCCATCGAACAGGAGTCAGCCTGGATGTAAACTTCAGCGTTCAGACCTAGTAAGTGACAAGTCAGTGTAACGAGCGGCTACTAGATTTGACTTAAGCCAGTAACCCACCTGGCCGCAGAGGTCCCCACTTTTAAATGGTACACAGACATGTAGGCTTACCTGAGAGTTTACTGGACTCAAGGTAATGCGAAAGTCTGATTCTGCAGAACTGTTTTATGACAATTGCACCCTGATATGTGTAAACCAGTCAGGGGGAAATACCGGTGCACGTCACTTACAAAGAGCTTCGAAAAACTGGTCAACAACATACATGTAGGCCGATCTACACAAAGCAAGCACAAGCAAAAATACACCACTTCCTATGTGAGGACAGAAAATATTACAAGCACATGTTTGCAGCAATAAGTCAGACAGCTGTTTCTACTGCGCATGACCAGACTTCCTTTGCTGGTAGATAAACAGACACTTGTGGCTGTGTTAAAGGCACACTAACTGTAGGCAGTCATACACAAGTCAGCCAATTTCATGCATTTTATGTGCCTGTGAGACATTTGAGACTATGTGTGGGCTCTAGGGCTGTTTCAATTGGAAAACTCTATGAAAAACACTGAAATAAATTAGAACTGAGCCCAACACTGGGCTGTTACCGAAGTCTGTAATATTAAGAGATAGACATGAATGGCCATGTGCTTTAGTTTGTCTATCGTATGACGCGCTCTGCTCAGGCGTAAAATTACGCCCAATTCGAAACAGCTGTCTGGCTTAATTAACTGTAGTGATACTCACACTTCAACTTGAACTACACCGTAGCTCAGAAGTGCCTTTTTCCTATGAAAATATGTATGACATCAGATATGTACATAGGCATGAATTGTTTCCCTTGGTTACATGTACTTCTAAAGCAGTCAAATTAAACACATGGACACCCCATGTGCTTACAGAGATAAATTACAACAATGCCTTTACTACATTTTTCACTCCTGGAAAAGTTAACCTCAGGGCATACAATATACCAGTATTTGTACATGAAACAAAAACAAAAAAAAAATGATGAATTCTGATAATATCAAAATAGAGCTAGTTTTGACAATTCTATCAGCATGGTGTACATTAAACTGTAACTTAACTGTTTTACACACATTAAATATTAACAAAGCTGTTCACAACTACACATTTTTTAATCTTTTATTTTGCCACCTTGCATTGAGATATCTCGAAAGAGAAATAACTGAGGATTTTAACTTTTGATTTACAACATATGAATTCCAAGGTTGACCTGTACATTCTGATCCACACTTCTGTACTGTACAAACTACGGTAAAATCGAAAAATTTAAATTTAACAAAAAAGTAAACCAGCTCAACTACAATGTGACATTTCATTAGTGTTCTACATAAATGGCATCTGGCAATGATAAATAGAGCTACTTCATTCACACCTTCTTTCCTGTAACCTGTATGAAATAAATTATCTCCCCTTGAATCACTTGGCGGTTACACCCATTCCAAATTTAATACACGATTCTAAATTTATTTCATGATGTCAAGGGTAAAAAAACAAAACAAAAGATACAAAAAAGAAAATCCACAGAACTAAACCATTTCCGCCTTGGCACAGCAAGGTTGAATTCAGAGAAAATTAAGGAAGAATTTTTCAACATTACAGAATGCACCATGTAATAAGTTTTTCACCTGATGACATATTTGTCTTAAATAGCAATACATGGAAAAGGAAAATAAACTAAATGGGAAAAATAGCATTAAATTTCATTCAGACTTAAATAAATGATTTGTAACACGTTCTAAATCCACAGAAAATTTCATGAGGTTTTCTGCAATCTTCATAAAGCAATATCAGTAATTAACACACAAAACACGTGTGCAACTTGTGACGGATTTTGATTTGTGACAGTAAGAGAAAAGACTAATACATCAATTGTGTAATGATGTTTTCCAATTTCAATGTTCTATTACATACTTGTACATGTACTATGGCTCTGTCATTTGCCAATTCACTGATGAATGACTTTGACTTTCAAATGTCCTTTGTCCTACAGCAGATTCCAAGCTAAAATTATTAAGTTATATCTCACAATTTTTCAGGTTTGACCACGTGGAAAAATGTGTGGGTGGCTCGTAGTTTTAGTGGAATACTTCAATAAACATGATTATCATTCAACATAAAAAGTAACTTTTTCCACCCATTTGGATTCTTAGAAAGTGGTTTTCCCTAACCAAGAATGCTCCTACACTTTTCATTCATGCATGTCAACATGCTGCAGGAAGTCTAACCGCTAAAATTCACAACATTTTCAGGACCTATATGTTCAACTTGAATTTTTCTTGAAAGGAACAACGCTCCCTTTATACAATTGCATTTTGGCAGCTTAATCTACCAGAGTAAAACAAATGATATATTTTGTGCTCTAAATCAAAACTATCTTGAGCACTTCACTGATATTTTTCCAAGTTGTGAGACAAAATTTCCTGGCACGGCCTTCAAAATCCCAAACATCATAAACAACTCTGCCAATCCACTAACTGAAACAACAAGGGGACATAACCCTGCTGCGCTTGCTTGTGTTCCCCTCTAGTATTGCGGGTTTTGCGGGTGCTGCTGATAGGCCGAGTGCTGCTGGTACTGAGGAGGTGGCGGTGGGTGGGACTGTTGCTGTCGGTTACCGGACAGTTGTCGCGTGAGCTGCTCCACCAGCGCCTGTGTCTGCTGCTGCTGCGTCTGCATCTGCATCTGCTGTTGGCGTTGCTGCTGCTGGTGCTGTTGGAACTGTCGCAGACGCTGCTGCGGCATGGATATGCCCTGCATGTTGTAGGAGTTGTGTGGCTGTTGTGGAGGCACCATCTGGTTGTAGCCTGGCATGTTGGACATTCCCTGAGCAGGGGCTGCCATATTGCCTGTCATGCCTTGATGAACTCTGCAAAAATTAGTGATCAAGGAAATTCAGTGAATTTATATAACATTTATAAATATGCAAAAGTTACATATATGACCTAAAATTTAATCAAAATAAGTGCATTTAAGAGACAAACTGATGTCAAAATATTTTGTTTTCAATGACGACACTTACACTTTTCCAGTAGGGCATCATCTTGTCTACCAAACAAACCTCAAAATACCTTTCTAAGATCAACAGAACTCCCAGAATCACGAAAAAAGAGTACATTAGAAACATTTTCATCGAACTCGGAGAGTATATGGAGCAATTATTGGACCAAAACCAACGATTAATGATAACCACACGAAATCATTAAATATGGACATCTTCTGGATGAATCGGTCTGGTTTTAGGACTTCTGCAAACCAGCACACATAAATTTCATCAACAGCAGACAATACCTGGAGGATCACTGCACAGAAAAACCAAAGTGGGACAAACAGGCAGACGGACAGACCCAAATTAACAACTAATTAATTAATGTCTAATTAATGAGTGCACAGGATAAAAAAAAAATAGCAATAGGTTCCACATCAACATGTATTCACTGCTTTGATCCTTCATTTTAACAATCTGAGCCATCATGGCCACTCTTTTAACATAAAACACATGCAAATCACTAACTCTATAGTCCAGTTCAAGAACACTTATATTACGTCCCTTAAAACCACAACCATAAAAACAGGAAAACGTGGCCAGACCAACACACAGGAAAACGTGGCCAGACCAACACAAAGGAAAACGTGGCCAGACCAACACACAGGAAAACGTGGCCAGACCAACACAAAGGAAAACGTGGCCAGACCAACACACAGGAAAACGTGGTCAGACCAACACACAGGAAAACGTGGCCCGGACCAACACACAGGAAAACATGGCCAGACCAACACACAGGAAAACGTGGTCAGACCAACACACAGGAAAACGTGGTCAGACCAACACACAGGAAAACGTGGCCAGACCAACACAAAGGGAAACATGGCCCGGACCAACACACAGGAAAACGTGGCCAGACCAACACACAGGAAAACGTGGCCAGACCAACACAAAGGAAAACGTGGCCAGACCAACACACAGGAAAACGTGGCCAGACCAACACACAGGAAAACATGGCCAGACCAACACACAGGAAAACATGGCCAGACCAACACACAGGAAAACGTGGTCAGACCAACACACAGGAAAACGTGGCCAGACCAACACAAAGGGAAACATGGCCCGGACCAACACACAGGAAAACGTGGCCAGACCAACACACAGGAAAACGTGGCCAGACCAACACAAAGGAAAACGTGGCCAGACCAACACACAGGAAAACATGGCCAGACCAACACACAGGAAAACGTGGTCAGACCAACACACAGGAAAACGTGGTCAGACCAACACACAGGAAAACGTGGCCAGACCAACACAAAGGGAAACATGGCCCGGACCAACACACAGGAAAACGTGGCCAGACCAACACACAGGAAAACGTGGCCAGACCAACACACAGGAAAACGTGGCCAGACCAACACAAAGGAAAACGTGGCCAGACCAACACACAGGAAAACGTGGCCAGACCAACACAAAGGAACTCATGAAGCACTGCTTTTTCACACTTTCCTACTTCCTTCATCAGACCAACTTCAAGATATCAGCTCCTAGACACAAACAAGCCATTTTGTTCTGCCAGACTCCTTTTGGCATGTTACGAGGTCAAGCGGTAAGGTCACTCAATCACGTGTAAGCATCATGTGATTTCGAATCATGTAATGACTGGATATATTGTTGCAAACTACTGAGTGCCGCCATGTTAAGACTACACCGTGCAAATTATGTTTTACTTCGATGATGCTTCATTCCCTTTTGTTCCACGAGCAATACTAAGGGTAGTTTGATTTATTTATTTATTTATTTATTTGATTGGTGTTTTACGCCGTACTCAAGAATATTTCACTTATACGACAACGGCCAGCATTATGGTGGGGGGAAACCGGGCAGAGCCACGGGGAAACCCACGGCCATCCGCAGGTTGCTGGCAGACCTTCCCACATACCAATGTGCAATATGACAATGTGCAAATAATTTACCTCGATGATGTGTTGTTCACTTTCGTTCCACGTGCAATCCTAAGGGTAGTTTGAAGCCAGGATTATAAATGTTTTCATTGGCAACCTTCAAAAATGCTCACCCATTTTTGTGGCAAATATCAATATACGCCACTGGCTTGTAAGACTGTGTGAGAGCTATCTTAGTCTCGTCTATAGGAGTTCTTGCGAGACTGCAATTTCATACACATCTAAGGCTAGAGTTAGCATACCTTGTCTGCGGGTTGTATGGCGGCTGCAGCTGCTGTGTGGGTTGCTGCGCCATGTACCCGCCCTGCTGGCGCATCTGGGGCATTATACCGGAACTCGTCGCCTGGTACGACTGCCCCATCGGCTGAGACATCATGTTGGTGTGGGTTGGTTCCATCATCGGCTGGGGCTGTTGTTGTTGTTGTGGCATGTTACTGTAAGGTGGATATCCCTGGGGCACGGCAGCTTTAAACAAAGTTAGACACGTGATAAAATTTGGCGTGCGGATATTGGTTATTTTACTTCTTTTGCGTATGTATTACGCCACGTCCAAAAATATTTCACTTATCAGCCAGGGGTCAGCAGCACAATTCTAGAGACAGCTTAGTCCAACCTGACGAACTCAGGGTTACATTTTAAAATTCTCACATTCACTGCAACCCAGGCCGTAAAATATCACCCACCACCTAGATGAATTAGGGACCCTTTAGACTAAATTTTAGGGCTAGCCCTAGAATAGTGCGAGGGCTGATTCCACAAAGCATTTAAGACTTGCAGTAAAAACAAGATTGGAAATTATTTCTTCTGGCCTTACTCAAATTTTGAAAACCTGGTCAAAATGCCAAATTTTTGAACTGGGAAAGCTGAAAAATTTTGGAACATTTCATCTAAAGATAAAACTGATGAGATAGTGGTAGCCAAACCTTTAACTTCTGTGGCCCAAAACTAAACTCACATTTCAAATTCTAACTTCCATGTAAGTCTATAATGGCTCTAAATCTGGAATCGGCCAATGGGCTACTGGTTGATGAAGTTGTACAAAGCCCTGGGAGCCTACCATACTTCCACTGACACAATTCCCGATCTAGGGCAGCAACCAATGATATGTCGGCAGTATTTGTACACACGTTTTCCCTGGCTATAGACTAGGGCATTTGTTTAAGTATCTGATTGGCCAAACATCAGAAATTTTCACTTATGCAATTACACTCAATACTGTGGGTGGAGAGAACTGGGATTCTCAGGGGAAACATTCACACATTTTAAGAAGGAGAAACATTCACACATTTTAAGAACACGTATAAAAACACACCACACTGGTGGACGACAATGAAGATAATAGTGTGCAAACTGTCACATGAGCACAGATGACGGCTTACTGTCACCATGGCCACCTGCACAGTGAGAGAGGTGGAATACCCTCTGAGGCCATGACTGAACCTCGACCTCCAGTGTCCTATTGAAAGACAAGCCTCTCCACAAACATGATGGTAAAGCCACGTGTTCACTGCTTTCAGGAAACCTTCATAGCATAACGTGGCAAACACTGGTGAAGAAATAATGTTGCCATGGTAGTTAATGAGTGGTTCCAGATCTACGAGAGCTTTGTGCAAGCAGACCTTTGTAGCTAAGACACCCATTGACAAGGAGGGACAAAGGCGCACAAACAACTTTGTCACGGATGTACGCAGTGTTGTCAACAATCAACACAAACCGTGAGGTCAATTAATGCCAACCACTGACTAGTAGCAACAATCAGCCTTCAATTGGCAACAGAAATGTTCAAATCTTTAATGGCAACAGAAACATTTAACCTATTAACAGCAACAGAAACATTCAAGCAATTAATGGCAACAGAAACATTCAACCCATTAATGGCGACAGAAACATTCAGTCTATTAATGGCAACTGAAAAATTTAATCCATTAATGGCAACAACATTCAACCCCTTAATGGCAACTGTAACATTCAACCGGCAGCAGTAACACTGTGAAACTAACAGAGGACCTGAAATCACCCGAAACAATTTATAAATAATACACCACCTCAGTTTATACCCGCACAATTATGTGCGTAATCAGAAATCTTCGGTCTTGAAACTGAAGGATGCATGTGCAAGGAATAATCCGATGTTCAAGAAAACGAGAAGGGACTATTTGCACACGCGTCACTAATATATTCAGTTACATTGAAAAAAAAAATCAATATTTTTGATGTGCAAAAGGCTAAATTCACGGCATGGTGTGGTGGGTGGGGGGCATTATGGTGGGAAGAAACCTGGTAGCACATGGGGGAAACCCATGACCATCTGCAGGTAGCTGGTAGACCTTCCCGCAAATTGTCAAAGGGGAAGCCAGCATGACCTGGACTTGAACTCACAGCGACTGCATTGGTAAACGGCTGCTGGGTCATTGCTGGCAGGCTAACTGACAGAGCCACGGAGGCCCTTGATTTCATAAAAGCTTTTAAAATTTACCTAACTTGAATATTTATCAAATAATGAGAAATTCTGAAAAAAATCAGCACTGTTTTTCAAAATGATATTTTTGGGCCAATTTTCAAATTTTTCTTGACCAAGTGGATAATTTAATATTTAAACCGAAAAAAATGGTCCCACAGATATTTAATATTCATCTCAGATTATTCTGAGTAGTTGTTTTCAGTTAAAACTTTCAAAAATTCAGAAAGGTTTTGAAACTTTGATGTTCTGTTATGAATATCTTAAAAACTAGAGAAGATATTAAAAATTTGTTGGACTGCTTTTAGCTTAAGGTTTTAGCTATACGTGTGCCACTTTTCATAGCATTATGACGAAAATAAGCCAGAAATAGTATTTCACCACATAACCCTCTCAAAAACAGAAAGGGAAAAAGACCAAAATGTCTGGAGGAAAATTATGTGTGACAAAATTTGCTATTAATTCGTTTGCCAATTGATTTTAACCAAGAAATCTTCTGCCTTCAATTAAAATATGAACATATCAACTGATATATGTTAAATTTTAAAACGTATCATGCTCCATGAAAGTGTATATTGGTGTTTTGTCTTGACATTTTTCAGCAAAACCTGCTAGAATGTGTTTATAAACGCCTCCCACAATGACACTCCGGTAGGGTGATTGAGGTTGTTGTTTTAGTTACTAGGTCTACTAGGGTAGTCTGCACAAGCAGCCATGCACAGTTTATAGTACGAGGCAATACACATTTACCAGAGGTATTCAAAGCTGGAAACCCCCTTCAGTGAGATAACCCCCCTAGTCTGGGGGAACTGCACTACAGTTGGATCCTAAGCTTATATCCTCCGACCATCGCGGCCAGACGGTCGGCGTATGATCCACTGACCATACACCGACCATATGCTGACCGTGGGCCAATGGTGAGCAAATCTGCTGTCCTTATCGGTGTATCATTCAGCCAGCATACGCAAATCATGGTCGGATAATGACGCCACGATCGGCGTACGATTTTACAACATTACCCGGCCGGCATCATTGGAATATTCTAACTTTAGCTTAGAGTCAAATATTTATTTTAAAATCTTGCAAAACAGCATGTGACGAGTGCGTGAAAGCCTTTGTAATTCCGATAAATCGTCAGTACTTTGGTCCATAAGCCTTCTACAGACAAAATTTATTACCAGCATGTATAAATCAGTTACGAAAGATCTCAAACTCGAGCAGTTTTGCATGGGGGGGAGGGGGGGGGGCGTAAGGTCAAATTGGTGTCTACATCACACTGCTCGTGAGTTGATTACCGTGTTTCTCGAAAATAAGAGAGAACGGCCTTACGCTCCTCTTCAGCTGATCTCAATTTGGCGCGGTTTTGCATCTAGCAGGTTCATAAGGTCACACCGTTATGTTCATCACATCTGCTCTCCGCAGTCAGTGGAAAATTACGCTTGACATGTCGAAAAATAACACACAGTAACCTTTTGATCCTCACGTCTCAGAGACAGAAGTTGAAAATGGCGAACACCGAGCTTTAACTTTCCATTCTCCGGAAATAGTAATGTTAAAAAAAACATAACAACTGGAAACAGAGGCCAAGTGTTAGATATAGTAGCTGGGTACCTCCCATTGGAGCTGATGGCCTGACAATGACAAAAAGTCATCAGCTGAGTTCAATATGTGTTTACATGACCGGAGTCAGCACGTCTGAATAATCGGTGTGCCGAACCATCCGCGGACGATGGACGGAGGATCGGGTCACCATCTGCGGAGGGAGGGGAACATGATGGGCGTATAGTAGGCCGAGAGCCGACTGACCCTCTGTGTGTCCTCTGGCCACAATGGGCGTAGGATTTAAGGTTAGGATCCGACTGTACTGTAAGAAAACACATCTACCTTGGCTCACAACATATTATACTTTTTGTCACAATGAAGGTACCGGTATTTACAATTCGAATTTGGTTTTCACCTTTCAGAGAAGGAAAAACAGGAGAGTCGAGAATAAGAATGTGAAATAAAAAAAAAAAAATTGACCAAATTTCACCTCCTTAAAATCATAAGATTTTGGTAATGACCTGATGAACTTTACCACCTGTGACCTAAGGCTTTTCACCTACAGGGCAAAAATTGACATTCATAAACATATACGTCATAAAGTTGGAAGGCAACATTCTCCAATATATACTTGAAAGAGCGTCTAAATGGTCTGAGTAGCTTTGGCACCTACTTACATATATTACATGTACCACCAAAGTTCTAAAACAGTGAAGGCAAGGGAAATCTTGCAGATTCCCTTCAGTGTCCACTGTTAGGAGTGAGACACAAGCATCTTGCATTCATATACTTAACAACTGGTTATTGAAGCAAAAGCAGTTTGGAACCTTCAGAAAATGAAAGCACCATATCCTTATGCAAAAAATCTATTAATTTGCAATTTAAATGCACTTGAAATATGTTAGTTCTCAGATTACCTAGCCTGACCAATCAAGCAGTACTTCGATGAATAACTGCTGCCTGATTGGTCACTTGAAGCAGCCCAGGTCTGACTCCAGAATGACGAGGGTGTGTTATGCTGAAGTCAGACTTAATTAGTCTTAAACTCAAGTGTGACTCGTGAGCTAATCTTTAACTTTGTGACGACAGTTTTAGACAACTCTGGGTAACAAAATAAATATCCATCAGGTAAGCGCAGTAAACTTTTTTCAGAAGTTAAGACTACAGGTAAATCCGACTTAAGATAGGCCAGCTGTCGACATAACTGTAAGCAATAAAGGCCTACTACATGTACCATTGGCTGAGTTATTGCTGAGTATGCATATCTCAAAAGCTGAGATTAGATGTAAGTGCTCACATCTACCATGTGCTCACATCTACCAATCAAGGATTGGATGTATTTCAAGTAATTAGTTAATCTGCCCATAATTCTTATTTACTTATTTAACATGGAACTCAGGATTTTTTCACTTAAATATGTTTATACACAAAATCATTAGCCTGGTCTATGAGTGGAGAAAACCAAAGTGCTACGAATAAGCAGCTGGTCATCAGATCCAAACCTCCTGACTTAAATCCATAACCTTGTCAGGGTTCAAAACCGTTTGACATTGTTGCAGCCAAAAATATGTTTTACTATTATTCATCCAACCAAAACTTGCACACTTGATTAAAACTTGAAACATTTTGACTACAAACCAGAGTTATGTTTAAAGAACTGTGATTTTTCTGTTATATACAGATTGAGCAAGTATACAAGAATTTTGGGAAATGTAACCAAATTCATAAAAAAGAAACACTGTTTGCAGTCAAAACATGCCAAGCTTGAAGCCCTGTACACACCAGAAAATCTGATCTATTCCGCAAATGATAATAGATTACAAGCAAACTTAACTTGCAATAAAATTATGTCATTTTAAACATGAAAAAGTTGAAAATATGTGCAAACATGCAGCTTTTTTGTGAAAGAAAGAAATATGGCTGAGTCAATAAAAGTGTTCCAATGAAATCAGCTTTCCTACAAGAGCAAAAGTTAGTCCACCATCTTGGAGAGAAAATTAGAGAGAGCTGGAAAAATAGCTGCTGCATCTATATAGGCATCAAGGATTTACATGAGAGCACTCTACAGCAGATTGGAAATAATGGTTTGTTGTCTGAATTATGAACTTGCTACGCCACTGGGAATATACAGCCTTCTTTAAAAGCAAAACAAACCTTACACTTGCAAAATAAAGCAGTGTCCTTCATCTACTTGAATAACAATGCCAGCTATGGTTATTCACCGTCAATTGTGTTTGTATTAAAATTACTGGTCTTGTTATTCAAGCGGGTAGAGGGTGCTATTGTGTCACGAGATTTGCCTCCCTTTGTAGAGGGCTAGAAATTCTTATTTCCCATTGGTGATGACCTAAATCAGATCTTCTTGTGTGTGTCAGGCTTTTTGTTAGATTATTCCACACAGAGGCTACGACGAGAAGATGAGAGAGAGGTGGAAGTCGTAGTATAAAGCTTTGCAGGGTAAGAGTTAGATAAGCGTTCTCACATGGCGTAGTCCCCATGGGGTTGTAAGCGGCTGCTGCGGCGGCTGCAGCTGCGGCGCCAGGGGGGGTAGCGGTTGGCATGGGTGTGCCATACATGCCTGGGTTTTCCATCATCCCCCGTGACTGCATGGTGCCGTGTGGGTGCGTGCGTAGCTGCTGGCGGATCATCTGGTGCTTGCGCATCATGGACAGCTGCGGGTGCATCATGTGCGGTGGCTGGCTGAAGTTCTGTGGAGGCTGGCGGGCACGCAGCATCGTGTGCAGGACGGCCTTAGGACCTGTGGGTGAAGAACAATGGCAAGGATTAACAGGATACCACAATAATGAAAAAACAAGACTTCATAATTCGATCTTTTTTGTACCTTTCCATGAAACTATGTTGCCTTATTGCACTATGACCAATAGAAAGGATCACTTAAGAAAAACTTCAATCAAGTTTTACGAAAATGGGCCAGTATCTTTACATTCGATTGGAATCCAACCTGCTGGGATGCTGACAGGAATTATTATCACAACAAAATATGTATTGTTTCACATTTTTGCACAAACATTTGACCGCTTCAATCTAATTAACAAAAAATCTTATAAAGCATCTTTTGGGACTGCTTTCACTAGTCTTTCTCCTCATTTCACTTGTCTCTTATGTCTTTTCCTGTAATGATAATTATTTATTTATTTATTGGTGGTTTAAGCTGTACTGGAGAATACTTCATTTACACATTGGCACACACTTTTATGGTGGAAGGTAACTGGGCGGAGCCCTGAAGAAACCCACGACCGTATGTGGATTTTAATTAATGAATAATTAAAAACCACATGTTATTTACTGGTAATCACATAAAATTTCATGTGATTTTCCACATTCTTGGATCAACAGTGTGACTAGTCGGTGATAAATTCCACGGAAATTTTAGGTGATTTATTGTATACTCAGCCCCCATGGTGACGACTGACATTGGTTCCTGCTCTTACCTGGCCCGGGCTGTTGAGGGTAAGAATATGGCTGTTGTTGTTGTTGTGGCGGGAACCAGTTGGGGTGGTGGTTTGGCGGGTACATCGCGTCGGGCATGTTACGGACTGGGTTAGACTGCAAGGTATGCACAAAACACAAGGCATTGATACACAGCTTTGCATTTATTTATTTTATTGGAGATTAACATCATGCTCAAGAATATTTCACTTGTATTACCACAACCAGCATTACTGTGGAATGAAGCGGGCAGGTTCCAGCCGATGCACACGACCATTCACCATCTGCTGGCAGCCCTTCCCATGCACCGAACACATCGAATGGTTCATTTATTGCTTTCCTAATTGGTGTACTCCAAACCATTTTCAAACCAACTTCATAGCTGGACAATACCCCCATTCATTTCACATGTCATTGTCTATTATGGGGACCTTTGATCAATGGCCACCACTTTTTTGACAGAAAATCTCTTGGCTTTGCCATCACACAAGTGACCTGCACGTATGGACTGGTATTGGTGACAGAAAGCCCCTGATTTATCACACAACTGACTTGCACGTATGGACTGGTATTGGTGACAGAAATCCCCTGATTTATCACACAACTGACCTGTATGTATGGATTGGTATTGGTGACAGAAAGCCCCTGATGTATCACACAACTGACCTGTATGTATGGATTGGTACTGGTGCCAGAAAGCCCCTGATGTATCACACAACTGACTTGCACGTATGGATTGGTACTGGTGACAGAAAGCCCCTGATTTATCACACAACTGACCTGTGCATATGGACTGGTATTGGTGACAGAAAGCCCCTGATTTATCACACAACTGACCTGGGCATATGGACTGGTGTTTGTGGATGTCCGAGCTTGCCGTCTTCTTCGCTTTGTTTTCTTGCCTGTGTCGTCCTTCTGAGTCTCTGGTACTTCCTGAGGTTTCTCGTCCTGTAAAAAGACAATCCAGGAAAGTTTCTGTTGACTACAATACTAGAATTCTGACAAGTTATCTGATTTTATTTTACCTGATCTGAATGTTGAAGGTGACTGATGAATTTCCTGCTTTATGTATGTATGTATGCTTGACTTTAAAGTCACACTCAATTCTGTGCCTTTAGGGTGAGTCCAGGTTGCCACTGGAACAGCATGGTTCGCTCACACTAATCGAGGTGTCCGCACAAAAATACCTAAAATAGCTATTTACGTTCAGATTTTACTGAGCTCACATGACGAGCACGTTTTACTCCTTTGGTAAGTTTTAAAAAGGCATTTCTTTGCAAAATCTACAAAAAAAGTGCTTACTATCAACAATGTTCAAAACTGCAGATATTCGTCTAAAATTTCCACCAAAAGCAAATTCAAAAACAGCCAGTTCATGGAATGGCACTGAACTTTACCATGGCGACGACCTTTTCTTGGACCGGCTCCAAATCTTCAGGGGGGAGGGGTGGGGGCTCCAGGTAGTAGCTGGTTGGCTGCCTCATGGAGTGGGTGTGGTATAACAGCATCCTGTGACATTGTGACAACATGATTGACAGTGACCAAAAGTACAACATGTATCTGCTATTTAATAATTTTTAGCAGGTAAAGATAACAACAACATGACCCATTCTAACAAGTGAATGAAAATCATTATTATTATTATTATTTCAGAAAAATAATAACAGAACTTTGGACTTTCAGAGAAATTATAACATTAGTATCAAACATTTGCCTTTATTTTCACTTACTTCATTTCATTATAAACATTTAAACAGTTTAAATTTGGGTGAAAAATAAAATGATCAACTTTTCAACAGTGTTACGTCCATATTACATGTGTGTGTGTGTGTGCTTGGCTTTTTTTGTCATACTCAACAATTTTTCAGTTATATGATGACAAGGAGTCATCAGAGTGTACATGTATGCTGTGCATTCTTGTGGCAGAGCAAGACCATGTCACCCAAGTGCTGCTGCCACTGAAGCATCATGCTGAAGACACCAGACATGACACCCAACCCAATCACACTATACTGACACCAGCCCGACCAGTCATGTTTCCTTGCTCTAAACTCTCAATGATGAGCGCCAAGCTAGGCAGCAACAAGTACCCTAAAATCTTTGGTATGACCCAAGACAGGACTGATTTCAGATCTCCTGAGCCCGAGGCGAACGCCCGAACCACCAGGCCACAAGGGCAGTAAAAAGAATTTGCTTAGACATCATGTTTACTATACATTTAAAGCAACATACTAGTACACTGTGCTAAATTCAATTTTCCCTTTGAGAAACACTCCACGCTGGGACAATAAAAAAAGTGCCCTCTGCAGGAAGTTTCATATAACCAGGCCCAAAACTCAATAAAATATGTTAACAGGCTCCAATAATTCAATAGTAATGCTACAGTTTTTTGAGAAGCACTAAATGTTAGGCTTACTGTAGGCTAGAAACAATCAAATTCAGAGTTTTACTGAACTTTTGAAGTTTTATAAACAAACATGGCCAATTTTACAAAAATTTAAAATACGACTTCAAAGTTCATTTTTGGGCCACTGAAATTAAAATTCTGACACTTCATAAATATTATCTTTGGACAAGTAAATATAAATTTCGATTATCAGTCACAAAAGCTATGCCTTCAAGTGGGATGTGACCTTTAGAAATCGGTCTTTGGTCCCAAACTCCACCACAGTATGTATAAGCTGCATGCAATAATCATGTCTGCTCAAATTTTTGGAAAAACATTCAATTTCAGACTTCAGTAATAAAAGCTACGCAGTGTGACAAAGGTTTAATTTTAAGTTTAAGCGCATCAGTCAGAAGTGGCTCTGTGGAATTGACCCTTAGCCCTACCCCCCCACAGCACCCTGCACACGCTCCCTTCTCCTGCCTTCTCCCTGTCAGACTTACCTGAACTGCTCCTCATACTTGAGGGGTTTCCTCTCCAGCTTGACAGCCCCAAAGTGTGTCCAGGAGAGGGGAGCTGGGTTCTTGTAGCCCTCGATCACATCCCACGCACTGATCTTCACTTTGGAGGCCACTTGATGACCCTGAAAGTCATGTGTTTACTGGTTTGTATGACACTTGTATCCGATATCAGGAAAATTTCACATGATGGCCGTCAGTCTACTGGAGGATATGATGAAGGGTCTGGTAGAAACCATGCTCATATGACAGGACCATGAATAAGAGACATACGCACATGAATAATCTTGTCTGTCATCAAAGTCACCAGCATATCAATTACATGATCAGCATTTATTTATTTATTTATTTATCTCACTGGTGTTTTACGCCGTACTCAAGAATATTTCACTTATACATGTACGACAATGGCCAGCATTATGTTGGGAGGAAACCAGGCAGAGCCCGGGGGAAACCCATGAGCATCCGCAGGTTGCTGGCGGGCCTTCCCACATACGGCTGGAGAGGAAGCCAGCATGCATGATCAGTAGTATTCAATAGGAAAAATATTCTTTCCACAAAATCCTCAAGTCTCATTCCTCAACATTTTCGTATGTTTTCGCAAGATGTTTAGTTAAGTACACTCAAGGGGCACTGTTCTGTGTAGATTGATAAACTTTTACTTCTTGTGAAACCCTGGAACTGGGCAATCTAACCAATGAAGTTTTGCCTCCAAAAACAAATAAAAGTTACATAAATATCACTGAAAGTTGCCCTTGAGAAAAAGGTTGATCAATTAGGGTATCTCCTGCCCTTGATGACCCAGCTCACCTGTTTCTTACAGATGGAGTCAAACCCTGCGATCTTGTTGCCCTTTGTATCCACTAGAGTCCCATGAGGTTCGCATGTGATGACCTCGTACGACCTCTGGGGGAGGGGCAACAGCTGTCGGATCTGATCGGTCGCCTCTGTGTGTTTGTTTACCAACTCTTTCTGTTAAGAGATTTCGATATTTTCACAGTTCGAACATAACTCTGCAATACATCTAGTTGTGAGATTCTCCAAACTGTCCATGTTCACACTGGCCAGTCATTAAATGAATATCCCATGTGGAAAGACAGGACGTCAAAAATAAAACCAACCGACCTACTGACTGACTGACAGGTGGACATGTGTAGAGCTGCTTGTGGCAGCCAGAGAGATACACCAGGTGTGGTGTAGATAAACACCTCCTATTTTCCACAGCTGATTAGATTTTCAGCAGTGGGAAATAACTTCTACGCAAACAATCATGTGTTCTTGCCTACAAACATTTTATCTATTTTATGTATCCTTATCACAGTAAGTAGGTCAGATTCTTGGAAAGGAGGAATTCCACTTTTCCAGTGTTGTTTCCAGTTTTGCTTGAATGCTATTAATTTTTTAGTTTTCACTTATCTGAAAATCCATGTCCCTGTACGTTTTAATTGGTAATGCAGACAAAAATCTATTTATTGTATCAATATCTCAAAATGATAGGTGTATTCAGTTAAGAAAAAAGAAAAAGGGCAAACCTTGAGTTTCTTGATGAGGTTGCTGTAGGCCTTCTTGTTGTCCTCTCCCTTTTCTACCTCCACCACCTGAGAGCTCAGAATGAGGACGGACAGCATATCCAGGACTGTCGTGAACAACTCACTGTGTTCCAAAAAAAAAAAAAAAGGCAAAAACACACCACAATTAAAATCATTTGTTTAATATTTATTTGATTGGTGTTTTAATGTGGCACTGATCAGAATTGGGCATTAAAACTGGACGTCATAGGTACATTTGCCTTGGTATAGACCTACTAGGCAGCCAGGAGGTTGTGGGTAAACACTGTATAATTTCTCTGTAATCGGAGGGTTAAATTACACAGCGATTCATAAAGTTTCAAGATGGTGACTTACCCCAGAGACCTCTTAAAAAATTAAAATATAAGCTCAAATCTGGGAACTTAAATGGCGTCACAAATTTAAACGTCGTCTGGCCTTGTGCAACACGCTAAACGTCGTCTGGCCTTGTGCAACATGATAAACGCTGCCTGGCCTTGTGCAACACACTAAATGCTGCCTGGCCTTGTGCAACACGCTAAACGTCGTCTGACCTTGTGCAACACGCTAAACATCTTCTGGCCTTGTGCAACACACTAAACGTCGTCTGGCCTTGTGCAACACACTGCAGCATTTGAGGACTGATGCGAGGGCACACACTTGTGAGACTGCAGTCAACTCAGAGGCCGTACGACAATACGTACTTGTTTGTCTGCATGTCCACCACGTTGTAGCTGATAAGCTGGAGCAGAATGATCGCCCAATCAGACGTCAGCGTGTTGTTCCGTTGTATGGTGTCAAACATTCCCCCAACCTGTCAATCATGAAGAGCATTTACATTCTCAACTAGTACAGTTACACCTGGCACTCCACATCTTCATCTGTAATACTCAAGTGAAGGTTGCTTATGAATTGACAGAGAGAGGGACCCTTGCATAAATGACTGGATGAATGATTGTACATACATCTGTATGTAATGTCAGCAATTGTCTTGGAAGGAACAAACTGGGTTTATGAACTGAACCATGTTATCACTTTACACACTTATATGTTTGATTCCGATATCTCCTGAGTTACATGTAACAAAATTATTAGGAAAACTTTGATGTCAAGTGTTTTTTTCCATCAAAGACCATAGTTTTGATTTAGCTCTTCTCAGTAGCTTCTGTCTATACTTACCAAACTCAGCCTTAACTGTAGAGCCTCGTGAAGATTCTGACGGATTTTCCCCTCATCTGGGCTTTTGTCCTGCAAATAAAGTTCAAGTCTGACCAGGTCTGTACACCCAGTAAATTTGTAGAATGTTGCCATCACCAACAACACATATACTAGCTCGTGTGCTGTGCAGAGCAAAATACTGAGAAGCACTGTTTCACCAGCAATGTGTGAGAATTAGATTATTTGTACAACTTATACAACAGCAGCCAGCCTTATGGTGGGCGAGACCGGGGAGTCCACGGGGAACCCACGACCATCTGCAGGTTGCTGGCAGACCTTCCCATATGTGTTTTTATAACAGTTACTTACATTTACTAAATACACAGTTGATATGGACTGCTAAATGATAACACTGACAACCACAATGTGATAATGACTGTTGTGATGTGACATTAAATAATGCAGCACAACACCTATGATTACAGTCAGATGCTGATCAGCTGTCAGATACTTAGCAGTGTGATGCCAACAACTACAGCAACTGACATGCACATGTACCTACTGGCAGTGTGATAATATCTACGGTTGTGTGGTATCAGCTACTGCAGTGTGATACCAGATACTGCAGCATGATATACTGCTGTGCGGTACTGATTGAAGTGTGATACCAGCTACTGCTGTGTTATACCAGCTACTGCAGTGTGATACTGAATACTGCAGCATGATATACTGCTGTGTGGTACTAACTGAAGTGAAACACTGTCTAAGGATGTGTGATACCAGCTACTGCAGTGTGATTCTGGATACTGCAGCATGATATACTGCTGTGTGGTACTGATTGAAGTGTGATACCAGTTACTGCTGTGTTATACCAGCTACTGCAGTGTGATACTGAATACTGCAGCATGATATACTGCTGTGTGGTACTAACTGAAGTGTGACACTGTCTAAGGATGTGTGATATCAGCTACTGCAGTGTGATACTGACTGCTGCAGCATGACATACTACTGTCTGGTACTGACTGAAGTGTGATACTAGCTACTAATATGTGATACCAGCTACCGCAGCGTGATACTGGCCACTGCTGTGTGATACTGACCAGTATTTCCTTGGTGTTGTTGATGAACCTGTCTAGCTGGGAGGCCAGGGAGCTAAGCAGCCCCTCCCGTTGTTCATCCTGGCCCTTCAGACATGTCAACACTAGAGACAGGAAAGGCTGATGGCTCAGCAAGGATTTGCTGAAACCAAAAGATGATATTATGATAAAAGCCTGACACCAAATTTCAATCTGAAACCCCAACCATATTCATGTGCACGTCAGGAAAAATGCCTGTACAGTACGATTGGCGTGTAATGAAGACTTTCGTTTATATAACGTGGTTTTTTTCAGAAAAGTGTGATTCCACAAGAGGAACACGTCATAACTTTGAAGTTTAATTTGCATTTTGTCACACTGTTGCAGTTGTGGTCAAATTGTCACCGATGTTACAGGAAATTTTTCCTTGACAAACAATGTGATTCCTATCCTTGCAATATCCCTGAAATAAAAGGAGAGGCTGAAACAGTACAGACTCCACCTGTCCTGGATGGGTGATTTTTCTAAACGACCAGTGAGAATATAAATTACCTGTCATGTTTGACTACTGCATTTTAACCAGTGTTCACATACATTTCTGAAATATTTGTGGACAATTCACCATATCAAAGCCAGTCTCGTAAATATTTGAGCTTCGACTCTGTACTTGTTAGAGAGGAGCATGACATGAGATGCCGGGAACAGATCAGTCAACACATGTATACAGAGGGAGAAACTTATGAGACAGGTAGACAAAAGGTGGCAGGTGGAAAACATTAACATTTCAACTGCTTACAAAAAGACAGCGTTTTGGACGGCGAGAGCGGCACTCACCTTTTCTGTGTCTTCTCCCGGTCCATCTTGCCCTTGGAGGAGAGGAACAGGTTATTGCTACTTTCCAACACCTGGCCTGCCAGCTTGAGTACTCTCCCTTGGGCTCCGCTGGCCAGTTTGGAGATAAGTGGTGCCACAAGCCATACATCCTCTTTTTCACCATCGCTAAACAAGAGAAAACATACGGATGTGTCAACTTATGACCTAATGTTTTTGCAGGCAATGATGTGCTTCCGTCACTTCCACCAGGCAGCATTATTTATTCATACAGTTGTTACCGTCCTCACTGTAGCTTATTTCCGTCATGAGCAGCAGTGTAGAGCAAGATAAACGTTGGACAGACCTACCAATATGTTTCTGGACAATCAAAATATGATCATTAAGTTTTTTTTCGAGTAATAACGTGTGTTTCAAGTGTAATCAATTTCTGTTCATGTCGCCGACCACTGGAGTAATCCGACCACTGGAGTAATCCTAGCATTAGGCAGTAAGTTCAATGGGTGAACACTGTTCTGTGAAGTTCATGTTCCATCTTACCCATTCATGGATGGTGACCCAGGCCTGGCTGATGAAGAACGATTCTCCGTCTGCTGCTGGAATAAGTCTATCGTGCCACGGGCAATGTTGTCCAGCAAGGTGTTTGTTTCCTGTTCACGCAAAAAAGTTTGTAACCTTAGTTATGTGTGAAAAAAAGGTTTATGTTACAGCATGCTCAAAAATAGCTTAATAAAAATTGAACACCATGTTGACAGGATGTTGGAACTGTTTTGACACCGTGCCGACACAGCTGGTATTGTTTTGACACCATGCCGACACAGTTGGTATTGTTTTGACACCATGCCGACACAGTTGGTATTGTTTTGACACCATGCCGACACAGTTGGTATTGTTTTGACACCGTGCCGACACAGTTGGTATTGTTTTGACACCATGCCGACACAGTTGGTATTGTTTTGACACCATGCCAACACAGTTTGAATTGGCCCGGTGTTTTTTAGGAGGGCGTAGTGCACACTATAAATATTGGGATGTAGAAGACACAGAGCAGAACCTGTCCTGCACTATCAATCTTAGCTGAGCAATGGGAATATGGAATAGTCATTGAGCTGGAATTACGGGGGAAAAAAAATCTTCGTGTCACATGTGGGATTTTTTCCACTCACCTACCAAAGGCAGGTTGTTATCCAATGTTCCCTCCAAGTACCAAAATATGGCAGTCATAAAGGTGAAATATTCTGCAGGCCAGCTCTTAGCTATTTACTTCACAAAAGAACCCAAGTACACAAAAGTCTCCTGGAGATGGCTGACAAAAAAACACCCCAAAGAAAAGCTATTTATGTAAATGTACTTGCTGATTGTGATGATGACTGTTTGAACATGAGCTGTAGTTCCAGCAGAGACAGCCTGAGTGACCAGCGGTCAAGCGTCTGAAAACACAAGTATAGGGGGATAATAAAATACAGCTGGACAGAGATACCTAAATAGAAGGGATAGTTAAGTAGACGTGATGAGTGGTGGCAACTTAATATGTAATTATAATATTTTGAAAAAAAGAATAAAAAACAATACTTAAAGTATTCTGTTGCCAAGTGCATCGTAATATATGTAAAAGGTTCAGCAGAAATTAGTAATATGTATTTATTTTTGTCTTACCTGTAGTATTCTCTGTATAACCTGTTTGTTGTCAGGCTCACTACCTTCCACCTGGTTCGGAATGCCGTTAGGGTAACATAACATCTGTAACAGTCGCTGAGCCTGGAGGGAGGAGAAAAATAAGTGTAGTGGTAACCATAACAACACAACGGACATGGGAAAATTATGCCTCAACCTGGTTTCGGAATGCCGTTAGGGTAACATAACATCTGTAACAGTCGCTGAGCCTGGGAGGAGAAACACAAGTGTAGTGGTAACCATAACAACACAATGGACATGGGAAGACTACTCCTCCACCTGGCTGGGTATGCCGTTAGCAGTTGTTGAGCTACAGCGAAGAGAACAGTGTTGATAACAACCAATGACATGGGGCCATAAGGTGTACTCTGATGTCTAATACAACTAATACAAAATTGCCAAAAATTACATTGAATTTCCATCAACTAATCACACGGCTGTATTAAGTTGGTACAAAAAATGACACCAAATTTTAATTCTCGCCAGAAAATTATCATTGTTTTGGAGACACCTGTTTTGGGGACGACATGGAGTCCAGTAGAAGCTCTTGGGCGAACAACCCTTAGGGAATCTTGGAGGAACATTTCCACTATTCGTAACCATGGTAACTCACCTGTTTTGGAGACAACATGGGGTCCAGTAGAAGCTCTTGGTTGAACAGCCCCTCAGGATCTTTCAGGAATTTTTCTCTGACCCACTCCTGACTGCGAATTTCCTTCAGTGTGTGCTTGGCGTATTCGCTTAGTCCAGCTGTCTCCATACCTCCATTACTGCCTCTACTTGTTGGCCTGGAGAGAGAAGTAAAGCAGGATACCCAGTTAAGTACCGTTTGGAAATTTTATTTATCTGATCGTCGTTGAATGCCCTACTCTTGACTTTCTCACATCTAAAATACAATGGCCATGTTTTATGTGTGGAGGATACCAGAGTGCCTAGGATGACCTTTGCCAAGTGATTGACTAACTTTGCTATGTAATGTGCAAACCATACTGATATAAGGCAAATGGTCTTACATGGAGACTCTCGCATCTGTGGTAAACCAACAACCTAGACGGTGAATGACACACAAACCATCCCAAATGAGCGCTGTCGATCACTTCTGATCACAAAGGCCCAAGCAAATGGGTTTATCTTGCCAGATACATTCAGCTGAAAACACCTCCTCTCAGCATGCTGACTCAGCTCGACATTTTTACAGCAGTCAGGAATTTACGACTGGTCTTCGTGTTTGAAGAGTTTAATGCATCTTAAATCTCTCGCAAAAGCCTCAGAAAATTTAGCACAATGTCACACACGGAACCAATATTTGTGTATGCTTTGGCCTCCTATGGAGGTGCAAGCGTACTCTATTTATAGACGTAATTTCCTATCAATCCTTTAAACCTTGCTATTCACTACTGTCATGAAGAAATTTGCATAAATTAAAACAATTACACTGTAAATAGCTAAAGCAGTATGGACACAGACACAATTTTGGATGTGACCTGCAGACTGAAAATGTCTGTCCACTGCTTACTTACTCCAGACTGAAAATGTCTGTCCACTGCTCACTTACTCAAATGTCTGTCCACTGCTCACTTACTCCAGACTGAAAATGTCTGTCCACTGCTCACTTACTCCAGACTGAAAATGTCTGTCCACTGCTCACTTACTCCAGACTGAAAATGTCTGTCCACTGCTCACTTACTCCAGATTGAAAATGTCTGCCCACTGCTCACTTACTCCAAGTTTTCCTCAAAACTCTTGAACAGTGTGCTGAACAGATCCTGCTGCTGGTTTCCTGTCTTACTGCTGCTGTTTGCTGATTTGTCCACTTCCTCCTCGCTGCAAGAATCACCTGCAAATCACAGCCAACCAGATTTAAAGTACACGTAAAGTCTTTTTTCTCTCTGAGGGTATCTCTGTCAAGTAAATGGGAGCAAGCCTAGGTCTGACATCTTCATTATATTAAGCTAGACACTTCGTCTATTGCTAGATGGTTATGACTCCGTTTTCTGCCTCGATCAATCGACTAGGCAAATTCATTCCAGCCTGAGCTTGAAAAACCGCCATCGTTATTCAATCTGATACTAGCCTGCTCGGGTTAGCAAAAACTTTACGCACACAGTAAATTTCTAATGTGTCGATCAAATGTAGGCCTACTGAAAGCTCTTCAACACAAGACAGGCGAAAATAACGTGTTGACCGAGCCATGAAGGTAGATAGACCACAGCATGTCCAGCTGGTATAGTGCTTTGCTCCATGGTATTGTACACATACAGTATTAAAGCCTGCTTGGCCATGGGAGGTTTGATTCAGAGTTCAAAGGCACAGTGGTCTTCCATCACAAGCTGACTTAATGGATGATAGATTACACCCTATACTACCTCTATGATCGAACGCTCGAAGAAGAAATTAGTCATCACGTCTTAATATGACAGCAGGCCAACATCTGTCAATTTATGCCTGTTTCTCCCCATCCTTACAGATCTGGACAGTTCTTGTGTTTATGAGATTTTACCTGCCATCGGTCTTGTCCGCAGACACATGCTGTATCGTCTTTTCTGTCCATTAATTTGGGGAACTACTATTTGACTGGATAATACATTTATATTAATATTCATCAGCTACTGAGTTGGGTGGATCTGTTATTTCTGCCTGCTGGATCAAGGCGGAAAGCGTAGCTTTAAGCGAAGTGTCTGACTTGATAACATGAAGATTGGTCTAACGGTTAGAAGCACTTGCCCTTCTATCTCTTGGTCACATGAAATGCAGGTTCAAAACCACCCTTGGAGACAGAATGTGTAGATTTGTGTGTTTTCACTGCTTGTGAAGGCTTCCATATCTGTGTGTCACACGCCTGAATGTTCGCCAGTAACTTTCCCACATGTACTGGGTGCTACACCAAGGAAATGCAACAATGTGACATCTCTACTTTTCACATGCCTGGAAGGCAACATACTAAAACAAACAATGCAAAATCCCTACCTTTAAAGTAGTAAGAGTCTTTCAAAACTGAACGCCAGCTTACCCAGAACTAGCATAGCTTTGAGCACAGCCAGCACGGCTCCCACAGTGATGCTGGCGTGAGCGGCTGTCAGCAGATTGCGATCGCATGACGCCCGCACGTTGCAAGTGTTCCTTCCCTGGAGACTTGCGGGAGAGAAGGTGACAGGTGAGGTCTTAAAGAGGTGCAGTAACAGGTGACAGGTAAGTCTCGCTCCGGACTCAGCATCTTGGTCTCCTCCAGCTGAGAATACAAACATGGAATGTTAACAAACAGACAGACAGACACCAATCAATGTGGTAGTCTTTTTTTATCGGCACAGGAAATCAATAAAGATAGGGGTTAATGATGCACATTTTTGGTTTCCTACCAAATTTTGTCCAATAAAATGAAATACAAAGCATTTTACCTCCAACGTAGTAATCTTAAAAGCCATTTTTATCCACCATAAGTTTTCAAATCACAGTTGAATATACTTAGAGCAAAGGAGGCCCCAAGAGGCAGGTTTAAACAATGAACTGTATGCATGTTTAATAAATAAGTAAATAAATAAATATATAAAAGAAGTAAACTATGATAACTGCGCATAAAAAACACCAGATAAAAGAAAGATCAAACTGTGCAAAACAGTGAGTGTGCCAAAACTTCAACTGAACTCAAAAACTTAATTCCATGTTTTCAAAAACATAGATCAATCAACACAGTTAGAAACATGTTGAGTGCTTTGACAAAAGAACAAGTCATGAAGGCAAACAGTGTTTCAGAAATGTAAATATACACATGTGACTTAAAACAAAAGAGAATTAAGACGAGTTTTTGAGAGTGATGTTTACAGCATTTCCCTAACTGACACCTGGCAAAACTTATGTTTACATACAATTATTACTGAGTTAACGTATACACGTACTGTGAGTGTAAATGTGTAATGACTCAGGTGTCTCTCAAAACAGGGCTAGAATTTAAGCAGGAAGTCTAACTGGCCATGCTGAAGCACAGTGACATCACAGATTCTTTCTAGCCGCAAAACATCCTCTGAGTGCTATACGTTTGCGTTCTATGTGTATATATATATATAAGTACAACACCTGTATTTAATGTGGAAACATAACAGTCACCGCATGTTTAGTGATAAAAAAAAAGAATCTGTGACAGGACTGGGCTTCAGTATGATTCAAAAAGTCTTTCCGTTTGATTCAAAGTAAAAAAAAAAATACCAAAAAACAATGAAGACCATATTTTGAATCAGCACGCACTTGCCTTCCAGACAATGCGTATTTTCTAAAAATTTGGTCTGTTCTTTTAACCACTGGAGCTAATACTTACAAAAGAAAAATACTTTTCATGAACATTTTGTAACAGTGCTAGTAGTTCTTTAACATACATGTGTGAATATTTAAAAAAACAAAACAAAACAAAAACAAAACAATGAACGGTAACACAGTGAAACCACAGTGCAAACCAAACATCACTCAAACTGAAATGAAATGTAATACTCTACATAGACGAAAGCTTGGAAATTCTGCCAAATTGAAAAAAGCACAATGGAGACGTATCAAGACTGGTGGAATCTACTACGTGAAAAAGTACAAGAGCAAAGATTGTGATCATTCAGTATAAGCCAAATTAGGATCAAGGACTGTCATGTTAGAGTACAGCATTAACAGCAATCAAATACATAAATAAACAAAAACATCACATCTTCTGAATGCACGTTGCGATATGAAGAAAGGCGCTGCGTTTGGGCAAAGTCTATTTTTCAGCAATGGCTGGGAAAATGTTTCTGCCAAAAGTGTGTTTGAACAAAAAGTGGCTTGAACTGACATCCACTTTCAATATGGACACTGACAAAAATCAGATACCATATATTGTTCGCTTTGGTCTGTGAAAACAAACCAGAATTGGGAGGGTGCATAAATGCTGTAACACAACACTTCTAAGGTCTCAGGTTCTAAAGAAAATACTGAAATCCTTCTTGAGCAATTTGTAGAAGTTTTCATATTTAAACTGATTTTATTTTATATCTCCTGAGGGTCAACAATGCAAACGGTCACATGGGATCTCTTCAAGGTCATTTATACAAGCAATCTGAAGAATTTACATTTGTTGAGGAAGATCAAAAGTGATGTCATCAGCATCGCTCATACAAGGAATACAAGTGTTAAGAGCAACCCAGCTGCTCACCAATCAGTGCTTTCATTTAAATTCCGGCCCAAGTTAACTGGACAGCTGACCTTCAAAAACTAGGCTTACGGACATGGGCACCAAAGCCACTCCTACCCCTTCCCCTCCCAATTCACAATACCTGAAAACAAAAAGTGACTATCACAAAAGACTTGCGATCAGCTTACTTGAGGGGCAGGCAGCCATGAGAGATGGGAGAGCAACATGCCCGACAAAGTCCTGCAGCGAGAAGCAGTGGCGCGCGATGAGGATAGAGGTGAAGACAGCCAGGGAGTCATGGATAGATAAGTCACTCACCTGGAACAGGGCAGAATAATAAAAGTTTTCAGAACGATCAAGATTAATGTGATTATGACTAACGTGTGACATCAATGACTTGAATACAAAGCGTGATGACACAAGTGACCACAACATCACACAGTTTATATGGATAACAACTTCTGATTTATTATACCGCAAAGTTTCGATGTACATTCTAACATTGTTGTCAAGCGAATGAAGACAACAACCAAAATGATAACTTATATACAATGAGGTGGGTGTTGAGAAAACAATAATTGTGACTACAACACACATGTGTATACACATATGGCTAGACATGAATAAAGAATATATTAAGTATTATACTACTTGGCTGATGTAGCACAAACAAACATACAGTATGATAATACAGATATACAGGGTAAAGGCAACACGTGTGATATCTATGATGAACAAGATGTTTCTGAAGGACTAGCCGGGTATGTCAGTCATGAGATCATCGTACGCTTTTGGGATTAACAATGCTTGGTCTCTCCTGATCTATGGTTGAGTTTTCCGGATCACAATGGCTTTCACATCGTTCCAGTGCATTATGTGGTGAGGGTAGGCTAACATATGTTCGGAGATGGCTGATTTTATAACAGTTTGCCTCGAGGTCTGGCGTTCTTTGATTCTCTTGTTCAGTTGTCTGCTAGTCTCACCTATGTAGTGTTCACCACAAGAGCAGTTAATTCTGTACACACAGCCTTTGAGTTGCTGTGTGGTAGTGGGTGGCCGTTTTCCTGTTGCATTTAGAATGGTCTTCAAAATAATCCACTGGTGAATATACTATCAAGGTTAGCTTTCTCTTCATGTAGTCATTGTCTAGCGTAGCTTGTCCTTCCAATGAAGGGTAGGGTAATCATGAACGGTGATGGGTTTCTGGTCAGTTTTGGGGTGTTCTGCTGGTTACTTTTCAGGGTACATGCCGGATGGTATGTTCAGTCAAATCTGGGGGGTAGCTGTTCTGGTTGCTGAATTCTCCGGTGAGGTGTGTGACTTTGGAGTCAAGAGCTTCTTGAGTCAAGGATATGTTGGGCGCTCTTTTTGTTAAGGTGGATAAGATTCCTCTTTTGACATGGGATGGGTGTTTCAAGCTGTGGTGGATGAAATGGTCAGGGGGGCTTGGCTTACAATCAACACTTGTCTGGAGTTGATTATTGTGTCGGGAGAGGAACGTGTCCAGGAAAGAGATTTGTTGATCCTTTTCTAATTCCATAATGAATTGGGTGCGGGGATGAAGGCTATTCACTTGTTCCAGCAGCTGAGAAGGGTCTTGGTCTGTTTTTAGGATCCCAAAAGTGTCATCAACCTTAATAAACCAGCAGCTAGGATTTATTGAGGAGATTATAAGCCCTAGGTTTTCAAAGTGGATCATGAAGATTTTAGTGACGACAGGTGAAAGTGAGGATAAGGGTAAACCATGTATTTGTTCGTAAATTTTACCTCCCCAGGTGAAGTAGGTAGAGGTGATGCAGCTTTCTAGGAGTGCGACCATGCTGTCTACACTCGGGGGGGGGGGCGGGGGTTGATGGGGTGGTTTGTTCCATGATGAGGCCTTGACATGTGATCTCAAGGGCTTCTTTGATTGTGATATTTGTGAAGAGATTAACCATCCGACAGGGTTTACGAAGGGGGATGAGTTTGGAGCAGAAATCCTTTGAGTTGTTTATGTATGAACTGAAAGTTTTTTCGACGGGTGGGAGTCTTTGGCTCAGGTACCTGGCAGTGTCATAATGAACTGTACCTCAGCTGCAAATGAGTAGTCTGGACTTTACTGGAATTTTATGGACTTTATGGACTCCTGCAGATGGGGGGTCGGGGGTGATGGTTGACTAACTTCTGCCTGAGGTTCCAATCGATCTCCTTCTTGTCCTGCATTTTTTTGATAAGCGATTTATGTTTGGCATTTAATAGCTGGGTGGGGTCTTTGTGGAGGGGGCGATACGTGCTGTCATCATTGAGGGTCTTGTCAATTCGCTGGTGGAGTTCATACTTGTCTATAATGACTGCTACTTTCCCTTTGTCAGCTGGGAATAAGGGACATCCATGCCAAGCTGCCAGATACGGAAAACTCTAGACACAGAAAGTTGCTTAAAATGTCGTTTTTTTTCACCA